>VYXH01011456.1:226044-244905 GCA_013397275.1 Burhinus bistriatus | reverse complement strand
AGGCAAAAAAATTAAATAAAAAAAAAAAAAAAAAAAAAAAAAAGATACTTTGTTGAACAGTCCAGCAGAGCAAAGCAAAGTCATACTGTATAAAATGGCTATGAACATGAACATCGGTTCATGAACAGATATGATCATGAGCATGAAATTCACATATTCAAACAATCCCCTGCAGATGACCCTTTGAATATAGCCATTGAGTCCGTACGGAGGTAAAAGTCTGCCTCTTTTTGTTTCTGAAGGATTAGACAGAAAACTTGAAATAACAAATCTATGTAGAGTTTTGCCTGAAATACAGGTTTTTAAAAACTGTCTAATGATTCAGTGCAAGAATATCACAGCTGTATCCAAACTCCCTTTCAGTTGTATTGGAACAGAGTATGATCTGCTAGGAAATAAACATTCAGTTTCCTTTGTAATATAAATCGATTGATGGAGGATTATACAGTAGAAATTTTACACTGTTCAGGGAATACCTAGATATTAAGTTGGTGTTGTGTTTGGTTTTTTTAAAGCATTTGTTAAACTGTTCTTTGTATCAGGCTTTAAATACATCTCACCAGACTTTGGACTAAAAGCTGCTAAACATATTCTTTGAAACCATGGTATTTTTTAGTTTGAAATAAGTTTGGTAATGGATAAGGAATTTAATTTGATTACTGTGCCACTGGATACCTGTGTTACAGAATTTGTACAAATGTGTCCAATGTAAACATGGTAAATACCACCAACACAAGGTAAAACCCAAAGCTTCAACAGGGTATGAGCTTACTATGGCAGAATGATGGATGTCAAGATATGTTTAGGGAAAAACAGATATTTCCATAACTTTCGAGTGATAAATTTTGCACTTACAGATCTTCACCAAGATCTGAACGGATGCTTCAATCCTTTAGCAGATACACCTTTCACTTATGTTGTTCCAGTGTAATTCTGAACTTTAAACAGGGAGAAATCCTTTTCCTCATGGAGATGACCATCGCTGCTGAAAAATGGAGGGAAAAATAGAACGGAGGAGAGTCCTAACAAACATTATTGGTAGGTAAAAAACTACTCTTACAGTCAGTTTTCCAAAGGTAAATATACAAACCAGCCACAGTGAGGCAACAGCCTAGAACAGTAACTACACCTGATCTCAGATAAACCTGAGAAATAACTTCCTGCATATAGCCAAGAGGAAATAAAAATCCCCCAAACCATGCCAGCCAAAAAAGGATATAATGCAGTCTCATATGTTGTAGAATCCAAAGAATAATACTTAAATACAATGTCATCATCCTATTTCTAGGAAAGTATAATTTCTATAATTCATTAGAACGTTATGAATTTCAATACATTGAAAATCAGTTTGAATTTAAACTACAAGCTACCTCTCAATACAAAGTTAGTTAAAACCTAAAGAGGAAAACCAAATCTTATAGAATCCTCCCAGAATTAATATTGGATTTCTCTGAGTTCAAATTACAATAATGCCATCATCAAGTGAGTCCTCAATTAACCTCGTCTGACATTCCAAGCAGAGTACTTTAGGGGTTGTGAAGCATGCAAATAGAAACTTCAATTAAAGACCGACTTCATACATTGGACAACCTGTGAGAATAATGTGAAAAATTATGTAACCAGCCCAGTGCTTCAATAAACACCCACAGATGATGGAGAGGAGACTGACAAAATTGAGGATCAGCATCCTAATTCCTTTCTCAGGTAGAGCCTAGAAAGATTAAGAACTCGTTCACACAGGGGAGCTGGGGCTCCCTTCGCATTCACTCTGAGCTTGGTTTCTGCACGTTCGGGTGACCTGCATTCACACAGCACAAGCCTTACCGTGCATTAACTGCTGAGACAAAATATATTCTGGGCTCTTTTTGGAACTGTGGTAGATTCAGAGTGCGGTAACTGAAGGCGTACCAATATTCACTGGGTGCAGCTGGACCACACACCCTCCTGGAGAGCGGCCAAGTGCTCCTGCAGGGGAGAAGAGCCCTGCCTGCCTGCTCCTGCCCTTGCCTCTCACCATCAGGTGGTGCTGCCTGGTTAACCGCTGGCAGGCAGCTGGGGCAAGCCCTTTGCTGGTGGGAAGCACAACCCGGAGGTCGCACGGGCGATACTCCCTAATTAGTATAAGCATGCCCTGGCATAAGAGCGTCACCTGTCTGGAGTGGGACAGACATCCTTAGAAGGGGTAAGGTGAAGGTTCGGGCTGTGGCGTGATGCAATGCGGTAGCAGGGACATCTCTTCAGGTGGCTGATTTGCCCATGGGTCAGAGCTGGGGGTTTCGGCTGTTCTGGACAGAAATGAGGGGCCAGCATGAACCTTTTCACACCCCTGGTGTCAACACTGTCAGCACTTTGCATAGGCAGCTTGTTAGTACCAACAAAGTGATCTGGGCTTTTGATTATTTTTTTCCTTGACTTTTCTGACTTTCACCTTTTTTTCTGCTTCGATTAGATGTAACCAATATTATATATTTTGATACACCTCCAGGACCTGTTTTTTTCCATGTATCCGCTGGACACTTGTAGCTGTTTGAATTTTTAACCTTTCCTCATGTGCTGAATGCAGTGACTGTGGTGGAGAAAAAGCTACTCAGACTCACCGCTTGTTGTATACGTTTAAAATTCCCTGCTCCCAATCTGACTATCAAATAGGTATTTGTATGTATTTGCTCAAGCTCTATTTTTCTTCCTGCATGCTGATAACCCTGTCCCCTAAATGTTCAGAAGGGTAGCTATTTTCCCTGTTGAACCCCAGAAATACTGGTTAAAAAAAAAGTTGTGAGAATGTAGTAGCTCACCGCATCTCAGCTATCCCTTCCTAACTGTCCTCCCTTTCACTTCTGCAATCTGACACCTACGTTTTTTCCTTCCACTCTTCTTTGGCTCCTCCCAGCAGGAAAGCTCCTCTTCCCATAGTACTTTCAAAATGGTGCCTGCCGGCTCCTGCCTTTTGATGCAAAAAAAAAAAAAAAAAAGGGGGGGGGGAAGATAAACACTATCCCCCTACCCCCTCCAAAAGCCTATTAATAGAAGTGTACTTACTGTGCACAGCGCAAACTAAGAATAGTGATAAGTACTATATCCTAATTAACAGGGTACAGTAATGCTTTCATTTTAATCAATGGGTTTTGAAGTTCCAGCTTTCATGGTATGTAATAAAGTACATTTCAAAGTGCTATATCATAGAGCTCTGTAGCATATTTTATAGGCATTTTCTTCCCCAGTTACAAAGGGGAGAATTTCTGAAGCAGAAACATATTTTTGAGGCTTTTTCCCAGGATAAAACTTAGCAGTGCAGCTGTAAATCAGCTCTGCATAAGAAATGCATAGACTTTGTGGGCGGTGAGGCAGGAGGCTGTGGACATCGTTAACCCCCGATATTCTGGACAGCTGTTTCAAAACACTGTTTCTGCATCGGTGTACTTTGTGCCTGTCCTCAAGAAGCGTGACATGAACTTTATGGTACAGCAAATCCACGTCGGGAAGCAGCAGGAAAAGAATTTCTGGCAATATGAGCCTTAAAGGCTGCAAGCTTTTCCCTCTTTCTGTGAACGACTTGCTTCAAACTGTAGCCCTCGCTATTTCTTTCTTACTTTCGACTTGGCTGGTTTTATTCAGAAATGAGGCTTGTACGAGAAGGCTTCCACTGTACCTGTATGTCTGTCTTTCCTCCTTCCCTTTCAATACCTTTTGAACTGACAGGAGTATTTCAGCCACATTTGACAAAGAACATCAGGTTTCAAATATATGGCGCTCCAAGAATCTTTGGGAGAATGCGGGGCTGAGTGGAAGACAGAAATGTGCTGAAGGACAGGCAGGGATGGCTCAGCCCACAGCCTTTCTGCTTGCCTCTCCCAGCAGCCAAGGGCGACGGCTGGCTGGGCAGGCTCCTCACCCATAACTCCCACCCGCTGGTGGTGTACCGTGCTTCTTGCGTACCACGTGTACGTGGAGAAGAGGGCTCATTGCAGTCAGGAATACTGGGGACACAGAGGGGAAGTAAGAATGTGGTATGTGGGGGATCTAGGGAAGACAGAGGGATATTGTTGTGCTGTGGTGTGTGTGGGAGGGGTAATTATAGGAGGAGGTGTGGGTTTATTGCAGGTGTGGGGGCTGCGACATGAAGGGATGTAGGGCACAGATCTGTGGGAAACCTAGCTTCATTTCTACCCATGGATATGGAACAACACGTTCGTTGCAACATGTGTAATTTCGCACAGTTTCTTGAAGCAGTAGTTAAATAGTTATATCTTCTTACTTGTGTTTTGCAAAAATAAAGATTTGCTTTATTCATCTCAGATTTGTTTTTTATGAGGTTCATAACACTAGCTACATAAAAGAGAAGTACATTTCTCATACTTAAGATTTTTTCATGGTTCAATAGAGTAAGTTTAAAATAAAATCCAGTAACAGTGGGAACATAAACACACCATACAAACAATGAAAGCAGCGCTTCCCCACTTTAAATGGTCTTTGTTCAGTACCCCTGCATGGTCACAAAATAGTCTGTGAACTCCTTTAGAAATAACCTACTAAATGTTCAGGAAATACACAAGGAAATGCTACACACACAAAAAAAAGAGGGGGAATCATATAGCCCCTAAACTCTGAATTTTAAACTGTTGCTGTTTATCCTTCATATAGAACACAAAAGTCTTCTCTGATTAAGTGTCCAGGGCAAATGGATTTTGGGGAGGGAGTTTTTCTTAATTTCACTGCTCTCTTCGCTGTACAGATGGTAGCATGCGATGATGTGAGAAGAGCAGGTACTGCCCAGCAGCTGGTAGCCTACTTACAGCACAGTGTCTTCTGCCCTCGGTTTCCAAAACCTTCTCTCATCCTCCAGTAGCTTAGGTGATAGTTAAATTGCCCTTTCTTGTAATTTTTATTATTTAGAAAAAGGCAGGAGAGAGTTAGCAGGGTCTCCCAGGATAAAAGTTCTGTCATCTCTGTTAATATGATCGAGGTGGTGGGAACAGCGCTATCTGTTCCACTAAAGAAAATAGGTATGGCTGATGGGCAAGCAGTGAATCTTGTGCTTTTGCTAATCATGCTACAGTGATATTGATAAAATTGTCATAATAATGTACAAGGCCAAAAGTGTTACAGAAGCTGGTCTGACTCTGAGCTGTGGCTTACAGAGCCAAAGCCAGCATACAGCAAGATGTCGAATCCATCCCCTCCCCCAAACCTTATGCATATTGGTAAAGACCAGCAGTGCAACACTGGGCACTTTTTATTCAAAGCAGTTTGAAAAGGTACCAGACTGTCAAAAGGGACAGATCTAGGAATGGGTATGCGTGAATTTGGTCCCAGAATTATGGCTGCAGAGAGGTAAGGTTCACAGCACAGCAAAAGAAAAAAAAATTCACAATGCTTATCGCCTACACACACAAAAAATAGAACAGAGTGGGTGGGGAGGAGGAAGAAAACTCACTGAGACAGATATAGTGTGGTCCTGAATATGCAACTGCTAAAGGGGTCATGCTTTTGTGCAAACCGAACAGGTCATGTAGGCATGTCTGGGAGAAGCTATTTCTGCTGATATTCAAAGACAACTGTCCATTTCAGAGCGTCATTCTCTTGCTCTTCCTTATACCCATTTGTACAGTGACTCTTCTCTCTATATTCTGTACTTGTAATTGTTTGTTGTTTGATATCATCTCCTGCTCACTAGAAATAATAATAAATAGAATACACAGATTAAAAAAAAAGCAAGACTCTTAAATTTACCAATTTAAACTAGGTTAAGAAGTGTTCAAGATAAGCTAAAAGCAAATTAGATGGAAGCCAAGCTCTTCCCAAGAGATTGCCTCTACACACTAGAGAAAGGAGAGACAACTTGCTTCCCCAAATGAGAAATCAGCTCTTATGCAGTGGCCAGTATCACAAAATTTCTTTTTTCTGTCTACTTGTTAGGAAGATCCTCATCACATCCCACCGGGCACAGATGTAATCAGAGAAATTTTAATCTTTTCTCATAAGCCAGTCCCCTCAGCAATCACTAATGTTGCATTTCTTTGAATTCCCTTCCAACTGTTCTGCAACATTATGTTACGAGGTTGTCCAGCTCTGTGTGCTGCCTTCTGAGGACCAGCTCCCTTCTCCATTAGAGGGACCCATTCAGTAGGTAGCATGAGCATTTGTGAGATCAACCAAGATTTTCAATTTCACCATTCTCAAACAGAATGGGATTATCATTCCTTCCTGAATAAAGGTATCATGGGTCTTCATCTGCAGACTGAAAAAATGAAAAGAACCTAACATTCAAAAATGGCTCTTTTGCTCCGATACTGCATTGCAGATTCGCATCTAATTTTCTGCCAATATTATCCACTCAGTCTCTTTTAACATTGCTGTTTTCCAAATTTTTCCTCCCACTGAATCTGTATGTTTGATTAATGTTTTCCCAGATGTCTGAACCTGGGGAAAAAAAACACTTTCAGTCTCATTTTGTTAAGTGCTAGGAATCTCTTTGATGATCCATAACTAATTTTACTGTACTTGTCACAAAGCAGATGTGTGGCAATAGTCCCCTAAGCATGCTGCATTCAATCATTACAAACTCCAGAGTTCTCCTTTCTTTTACCCCCTTTTTTATGTTTATTTATCATTAGTAATTAACCTTCACAGTTTATCATATTCTCTTTCACTGATTTAATGAACACATTTGACACATGAGTTATACAGTTGGTCCAAACACATTTTATCCCTCTCTTTTTAGTTCCATCCCTTTGTAGAATATCAGATTAGGATGCAGATTCAGGAATACAGCAAGTCTTTATTTTGGCTATTTTGTCTCAATCACTTAGTGCATTAACTCTCCTTATTTCTAATTTACCTGAAAGATTTCTGCATTTAAAGGATGGAGAGTCTTTAAACATTAAGAAGAGGAACTATTAAAATGAAAGACTAAATAATTCCTACTTAAAGAAGGTGTACTCTGTTATCTCTATCTCAGCATCCATAATTTACAATAGCTTTAAAGCTCACCTTTGTTTCAGCCCTCTCTCCTGGAAAGGTAGGAATTCACTCTGAATTGTTCCTTTTATTTCTGACAAGCTTCAGCTATTACAAAAACAGAGAGATGACTGATGCTATTGAATCTGACAACGGGAGGAATTCATGGAACTATCTAAAAAGAAACAACCCCTTTGTGACTGTACAGAAAATGCGACTATTTAGAATCAGGGTAGCTGAGTCTGGAAGGCATCTCTGGAAATTGTCTAGTCCAACCCCTCTACTCAGTGCAGTGTCACCTGCAGTGGATTGCTCAGGGCCATGCCCTGTCGGGGTTTGAATATCTCCAATGATGGAGACTTAACAGCCCCTCTGGGCAACCAGTGCCAGTGTTTAATCACTCTCACAGTAAAAAAAAGGTTTTGTTTTTTTCCTTTTGTTTAAAAAGAATTTTTTATATCTCAGTTTTTGCCCATTTACTATTTTTGAAAGTCACATCCCATTACACTGACAAAACAGGTTTCTTGCCAGGGTATTTTCTGCAGGAAAAATAAATCAGCTACAAATGTACATCTATTTTTCTGCAAAAGTTGTCAAAGTGCAATTGTAATACCAACCTAGATATTTGTGCTACTAGACGTATCGAAGTCCTTTTGAAACAAAAGTAGTATCTTATTCACTGTAATGTATATGACAAATACACTGGCTGCGTACAGAAGTAAAGGAATTATTTGCCAGTGAATGTTGGAATAGAAGCCATAGAATAATTTTTATCATAGTAATATCAGTAGGTATTAAGCCAGAAACTATAGTATAGTTCTTGTTCCTTATTCTTATTCCCTTGTCCCATTCTCTATAGTTATAGGAGAATGAGCTTGTTTGGCTTTTACTATTAGATTCCACTTTAGAGTATGTGAGAGGTGTGCATGTGCATGTGTGTCGTTGCATGCACAGTAGGTCTCTGCAGAAAACATTAAGTGCAAACTTAGATTAATTCTGTGTTTGAATCTCAAAACTGGATGTTGGAGAATCCATCAGGACTCTATGGTATAGAGTTTCGGCAGGAGCATTGTGGTGACTATCAAAAATATTATCTGGGTGACACTCAAACATTTACAAAACTAAAATTTGATGAACTTCAATACTGTCACAACCATTGCTTCTGGTCCCTTCCTCAGAAAGCCCTTAATGCCCAGCTGGCCACTTGCATAACTTGTATTCAAATTGGTTTATGTAAAGGAGGGTTTTCCTTTCTTTAAGGGAGATGAAATACAGAATGTTGACCATCTGTCTGATGAAGGGAATTGACCCCAAATTTTTGCAAAGGGTCGTTCTGCTGAACTTCCGCAAGTGGATTGCGTTGGGTGGATATTTTGCAATAAATGCCCAGAGATCCTACTTGGTCAGTACCAGGTAGAGTTGTTTTTCTGTTTAAGGTCCACATGAGCTAACAACTCAGTGGCCTCCCTGGGACTGAATGCTAATGATATTTGTTTTCATTGCCTACAAGATTTTCCTTACTATGGCTTGAAAAGCTATGTCTAACCGCAGGGGCACTGGAGTCTTTCTAGCCGTTGGTTCTGTCTAGCCATAGCCCTGTATTTGGGTAACTCTACAGCTCCATCCTCTACACAGCAGTACTTTGTAGGAGGGAGCCAAGGAGTACTGGCTATGTTCCCCCATCTGGATGACAGGGCAGGAGCTGGACTTAGAAATATGCTGTATACCTGTTACTCAACCCACATAGGCAAACAGCTGGAAGTGAGTAATTGGTGTAATGGGTGACTTAATTTTGGCAAATGAAGTTGGTGCTCTGACAGGGACCAAGGTATCATCTTCATTTTGGAGGTTTGTCAGGTGCAGGATGAAATTTCTCATCCAAAAAGGAAAGGCAAGCCCACAAAGATACAAGCGGCTAGCTAAAAGATGCTACCTTTTGTCAGAAAGAGACTTTGAAATTTAGGCCTCAAATCACAGATAAGTTTCTTGACTTGGCTATTTATAGCTGTGTTTATCCTTATTTCTGCCTGGTTAATACCCTTTACCCTCCTGATAAAAAATGGGATTCTTCATGATATCTCAGCAAAAAAAGCTGTTCCCTGCACAGTTGTGCTCTGAATCTTTTTGACAAAAAAACTCAAGGGGACATGTTAGAAAGGGAAAGCATTACCACTTCTTGCTGGTTTTCTTCTTCTTTTTTTTTTTTTTTTTTTTTTTAACAGTGGATTTAACAGTAGGTGGAAAGTGGTAACTTAGACATTGTCACAATGTTGAAACTCATCAGGCTGGCAGGGTGCTCTACCATGTGCTCTGGGAGAAGTGAATGGCATGAGGGAGGGAAGAGGAGAGAACAAGGTGCCATTTCTTGGATTAGAGCTTTTGTGAGCTTCCAGAAGAGAGGAAATTCAGATGTTTAGCTGGCAGCAGTTGGTGGCAAGGGAAGAGCCCTGGCTCAGTTCCCTGTTGGGCACAGGGAGCAGTTTCCCTCCATCTGTTAGGAGCTTCTGATTAGATGAGGTAGGTTAAATCTTTTTTCCCTCTGATCCCCCTTCCCAACGGTTGTGAAATCACTTATTTGTGTTGCTGGGAGCAAAGAGAAAAGAAATGAAACCACAAAGCCAGTGCAGGGCTTTTTATGCTCTTCGCAGGCTTCGGAAGCTGGAAGGAGATGATGATTAGAGTGACTGAAGATTGATGGAAGTGATAAGATGAGTAAAAGGGTACTGAAGAGAGCAAGGAATGATGCATTTACTTAATGGGATATCTTAAGTTTCTCTGTCAGGCTGCCTTGTTTGCAATCTGTTTAATACTTGCTCTTACCTTATAAAGAATAACAGTGGCTTATTGTACATCTCCTAAAACTGTTTTCAGAAAGGACGAATTCATAACTGCAAGTGTGTGAATTGGTACAGGGAAAGAGGAGTTACTACACACTTTCTGTGTGCCAGTATGGTTTGTCTTGAGGCCGTGCTGAAGTAAAATCAGCTGCATCACGTTATAGTGATGTTTTCCACCTATAGGCACTTCTTAGATGACTGCCATGGTGATTAAACTGAGATTGTACAGGATTGGAAATAGAGGCCAGTACAAGCTCTTCAGGCAGCAACTCACAGACATCAAGCTCTGGCAGGTTTTAGAGCTGCAAAAAACCCACATGATTACAAAAATAATAAAATAAGATAATAAAAAAAAGAGGTCCTGGGAAAAACCTTCCTGCAACCCCCAAATATATACAGACACACAGACTAAATCTGAAATAAAATAAAATTAAAAAAAAAAGAATATTAATTCTGAAGGAGAAGATGAAACTTCCTTCCTCTTCTAGCCTCTTCTTTCTCTTCACTCTTCACCTTCCGTGACTAATCTCCTTGGATTCCCTACCTTTCCCACTGCGATATTGATCCATCCCCTGTGAGGGCATTAAATTGCATAACACACCAATACAACAGGCTGCTCTATTTGTGTAGCAGTCCCTTGTTAGTTCTTCAATAGCTGGCTGGGCTGGCACGAAACAGTGAAATAAGACAGCCACAAGCAGCCCACAGCCCAGGGTAGCATCATTTCACTGGCTGTTGCCTCATCGCCTCCCTCTGCTTTGCCAGCCCTGCAGTTTGCATCTCTAGTTCTGCCAGGCTGCCAGGCGTTATCACAGGAGCTGAAATGACAGCAGCCTCTTTTCTGTGAGAGGGAAAATGAATTCTGTGGTGTGGATTCTACATCAACCACCAAACCAGCAGCTTTCCTTTTGGGGGTTGACCAGAAGATTAGGCTGAGATTATACAAGGCCCAGTTAGAGGTGGTTGCTCTTGCTAAATTCAAGTCTGTAAGGTTATTACAGAAAGGCACGAGTTTGCTTAAGCAGAAATCAAAATATGCATTTTTTCCTGTCTTAGTAAGTTGAAAGAGACAATGTCAAACACTCTTTTCATACAGTCATAGAATCATAGAATGGTTTGACCGGGCATGGACCTTAAAAATCATCTAGTTCCAAGTCCCCTGCCATGGCCAGGGACACCTTCCACTAGACCAGGTTGCTCAAAGCCCCATCCAACCTCGCCTTGAACGTTTCCAGGGATGGGGCATCCACAGCTTCTCTGGGCAACCTGTTTCAGTGTCTCAGCACCCTCAGAGTAAAGAATTTCTTCCTAATATCTAATCTAAATCTGCCGCTTTTCAGCTTAAAACCGTTACCCCTCGTCCTATCACTATACTCACTGATAAAACATCCCTCCCCATCTTTCCTATAGGCCCCTTTAAGTGTTGGAAGGCTGCTATAAGGTCTCATAAAGTTTTCATAGTTAAACATTCTTCTTCCCCCAGGACTGGAAAAGCAAGATGGCCAAGAAAGCTCCCACAAAGCATTTTTCAAACATGCAAATTTGTAACCCAAACTAGCTAATTTACATCTCAATTTACATATATCCCACAGTACTTTAATCCATTGATTAGACATCAGTACATTTACATTTCCATCACTTCCACATTAACAGCAGCAGTAGGTCACAGTGACCTTACAAATATCTTGTCAAAGCCTTTTGTGTCAAAACAACCCAACCTCAGAAATGCACTATCAAAACATCCCCATCATCCAATGTCAAAACAGCTTCATCACAGAGTCTAAGCACATTCAGATCCAACAAATTAACATATCAAGGCTTTATTGCTTTAATATCCAAGTAAAAAACAAAAACCTAATGCCTTCCCTGTGAAAAGAAAATTGTTCTTACTCCCATTTCCCATTGCTAATTAACAAAGTTCCTATCTAGTGGGGTGTCTCAGGAGTGATTTTTTTTCTGACAGTGCCACTACAGTGACTGACATTTTCATTTAGTCAAACTTGCCAAAGTGGCTGGAAGATGCTTCTGTGGACTTAGACTCAGTGATGGTCAAGTCAGTAAAATTCATGGCTAGATACAAGACTATTCAGCAAAGCGAACAGCACAACTGAAAATTTTTTTAAGCAAAACCAATACACGGTTCTGGACCATCCCCCATTGCATTTTTATTATCTCATTGTTCAATGTTCAGGCCAAACCTATCTTAGTGCTTGGCTTCACTGCAAGTGACTAAATGAATGGGAAAGGGGGAAGCACACACTACATTATTATTTTTTTTTTTTTTTTACTTTAAAGGAAGTAAGACAAATAACCCACAAAGATGAAATTTAACTGCTTATAAATTCTGGTCTCAGTTGTTCCCCTGCCCTCCTGCCCATCTGCATACAAGGGCGAAAAAGGACCTAACTCTTATGCGTAATTGCACAGTTTCACACCAGTGCAACTGAATCCACATGAATCCCATAATTTGAATTGTAATGCCTCTCCACCTCTGTTTTGTGAGTGAGGTGTTTATAAGGGAGATTTTCAGGGGCAGATCCCATCACAGGACAGCGTCCTTGAATGTAAACGTACATGACATCCAAATATAAAGCAGTCAGGACAGCAATGTTCAGTGTATTCTTGAATAAGGACATGCATAAACCATCATCTAAAAATGCAATAATATGGTAAACTACTCTGGAATGTCAGCACTGCAAATATTCATGTTCGGGCAACACTCACAATTTCAGGCAATGACTTTCCTAATAGGTAAAACTTTCATATGTAGAATACATAAATATAAATCAGCCTGTTACATTCTTTCCGTATCTTTTTTCGGGATATTAGCTAACAACCAAAGCAATTAAATTTACAAGGAAGACGAAGGTCATAGGCAATCTGCTCTTAACTGACCTTGTAGTAAAGACGTTGTGGCACACCCATTTGTACCAGGGCAGGATCCATTGCCTTTTACTTTGTCTCCAACATGAGTTATTTCGGTGGCAGCACAGGGTGATACCATGAATTCAGATTGATTATATAAAGGCGGAACAAATCAGAAGCAGCAGTTGCAAATTTGTAGAAACAGACCTGACTAGTGTATTACTGTTATCCCGAGGAAAAGCAAGTGGGGACATGACCACATACCTTGATCTTGTATAAACACTTTCTATTTAATTTTTCAGATTTGGTTCACTCTGAAAGTCATTATTTTAAAATTAATTATTTTTTTTCTTAAAATACGTACAGCAGCTCCCACATAAGCTCTCTCCTTAAAAATGGTGTCTCAGTGTAGGAGATATTCCCTCTATTTTAGATGAGAAGACTGTTGCAGAATTCATGAACTTCTTAAGTGTGACTAATGTGAAGAGATAGAAAAACAATTCACTCCACTATAATTGTGGCCTTTAGTTAATGCTTAACTATGCTTTAATGGATTGTTACATTTATTCATACTTTTCTTTCATTTTCTAAAAAGTAAAATACTGATTTCCAATCTGTAGTCTGAGAACTAATCTCAGGATTTCAATGACCAGCTTCACAGGAGTAAAGTCTCTTAATGTTAGCGCTTCTTATTTTCATCTGCTTCTACAAGTTCTTCACTGGAAACAAGACATACAAAACCAATTTAAACTCAAGGGGGGAAGTACTTTAGATCTCTCTGGTAGAAACTTCTGCTGCCTGAGAGCTGAAGAGGAAATAGGAGCTGTTTTCATAGGTTGATGTGACCGAGGGGAATTAGACGAAGAGACAGACAGACGTGAAACAAAAATACATGGAGAAAGAAGAGCACCATGGGGCGCTACAGTTACAAAAAGCAATAGAAAAAAAGTAGTGAAGTGGTAGGGTGAAGAGTCAGAAGAGAGACATATGTATGAAGGAATAAAAAGACCTCATGAAATGGAAAGTGGGGCCAATTTGTTCCTACGTAACTTTGATTCCACTTGATTTCTGCCCTCCAAAGCAACCAGGATGGCTCAGGCACCTGAGCAGGCTTGACATTAAGGACAAGAGGAGGGGCTGCTGCTGCTGTAGGGCTGCATCAGTAGAGGGACTTCCAATGAAGGCAGTGAACCATTTCCAATGAACCATTGGAAACCATTTCCAATGGTTGCTGATGGCGAAATGGTAAAAAGCTGCTGTTACTGTGGAACGTGCTGGAGGAGTACTGAGAGAAAGGGTGCCTCAACTGGACAAAACCTCAATTATTAGTAGATCCATGGGAGCAAGAATATTAGGGACAGTAGAGGAAGAAACCTACTTAAAACTTACTTGATCATTTAAATTCTCCAATAATTTACAGTAGGAGTGCCAGGAGTGCCCCCTGTGACTTCAGCCCTTGGGCTTAAGATTTCAGCACTGTAGGAGTCATTCTGCAGTAGCCCTGAGATAGCTGTAGAAACACCAGCCTCACAGTGACATGCCAGAGCAGAGAATCAGCCCCTGACATAAGAAACCTTCGTGGCAGCAAGGAGCCTGGCAAATTGAAGAGACATTTCCAGTGTCCTTGTAATTTGTGGTACAAATGACTTCTACCAGAATTTATTCCAAGCAGGTGAGGGGCACCTATGTGTCGTCCAGTGTGTATATCAGTGCTGGCACAGAATGCTTTAAGATCCACTTTCCAACTAGAGGTCAGTTGCCTCCGTGGAGCCCGATAATCACCATGGCCGAGAAAGTGGGAAAGGACTCTCAGAATAAATGAGCTTTCAAGATCCAGTTCAGATATGTCATTGAAACTACAATTGCTCCTTGATTTGATCATTAAACTGATAACATAAATGAGAAACTTAGTGTCATCTTTCTGACCGGTTCCTCTGGATTCCCAAGAAAGTAAAGCAGCAGCCAAAAACTTCTCAGTCATATAATCCTGTATGACAGACTTCTCTGCCATGGGAAATAATTCCAGTGGAATACAAAGTTGGGTGCTATTTCAGACGACTAGCCTTATGGTAGTAAAATATAGTCCTCTTGTTTAAAGGTGTGGGGCTCATATTTTACATAGCGTTAGTATACAATGAGCCATTTGTCATTGGTGCTAGTAAAACTCCGTTTGAAGCAGCAGTAACTTTACCTTATTTCCACACAGCAGTCCCGAGCAGATGGAACCGTGCCTGTGTGCACCACTCTTTGAGATCTAGCCACACTGTCACCTCTTTAAGAAGCCAGATTCTCCCAAAATACTGGCAATGGCAGCGGGGTGCAGGGATAAACAGGTTGGACTGAAGTAACAAGAAGAAAAAAAACCCATAAAAACTTCAATGCAGAACATGTTTCAGTAACATTCAGCCATCGTAGCTTTTGCAGGCAATTTCTCTTTTAGTTCAACGTTTTAGCTCAACCTGCTCAAGTCTTCAGAGGCTGCACTGACAAGCAAAAAGTCTAATTACCATGTTTAGTTTGCTCTTTTTAGCATGCTCTGCAGGCCTTGTCATCATTTCACTGTGAAAAGAAAGTTTTTTGTTTTTTTCTTTTAGCAAATTCTTCACTACTATTCTTGTTGAAGTAATACTGCAACAGAGATTCCTTTGATTGTTTGGTTATGTTAAAATTGCCATTAATGCTTTTCTCCTTTGAAACTTCATCCGATCGGTTTACTTTTGTACATCTGGTGGCAAACTTTATTTGCTTTTTTGTTTGTTTACTATCACACAAAAGAAAAGCATACATAAATCAAATACTTTGTCCCTCAGGCTTCACTTGTCTTGTCTTTCTTTGTAGGGTATCAAACATTTCAATAAAACCTGTTAAGTAATAATCCTATAAAGACATGGAAGTGGAACGTGGCACACTGACAAATTGCTGGGGGTTGGATATACAAATAAACTTTTTGAAAAAAGAGGAACTCTCATTATAGTTAATGTCTTCTTTCTTTACTTCTTTTTCTACCTTGAAGTTTAAACAGTTTTTGTTTACAGAATCTTATACTTGTGAAACAAAATCTCTTGCACCACAGTAAAGATGGATAAAATTTGTAAGGAACATAAAAGTACCGGTTGTATCTAACATGTCCTTGTTTTTAATCTGATTTCAG
The DNA here is from genome assembly GCA_013397275.1 of Burhinus bistriatus. NCBI lineage: Eukaryota > Metazoa > Chordata > Aves > Charadriiformes > Burhinidae > Burhinus > Burhinus bistriatus. Next base: position 229,095 of record VYXH01011456.1, on the reverse strand, counting down.
TAATAATTTCTTCTTATTGTTACAAAAGGTATATCTTCAAACACTGACACTTGCGCTGGCAGCAGATCATCACAAGACAGATATCTTACTACAAAAAATGGAGAAAAAGATTATCTAATTGTGTATTATTGCAGGCTGCACATCAATGGGGTATGGAATTGCAGTATGCAAAATATTGTTCATGGAGAAAGAAATGATAAAGAATATTGTAAAGGGAAGGAAGAAAAAAAATCCTAAACTTTTCAAGACATGGAGAGAGAGAGGTGGGAAATAAGAAGCCTTGAAATAACTTTGCATTTTCTTCTGTGAAATCAAAGACCAAAAACCTAGTCACATTGTCAGACATTAACCAGTCTAGTGCAACGGGGGAAAAGCTGAGATAAGAATGGAAATTTTAACAATGGCACAATGTCTTATAATTTTATGGATCCTTCCAATTCATCCAAGTTTCACCTGACTCTGTTCTTTCTAGTCCCTCTACTTTTGTGGGTGTTTTGTGTGTGTATGCGTGTTTTTTTCTCATCCTGAGCATTTTTACCTGAAATGCAACATGGCTTTTCTGCTCTTGTTGCCTCCTTCATCTACTGCATGTTTCCTGGCTGTACAGTCCCAAACCAATTCAGTTTCAGCTTTCACGCAGCACTGCGGCAATGACAGCATATGACCCAAGGATTACAGGGCAGATGTGGCAATAGTGACACTATTGTCATTCGGGATAACAGTAATAAACTTTGCAGAGTCGCTACAGATATAATAGGCTGTTTTCTATGATTTTAAAACCACATACAATTGATCACCTAGTTCCTCTTTGTCTCCATGGTCAGAGATTAAGAACTGATGCAAAGGCATTAAACCCTATTGTGATGGTTTCAGCTGACATAAAGTTGACTTTCTTACTGGTGGCTCGTATGGTCCTGTGTTTTGGATTTGGGATGGGAATAGTGTTGATGGCACGCTGGTGTTTTTGGTTGTTGCTAAGCCTTTTCTGCTCCTCACACCAACCCTGCCAGCAAGCAGGTTGGGAGTGCACAAAAATTTGGAAGGACACACAGCTGGGACAGCTGACCCCAGCTGACCAAAGGAGTATTCCATGCCATATGACATCATGCTCAGTATATAAAGCTGGGGGAAGAAGAAGGAAGGAGGGGGACATTTGAAGTGATGGTGTTCATCTTCCCAAGTACCCGTTATGCATGATGGAACCCTGCTCTCCTGGAGATGGCTGAACATCTGCCTGACGATGGGAAGCAGTGAATGGATTCCTTCTTTTTGCTTTGCTTGCATGGGTCACTTTTGGTTTACTTATTAAACTGTCTTTATCTCAACCCATGAGTTTTCTCACTTTTACTCTTCTGATTCTCTCCAGCATCCTGCCATGGGGGAAATGAGCAAGCAGCTGCGTGGTCCTAGCTGCTGGCTGGGGTTAAACCATGACATCTATATTGGAAATTATGGAAACAATGGCTTCTTTTCAGTTTGCCTTTGATCAAAACACTTATATTTGCCTCATTGTAAAAGCTTATTACAAGCCACCACATCTATTGCTTCACTGCCATGCTATACACTTTGAGAAAAGGACTGGGATATCCAACCAAAAAAAGGAGTTTTTCATGAAAGTACGTTGCAATAAATACATAAACAAGTCAAGCGCAACAAGAAGCTTCTAATGGAAGTCAAATCACTGAGTAATCAGCATCCATGGCCAAAAAGTTCTTGCAAAATTTCACTCAGATATTTGCAATGAGTTTTTACTGCTTCATGTAGACTTCTTTTACTTTTTCTGATGTCTTTTTTGTTTATTTTTAAACTAGTAGGAATGTCTCCAGTTAAGAGTACTCCCAACTCCTCTCAGAACCGTTTGGCACAGTTATTCATGGGTTTGCTGATTTGGATGTTTGTGCTTAGAATGCTTGACTGTTTATCCAGTTGTCACCAACAACACAGTGTGAATAAGAAGTGCCAAGTTCTCAGAAAGACTTGCGTGCATGTGTATATATTTTTAAATGGCTGAAATCTTATTTGAAAGCATTCAGTTTCAAAGATCCACTTACCATTCAATGGTTGCATTCATATAAGCAGAGTTAAGCAAAAGAGTTCATTCCTTATTTTCATGTAGGATCAGTCCTGTTGTTTCACCTAAGCCTTACTTCTTGGCATGTAGTACAGCTGACAGGATGACAAAAAAGAATTTAGTACCGACAAACTTTGTCTGTTCCCTCTTTTTACTTCCCAGAAAATATCTGGCAAGTGTCACTGGTATTTATTTAAAAGTGGAAGAGATCAAGCACATACGGGATATTTATAAAGAACAAGCAGTTAGAGAAGGACAACCAACCAAACAAAAAAAACCAACCCCAAACCAGTATTTACATCCCTGCTAAAGAACAGGGATTCAGTTGGGGTGACCCTGTGCTGTTTGCAAACGCTTTTACTCCATGAGCTATGAGACCTCACCTCTGCTTCTGTGAACCCTTTCACTCTCTGCCTTTGAGAAACGGAAAATTAAATGTTACAGAGACCAACAAATAAAAGCAATAGAGAGAATGCTCCCCAGATCTTGCCCTCTTCTCCCTTCCCCGTCTCCCAGCTTGGAGCCATCAGAGAAGCCCTTGCGCACAGTATGCTCCTGCCACCCTGGCTGCTGTGGCTGCAGCCCTGGCTTTGGCTGCAGTGATCCCACCAGTTCAGCCAGAGGGGAGACCCCAGCAGCACCAGGGGCCCTCTGAAAAGGTCTTTCCCTAGGAAAAGAGAAACAAAAGTCAAGAGGCACAGCAACACTGTCAGCTGTAGAGAGCAGCGTGACATGCCTCCTTGCTGAGGCCAAGTGCCTATTCCTTGTTCTGAGGAGACTGGAACTCAGAGGACGGCTTTTGAAAGTTTGAAGGTGTTTTAAACTGTCCACGTAGACCAAGATAGTGAAATGGAAAAGAGGCAATGTTCGTCACACCAGTTGCATATTACCTCTGCTAGATAGCTCTAAGCTCAATGAAATGCAGTGCATCCACCTAAAGCTTTGATGGCAAGCCTCCTTCACACTCACCAAGGAAAATG
>VYXH01011456.1:210866-225933 GCA_013397275.1 Burhinus bistriatus | reverse complement strand
AGACCGAAGAGGAAAGGGGGGGGGGGGGGGGAAGCTTCAAAATGTGACTGATAAACTGCAAGGAGAAATTTCCTTCCCAGCACAAAGTACGGTGAATGGTGACATATATGAAAGAAATTAATCCCTATTTCACTTCAGCACTGGAGACCAGTGGGTGACTTTAGGAGCATTTCCTTTACTCTGTTCTAGGTTGTTTCTCGCTGTGCAGTACAAAGGTTTTAACAGAAGGAAAACATAACATCGTTTGTAGTGTTACTTGTGATCTTAGGCATTCCTTTCAAACAGGAAGGTTGATATCAGGAGCTAATGGATCCAAGCAACTGCCCTTAAAGGGGAATGGAAGATATTCTGGATGCCGGCTCTTTGGCTGGCTGGTGGAGCAATTTCTCAGGCCCCATTTTTCTACACTTTACACTATTTGAAAACAGAATATAAATATTAGCTTCTTTGAAGTTAACAGAATTTTTGCCGTTGACTTAAATGGGGCCAAGATTTCATAAATATGTGGGTTTTTTCTGTTGACTAAAGTTTTGTTGTTGCTTTCAACATGGCACCTTAAGGTTGATGCTTGCACCCCATAAGATTAAATGGGCCTCTGCACAGAGTATAACTTCTCATTGCTAGCCACACTGTCTGCTCTCTCTCACATCAATGATCAGAGGAGTAAGTCCTGCTATAGCAAACTATTTTGCCCAGAATACAAATGCATTCAACATGGCGGGATCTTATGGGAGAGGGAATGGGTTTTAATAGGTAAACTACCATAGCTGAAAAGTGATCAGGTTTTGAAGCACACGAACTCTTCTTCTGCTGTCATGAGAGCAGACACGTCTCATGTTCTTAGACCAACATCACAGCTATGTACAAAATCGTAGCATGTAGGACTACACTCAGGAAGGAGATGGTCCTATTAAAAAGTAACAAAATCAAATCACTGTGGATCTGTTGGAAGAATAAAGGGTGCAAAATAAGTTTAAGATTGTGCAATAGCTTTGCAGTCAGAGAAGTCTTAGACTTAAATCTGTGATCTGAAATTTGGTGACCGTCTTAAAGAGAGGCAATAGATAAGGGAGATAAACCATTAAAATATTGGTTGCTGGGAGGAACAGTCTGCAGCTCAAAGACTTCAAATTGTTGGAAAAGAACTTTCTTTTACAAACAGTCAGAGAATGAGACAGAGGTGAGTTGCTACTGGCCCTAGTTGACTTCAATCCCCCAAGAAAATTGCCCAGAGTCCTAAGGACTGAGAGGCACTTGGCAGGAGCAATCTATATGATGCAGTGGTTCTTTGATTGCTAGACAAAAGCTCAATGATTAAACTTTAATGCAGCATCTCAGAACGAATGTTTTAGAAATTTTGATTGTCTTAAAAAGGTTTATCTAGAAATACTGTATTAAATTAAAAAAAAGCATAAGAATGTAGAAGTAGGCTGGAATGTATCTAAGTCAATTTTATTAAAACTGCACTTATAGCAACTCGTTTACTTGTAAAGACTTTTTGGGGGGGACAATGTTTTAAGAGCCATAATTTAATTACTAAGCCACAATACAAGTTAAGTGTTCACTTTGCTTTTCTCTGCTATTACTTATATTGCATGTAGAACATGAACTCATTTGACATCAATATCAATTCCTGGAAAGGCTCGGATTCCCAATTGCATTCAAATTTGTTTAGTGGACAATTTATTACATTACCTATGCTAAGCATTAATATTGTATTTGTACATCTGTGTCTACCAAAGGATGTCCTATCTTTTGTTCTTTGTACTTCACTGAGGTCTCAATTATTTTAATGTACATTCTTAACTTTTAATACATCAAAGAGAATTGTCTACAACCACTAAACCCAGAACAAGGTAATTTAACTTGACAGTTTCATCATCCATACTGAACATTTCAGCTCTGTTTACTTCACATTTGTTTCCCCTGGAACTTTCCCATAAGGAGAATGATAATTTCAAGGAAGCAATAAAGAAATAATCTTATCAATAGTAAAAATTAAAATTTTCCTCTGTTACACTGTGCATGTCATAGAAGCATTATAATGCCCAATAGTGTAATTTGGTTATATTGTAATTATACTTAAAACTTTACCTCTTTTTTTAGCATCCTAACATGCTGCTGCTATCTATTCTCTTCATGACAATGCATATATAATGACAGAAATTACGGCAGTTGTAACTGATAATGATGCCAGTACAAAACCAAACATGACTCCCTGCAAACTGAGGCTGAAGTCCATAGTTGGATCTGTGCAAATGTTTCTGCTGAAAGTTGACAGGAACTTCTTACAATACATATATCCAAGGACAGAGCTTAGCCCCGGTAACGGTAGCTATGTTGTTTTCACTATCCAGATCCTAATTACAAGTCCTGCCTTTAGTTTCAGCCAGTCTTAAAGCTGCACAACACTTCTCATTTTTGGATGTTGCTTTCATACTCATTTACTTTAAAGCTCACAGGTTTTTCTCACTTAATGTGAAATTTTCCAAGCTCCTTGTGTCTCCTTTGGACTAATTTTTGTGGTGTGTTGGGGTCTTCGGGATGATGGGGAGAGGATTTTCAGATAAATTATTTTAGCTGTTTCTAGGGGCAGGATAAGGTTTTCTTACTGTTGGGTCAAGAAGTTCTAACTTTCATTTGCTCTGCAGAAAACATTTGGCAAAGGGGCAGAAGTAGCAGATTGTATAGAGCGGGACAAGAGAGACAGTAACCTTCATGTCATCGACATTTCCATGTTGTTCCCATAAAAAAGACTCATAACCAGACAAGTTCTAATATCTGAAAATTTTCAGTTTTATATGAGCAGTTTTTAAGGGTAGACAAGGAATAGAGGTGGACAAGGAAAAGAAGACAGCAAGAGAGATAGAAAGTACCAATATGCTTCAGAGGAGACAGCAGTTGTTGGGCAAGAGTGGAAGACAGTGGAGGAGGCTAACAGAGTGGTACTCTTAACACAAGAAAGAACCACATAAACTTATTGAGGGTCATCTAATAATTTCCCTTAAAATATCCTTCACAGATAGTGAGAATGAGGAAACCAGAGAGAGGTAAGTCATGAAAGGATCTACTGGGTGAACTATCTGATGGAGGGAGGCATGAGTGAGATCATGTTTTACGGCCAAAACCATTTTGTCTTTGACTGATAAATTAAGTGATGCAGAAGCTCTCAGCATGGCAAAAGTAATGGCCCTAAAACATTGCACACCATGTTAGAAAAAAGCAAGCTGTCTTGTCTGAGTGGGAGGGAGATCACCTCTGGTGTGCTTGAGTGCCTGATGACTGTCCTCAGCGTGCTTGATGAATCCCCATGCATACCAATACATCTCCTCAAAGCACGAACCCATCTTTACTCCAGACACAGAAGGACTGGGAGCTCCTGAAAAGGATCTGGGGAGCAGCTCAAATGCCTCTCTGTCTGGGCTGTGAACTCCCGTCCAGTGAGCCCACACATCTTACCTGGGTTGAACACTCTCAGGAAGGAAGTCTAACCCTTTTTGTCAAAAACATTGGAAAGAGATTCTGAGAAGGTTCTCCTAGCTTCTACAAGCAATACAAGCTCTTGGTCATATGCTAACAAAAATCATGATGCAGGGACCAGCCTTGGCAGCTTGGTAACATGCTGTACAGCGGTGGGGAACTAACTATTGCCTGGGACAATGGAGCAGCTCCTATCAACATCTGATCAGCTTCTTTCCAAGCTGTTTGTAGCACTGGAAACCAAGCCTCTGAAAGACACAGGCAGCAATGCAGTGCTTTTTATACTTCATTTCCCTCAGTATTGTAAAAGAATATGGAATGTTAGTGGTTCAGATTAAATACAATTATTAGCTTTGTATTAGGCCACGTTGGCATACTATTTATACAGAATCCAGCATTAGTAGCTAAAGTTGCTGAAGCCTTGGGCCACAAGCTGCGAACTTTCACCTAGGTGAGTTACTTGAACTAAGTGGAAGTTAAATAAAGGAAGGCCCTGACACGGGTACAAACCATGAGATAAGGAAGCTACAACTGCCAGCAGAGGCTGCAACCTGTCAAAACAAGAACAGTTAACGGCCCACCTGGAGACAGAGAAAGAATCCAGTGAGGAATAAGAAGACCCCAGACCAGAAATTACCACTGGACCAAGGGGCGTGTGCAAGGCACGTGAAGAGCACATGAAGGGCAGATGCAAAGTTTGTAAGGGTATAATTGCCCAGGAATTTCTTTGTTCTGGGTCCCTCTCTGGAGGCATCCAGTTTGAGCTGTCCTTACTGCTGTACCACTCAAATAAATTATTTATTTGGGGATTTTTGCGTGAGGCTCTGCTACAGGAAACCTAGGGTGAAGAAACTTCTTTAACGAGTACCCCAGAAGACATCCTAGGATGTTCTCACAGGCACAGACACCTGTGTCTCCCTAAGAATGCTTGCTGAAGACACAGATGTAGCCATATGAGATCAAATGGCAAAGATGCTTAAAGTCAGGCCCAAGATTCTCCTGTAACTCCCATTCTTAAAGTCAAAACTGGTAGTCTGTTGGCAAGAGTAGCTGGTGTGCATTCATTATTGTATCATCTTGAATTACATAATAACATTTTAGTATTTTCCATTAGTTGTTGATGTGAGGGTTTTTTGATTACATAGACTACTAAGATCATGCTAAAACTGGATAACTGACTCAATCAAATAAAATGTTCTCTCTATTCTCTCTTGAACTAGAGGTTTTCCATTGGTAAATTTTGCTGTTTCTTTTCTGTTATGTTAATTTCCCCAAAGCTAGTTCCTTGTAAAGTCTTTGAAAATGCAGTTCTTTGAGGTTATTGGAGTAGGACTCACTGTTAGCAATATTACAGTTACCTGTCAGACCTTACAATAATATTCTCCAGTATTATGGCTATCACACAGACTCGAGTAGACTGGAATGGCTCCGAAAGAGCCTAATTGGCTACCAAAAGCAATATAAAGTCTGTTCTAAAAGAATTATCTGTGATTTTGTTTGTAGAAGATAGCATTAATACCATACAATTAAAAAAAGACACATTCAAATAACATCATTCAATGTGATTTATGTGTGAAACATGCATCTTTGCAATTGTTTAAATTAATACACAAGAGGTCTGAGTCCTCATACACTAGAATGGTCTACAATGAACTAAGACAGTTTTTAAGATCATCGCACTAAATTTCTACCTGACTTTGAGTCCTAAACATGTCTCAGTGTCATAACTTTGATAACTCATATCCATGGTTTGACTGTCATTTTTTTGATAAAATGTTAGTGCTGTATTGTCATTGCTGCTCTATGGCAAGCAATGACACATTGAGAGAGAGAGGGAAATGGCATTATCAGGAGCCAGTATCTCAGAATCTGTTTCAAATTTGTATACAAAGCCATTTTGATATCCTGCTCTGACTGATGCAGTAATGTTTTACAGTACAATTTCATCTACAGATGTTGCCAAAGGACAATATTCCTCTACGCTGACTAATGCGTTTCTCTGGAAATAACCTTCTGATTTTAGTGGGATTTGATGTTGCAAAAGATGCCATTCAGCATGAATAAAGTTGTCAAAATATGGCCTGAAGTTATTATCCGTATAACCCAAACCTCAGTAAGGCAATGAGATACTCAGATTAATGGCTAACGCCTGGGATGATGTTCCTATCTTAACCCATGCTGTCTGACCAAAGGTTAATAATAACATGTGCATAGTTTGTCACCAGACTCTGAAATACAGTCACAATAGTATTAAATTTCAGAATAAATATCTACCTTCATTCTCTTTTATTCCCCCTGTGGATTTAAGTCAGTTCCTTAAAATATTGTTTAATATGATTTTAGAGATTTAATAACAATCTATTGACCAAGAGAGGACAAATGTCAGTTCTCTCCCCAGCTTGTTTTTTGTGACATAAATTTGTTTGAAAATGTTTTTTCTTTTTAGTCTTACACTAAGAAACATCTTCTCAATTATCTTTGGAGCTATTAAACACCTTTTCCCAGTTAATGAGAGGTCTTTAATAATAACTAACACCAACACATTCTACAAAGTATTTTGAGATGCCTTGAATATAAAAAGCATTACACCAACCTGGATTGTACTTTTATGCTGTCTTGTATCATTTTCCACAGCAGTTAAATTGCTAATAACAGCAAAGTCTAACTCACATATGCAGAACATGAAAAAAGTTTGAATAGTAAGTGATAATTACATTATTATGTAACTTTGAATGTTATATGGACATAAAATAAGAATGTATTTTACTGATTCCATACAGTACTCCAACATGATGAACTTCTACTCACAGCATATTTCTGAATATTTTAATAAAAAAGAGGCTGAAATTTGTTATCATTCCTTTCGTACTACAAGTCTTTCACTGCTGTCTCTAGAGCAAATTTTCCCTGCTTGCACCATTACTTAATATAATACAAACAAGTCTGGTAGAAATGATGGTCATGTCCATAGTTCAGCAATCTGGGCTTCTCATTGCATTTCCAGTGAATGTGTACAAATAAAAGGCCAGAGAAACTTAGTGTGAAATTTTGTATTCATAAAATACAAAATACCAGATTGGTCCAAAATTCTCTCCTAAGTAAGTGAACAGAGATAACAAGACTTCCAGGTAAGCGTGAGATTTGTAACAACTCAAACAATGCAAATGTTCGCAAAAGGAATGTGCATTTGAAATGTTGTCTTTGAGTCAGGGCTATAATCTATAGACTGGGATATTGTGGCAAGAGCACCCCCGTCTCCTCCGCCCTGCAGGTCTAATGGCGTGGTACAGGGGTGTGGTGGCTGACTTGGTGGGAAGCGCATGAGCTGTCGGTCACATATGTAAAGAGCACCCAGCCACATACCCCAGATAACCGAAGCCGAGAGAGACCACCTCAGCCAGTAAGCCTACCTAGGAGACCCCTCAACCAATGAGAGCTGTATATGACCACGACCAGCAGATGGCCACAGTTCAGACCCAACCCAGGCTATAAAATGGGTGTCCGCCCCGGAGACTTTTTTGGAGTAGTTCTCCTGAAAACAGCGGGTCTGTCATCGGAAGCCCTCCTTTCTGATCAGAAACCGTCCAAAGTAACTTCCTGGGATTGAATGTCCTCGCCTTTTAGGTGAGTGGTTTGCGCATTTTGAGTTATCATTCTAAGCTTAGGTTTAGTTACACACTGTGTAGTATTAGTTCCCAGCTGACATCCTGAACCTGTAAATAAATTGTGTCTGTCGAAGTGCTTGTAATATAAGACCCCTGTTCAGTTTCACCATTCTACCTTTTTCCTGATGCCATTAAAACTGATTTTTGGAACATATTTTGTTGGTCTTATACTTCTGCAACAGATATATACATCCAGGAAATGTATTCTTGCATTTAGGTGCAAAGTGAATTTTTGAGGGGGATGACTGCAGTTATGCCAGGATAAATTTACCTGAGATTAGAAGTACAATTCTTGACCTTCCTTAGCCAGAAGTAGTTTAAGTTCATAGATTTCACCTTCCTGTATGATGTCCTAAGAAGATGGCTATCCACTAGACTGAGGCAGAAAAACACTTCATTCCCACCATACTGCAAAAAAACCCCAGAATTCAGAGGGCCAAACAGACAATAGAGGGAAAGGAAGAAAATTGTGATTTTAATCATTAATGAGGATGCTCATCTGGTAGGAAAGTAATATAAGTTTGAACTTTCTGATATTTAAGAAGGCAAGTCTTCCATTTTGCAGACGGGAGCCCATGTTATTAACTTGTTCAAAAATTAGAGAATGACATCATCTGCTCTGGTTGCAGTTTTGATGGAAGTGCCCATCACTGCTGTGATTGTGAAGGTAATACACTGAATTTGCCCAGCAGAACAGACTTCTCAAAGCATAGAAAATGGTCTTAAGGCATGAAATTATTGCCATTAACTCAGGCATGATGGCTGTGCTGCTGGGTATATACATTAGCAGAACCTGAACAGCTTAGAAGGCAAAATTTTAGGTGCCTAGGGGATCTCACAGACTGAAATGGACATTTGGGGATTTATGGTTCAGATTGTAGCTTGCGAGTGTTCTTCTTACATTGCACTTGAGGGTGTCCAGAAGGTTACAAAGCCAAATGTATTTTAAAAAAATTGTGAACAACTGAAGAGAAAAAAAATAAAATTAATTCAGCTTTGAAGAAATGTACATGTTGACACCTTGACATCTTTTTTTTCTGCCATAACTTTATCACAGAAGCGTAGCTCTGCAAATACATTGGGATGTTTCCTTTACACTGGCTTCAACTGTGAGAGCTGCACTCAAGAACTGAAAGGTTATCCTTCTCTAAATGTGTCAAAATATGCACAGCAATAAACCAAGGTATATTTTAATAAGCATTTGGTTTATATATATGTGCATGTGTGTGCTTTACTATACTTGTATGTATGTGTGTATGTGTACTGACACACAGTTAAAACTGAAATACGGTAAGCAAATTGGTATATCTACTAAGTAGACGTGTTAGCAGTAGAATTGCAAACCTCACAGATAAATAAATGTCCTCTATAGTTACAAAATATAAGCAACTCCATAAAAAAGTGTTTAATTCCTGCTAAACTATCTTTGAAATGAGATGTGAGTGTAATTTGCTGAATGTTTTTCATGTTGACAGCAAACAATTGAAATCACACTTCAATTGAACATCACAGTAGAAAAGAAAAAAATGCTCGTGTTGCAGTTGCAGATTTCAGCTTCATCTGATATGATCTATAAAGCCTGATGTATATTGACAACTCAATACCCTTAATTTGGTAGGAAAGAAACTCAAGGAAGTCCTCATTGACTTTTGCTGTAACACATTAGTCACAGTAGTCACAGAAGGGAATATTTTGGGTATCTGGGATCAAGCCTGATGACTAGTCCAACTAGCCGGGATCACTGATTTATTAGGATATATTTCAAGGGTTTGGCTCCTTTTTTGTTTGGATTTTTGTTTTTGTTTTTGGTTGTTTGTTTTGGTTTTCTTTACTTGATTGACAAGTTAAACTATTTCATACACTTGAGATACAGAATGAGCTTTTGATGTGCAGAACATGATCATGAAGCTCTGAGGTCTCGTTTTAAAAGTAATTATTTAGCTTTTCCTTGAATGGCACTCTGAGAGGGATTACGGACGAAAATCATTATAAGGTTGCACATCAGCCAGGATACTTTCTGCCCCTTCTTTTTGATGTAGACATACACTGCCAAACAAATCAAAGATAACACATGGGAGCTGCATTTTGCTGTGATGGATCTCTGGAGAGGAAGAGAGAAAAATGAAGTTAAAAAAAAGGGGATGAAAAACACAGGGAACCAAAAAAAAGTTTCAGCAATGTTGGCTCTGTTGTCAGTCAAATGAAAGAGAAGGGACAATTTGATCTATGGCAAGCTCATAGCCAAGGATGAAGAAATAGAAGTTTTCCCTGACAGAAACAAGCGAACACACATTAATTTTGATTCACCCAATTGCTTGGGTTTCATTCTTCTTTTATACACAACAGCTTTCTCCCTGTTCTGGTGATATGCCAGTGCACCAGCATAGCCTCTTGATCATGCATAATGTACACATTCCATGACACCAGATTATGTCCTGAAATTGGTAAGGCTGGGAAATGAGAATCAAATAAAGATGTTTTCCATTCATTTCAGAGCTATTAAAGGATATAATCTCTTAATGCCTCAAAAGACCTGACTATTGAACTTTGACTACAGCTACCACTAATTAGAGGTCTGCAATGCTTGATATGCCTTCAGAGAAAATTTTTTTCCACAAACCAGCTTATTAAAACTGTGATGCTAGCTCACTGCAAACAGCTGCCAGCATGGTCAATTTGGGAGTGCATGTGGAATGAGAGGGGAAAAGCTGTTGTAAATGCAGACAAAAGAAGGGGATGCATCAAAGCAAGTACATTGATTTACAAAAGAGTGAGTTTATGGCAGAGTTTCTGAAACTTCCATAGCTGGAAATGACAAAAGTAGGTAAGACACCTTGCTTCAGGAGTCACCTCTGATAATTACATGACATTTTTCCCTTGTGTAAAGTTTTCTATAGTGACAGAGCAAGCTTTACTTCAAGCTGTGCTCTTGGAGTTAGCTGACTTAATGGCATAAAACTGTTTTTACCTGTGACCGTACGCAGCATACCTTGTACAACCTTCACCAGAAAATGCTTTATGTTGGAGGGAAGGGGCTGAGGGCAATATGGGGGACAGATACATGTACAAGTCATTACAACAGAGTGTAGACGATTAGCAATGTTTTCTTCAAGATAGATACCTAAATAACCTTTACAAGATCAAAAAATTGTCATTAAGTTGCCCTCCAAAACCAGTGAAAAACTAAAAGTGATGCTGAAAAAAAGATATCTCAAACTTTACTTTTGCCTGGTAGAGTTGTGATGTTATATCACACTGAGATTGATGGTGGAAGCATCTCAATTTCATTTTTAACAGGTTGCCTTATGGAAATCTGTATTTAAGTGAGAGAAGTCATTAAAAAGTGTAGCAGAGAAAAGTGTTGAATTAACCTATGAACATTTATTCATGACTATCTGGCCTTAGAAGATTATTTGACATTGCGTATGGATGTCAAATACTTGCAGACTGAACTCTATTGCATATAACTGTCACTCTCAGCTTGCAGCTATGACGGGCTTACACTTGAATACTTTCCTAACTCTATGTATGTAACCATACACTTATAGGTGGAGACCCTGCATGCAGAAATAACACTATGACATCTTTACAAAAGTACAAGTAAATTTTAATTAAGAGCACATTTTTTTTTCTGCATTTGAACATGTGTGTCCTCAAAATCCAAACATACGCTTTGAAGTTGAAAGTGGTGTTCTCTATGTGTCCAGTGAAGGAACACATAAAATGTTATTATTTTGTATATGTGTGGAGGAAAGGAACCTAAGTGCATTTTTAGGTAAGATTATTACAGCTGGTCTAATGAAATCCCAGATTTGTGTTCAGTACAACAGTCCCTGGTAACTGCTTAGTGTAATAAGTGCTTTTTTTTAAAACCTATGAACCAAACTTGAGTGCTGGATTCAGCTCTCCTGACTGAAGCAAGGTTAAAACTGATTGCACTGGTGTGGCCTGTTGCACTTTCAGGATTTGTTCTTTACATCTAATATCCCTGAAAAAAAATATACATTCAAAACAGTATGTCTGCAAATAAAACTTTACCTGTACGTGTTTTCCTCAACCTGGAAATTTCACTGCTTTAAGTGAGACCAGGGATCCGCAGGATCCCTGTACATGACTCTGCACGATTCTGTCCCTGCGAAACCTAGAAAACAGAGAAGGATAAGCCCACTGGTGCTTATGAGTCCTTCTGCATGACTGTCTTCTTGCTACTCTTGCTCCCTCAGGAAGTCTCCCACCAGCTGTAGTCTCTGACCAGTAGTGGGAACCCCTGCTCTTGTACATCCTCTGAGAGAGGCATGAAATGAATTCTCTCTTGCAGCTGGTCTTACTGATGGTATTGTCGCCTCAGAGCTGGCTGCCTACTTATATTTCACCAAACTTTATTTTCTTGGACACAGGAAATTTATTTCTCCTTTTAAAATGAAAGTGAAATAAAATTTTAAAAATTTCCCAAAGATCAACTTGCAACACTTCCCCCCCCACCTATTTTTTTTACCTTAAAAAAGTGAAGATTTCAAGAAGAGTTGATGAACTTAGATGAATGTGCATTTTTGTCAGAAGAAAAACATTTTTAAAAAAATTGTCTTAGATCTAGTCTGTGTTCCTTGTGTCCTCAGAAGCATTGTATAGAAAAAGCATGGATCCACTTCCTTCTGACTTTATAATGTATTACAAAACTGAAATAAGGCTGCTAGGAGGCTTCTAGGAACTTGATTGGGATTTTCAAAGGATTTTTTGTTTAAATGGCTGGTGGTCTATTTACATTTTTAAAAAGTATATGGAGAAATACAATCTAAGGATTTCTCCTGCATGTGAAAACATGAAGCCTTTACGTATATGTGGACTTAACATTCTGCTTGTTCCAACTATATGTTAATAATGTACAATCTGGAAATAATGTTTATTTACACACATGTAGTCCTATCTCTAAAATACATTTTTGTGTGAATGATAAGTCTTTTTTTAATCTAGTTTGCATGAAATAAAAAAGAACATAAGCTAACAGTAAATAGATATTCAATTCACATTAAGACTTCCTTTAAAAAAGCAGACAATTGGGAGCAATTTTTTTGCTCAACATCCCGATATGGCTTCACCAACAAAAGAAAACATCTTTTTCTAAAGATATCTGCATTGATTTTAATTATATCAGATCACCATAAAGCAGTTAATTTTCAATGGATACTGAAATTCCAATATTCCAGAACCTATTGATTCTAAATTGTTGTTTGACCAGTTATAAAGAGAAAAGAAAATGCAACAGAAGCATGCAATACAGTCTGCTCTACAGAACCAGGTAAATCACAGTTTGCAAAATCATTTTCTCCTCTAACAGAGTCAAAAATGTTTATTATGCTTTAAGGTTGCTGCACTTTATCTAATTTATTCTTCCATTTCCTAACTGCCTAGGCAGTTTTTTCAGATGTTGCACAGTCCATCATATGTTGCATCTATTTTCTGTATGAGAGAAATTGTCTTGATTTCCATAACAAAATAATAACACTTTGTGCCATGGTGATAACAATACTGCAACAATCTGAGATATCCACTAGCATTTCCACGTCTGCCTTTGTACCCAATAAACTGAGATTTCATCAGTACCATCCAAATCCGGTAAACTAGGGCTGAAGCACTGGTCAAACAGTATTTTACATATTAACAATGCTATTCATATGCTAATAACTCTTCTCTATAGAAGGATGTCTTTCCTCCTTGCATCAATAATATTTTAGATCAGAAAGATGTGACAACTGATCTTGTATGATGTGGCTACTGCACACCTAGCCATGAATAGCCTAAGCTATTTGTTCAGGTAGAAAGTCCACGTGTCTTTCTCAGTATTGCAAAGAGTCAGTACTGAAAGGAGTTAGTGGGCTAGCAAAGTATTTTTCTGGTTTTGGTATCGCATTAAAGCTTGAGCTTTTTGTTGTGAATTGTCCTTCCTAAAACGGCCATCTCTATCTCCCTACCCAGATCTCTCATTTGTACACTGTCTGCCAGCCAGACATTTTCCCTCTTTCACTTCTATTTCTTTCTACTAAAACTTCCAGCCTCCAAAACTTCAGTACCTTCTTAGGAACATCAAGTCACTTGGCAGGCTAATTGCTTTTCTGCTAGAAGAAGTTATCAAGTGAATATACTATTTTCTATAGTAATTACAGAATGACACTAGGGCAGAATGTCTACAACAATAAACCTCGGTAAGATGGATAAAACTCCTCCAATGTCAATGGGGTCGTATCTATTTCTATGGCCAGATAATTTGGCTTGCATTAGTATACTGTTGGCGGATGCTTCCCTTGTCTTTTTAGGAAGTATTCCTACATGAACTCCACCTGTCATTGCAGGAAGGCAATTACACCTTTCTTACCTCCAGGGTTGTGATGACCAATACTCTCTTAGAACCAACAGTAGCAAATTTAATTCAAGTCATTCTCTTCTTTGCCAACACATGGATCACCTTCATTTTGAGAATATTTCAAACTGCTGCTCGATAAAATCCCCAGATGGCAGAGCATTTAGCTTTCCTTCCTCAGTCAATAACAAATGTATGCTCCTTTTATTGTCTCTATTAAAAAGCTCAGGTGCAATTACATTAGAGAAACTTTTTTTTGTCTTTTTCATATATTCAGTTGAAGATTCAATTTCTCTGCGTCCGTTGCTACTAAGACAAGGACTTTAATGGTACAAGGGATGTATCAGTCGGTCGCTTGTTCAGACTTCACTGCTTGTACCAATGTGAAACAGTAGCCATTATTGGTCATGTGAGGTCATGAACACAGAAGGGTAAAAAAAAAAAGCCCGTCACCCTAATGCAGTCCATAATTTATGTGGTACATAGCGAACAAAAAGTAATTGTTGAAAATTTTCTGAAATGACAGCAGCCCTAAGAGCTTCTAACTTTGTCCTTCTGGTTTCTTTCCCTTCTCCTTCCATAGTCAATCTGCAAATAACAATTTTTTTCTTTTTTCTTTCTCTGTTTTTTTATTTTATTTTATTTTTTTATTTTTTTGAGGAAGAGACTAGAGGAAAAGGTTTGAAACAATTAGCCATGAGCTCAGGGCAGGACACATATCTGAAGACACAGCAGGAACGTGTTTTTATCAAACAAGGTCTCAATTCTTTCACAGCTATTACCTAGTATGTAGCACACCTTGTTTAAAGATGTTTGTTTAATCATTTAATTCATAGCCTCACTTCTTTCCTTGCAGTTATTTTGTCTACAGGAAAAACAATGTTGTGTATTATGAAGGCTGCCATTAACTCTGTCAGTGCCCTGAGAGACAACAGCAACTGCAAATAGCAAGCTAAAGTCAGAGTTGTTAAGGTGATTATGGCAAGAGGCTTAATCATAAGCCCATCTTCACAGCAAGGGATGAAGGCCACAGGGATAAAGGTGATTGCTGGTGGTCAGATGCCTAAGCGAGATGCCTTGGAAGAAACCTGCAGGCTTTCAAAAGTAGAGCTAACCCTGAAATTGCAAAAATATTTTCTTCTCTGAATTGGTCCTATTTTTAAAAATCCTAGAAAAAAGCATGGCCTGGCAAAATAAATCTTGACAGAGCTGGATCTCAAAGTTTATGTCAGAGTAAATAATCAAATTAACCTACATATATCTGTTCTAGTTTACCTCCATAAAACTGGAGTGTTGAAAATCCCATAACCAGAAACAGAGGAAGATCTGTTGTGTGAGCTCCTAGACTTATAAACAATCCAATCAACTCTTCGAAGAAATACTAACCAAGGCCCTTAAAGGGAATCTGTATTGACTGAAATACGCGACCTGGCGATACTATCACATCTTTTCAGCAAGTATTTTTACAAAGATTATAACATTGCACCACTAGAATCTTGACACATTTTGATGATTTTTTTTTTTTTTTTTTTTAATTAAAAAAAACAAAAAAAAATTACATGAAAAC
>VYXH01011456.1:188395-210809 GCA_013397275.1 Burhinus bistriatus | reverse complement strand
TTTTTTTTTTTTAAGTAATAAAAGCACAAAATACTTCCATGGAAGACCCATGGCAATATGCTAAGGGTAAACCAAGAGGTAAATGAATCTTGGCTACATTATTAAAAGAAATATTAAAATGGAACCTGCACACACGTTCAAACCCATGTTCTTCCAAATTCTAGATTCAATAGTATAACTTCCACTGTTTACATGAAAGTTCAAAATTTCACCTGTGTCAAAGAAAAGGAAATATTACTCCTGGGTGCTTCTCACTCTACCTCAATATTGAAAAAAATTTGCAATTGTTTCTAATTATCAAGATTAATGTTAGTAACCATTGCTTCTGAATACATTTGTTGTAGTCAGCTGTCTGTATATCTGGTTCTCTAACAACAGTCCAAAAATAAGCCTGTCAGATTCATTCCTTTATGTTCAAAGAGCTTTTTTCTTTTCCTTCAGTCAGGTGATACTTGGTTAGTATTATCCGTATCATGTGTGATTTTATTTGAAAAATTACTTCAAGTATACTATGTCTTTTAGTTTTACATCTAGATTTTTGTTTTTAAGTGACAAAATTACTGTATGCTTTACTGTGCTGTATCTTGTTATGTTAAAGGTTCTCATGTCATTTCAGATACTCTAATGACTGTTTCCCTCAAAGAAAGATGGCATTTACTTGGAAAGAATTAAGTCACTTTCAGCTACACGGAAAACAAGTACGAATCTGCCATGACTCTGACCAGACCTGTTTGTTTATTTGTTTACACTTCAAAATCTGCCAGTAGTTCTAGATAAATTTACAGTAAAAACACTACCATGGTCACTAGAAACGAAAGGGTGCTGATGAACACAGCTAGCGTTAGTGAACACCAACAGCAAACGTGGCCACAACTTGAGAAAAAAAAAAACCAAACAACCAGAGAGGTGAGAAGAGAGACTTGGCAGGTTACCCAGAGAGTCAAATCCATATAGGAAGAAAATTCGGGCTCAAGCCCTTGAGCTGCCCATGAGAATGACTGGTTTCTTCCCCTGAAATGATAAGTACATTTACTTCGAGATCCCAGCTGCCTGTAGTCGTGAAGTTAAAACTTGGGGAATGATTTGGTTGTCAACACCACAGTTTACAGAAGACAAAAGAAGCCCAAAAAGGTGCTCATCAGAAATCCCGATAAGCCTTCGTAGGAAGTATGTTTCCATCATTTTTATATCTCTATAATAGTAATGTTTATAGCATTTTGATCAAATTTATCTATTCAGCATGCACATAGATTCATTGTTCGTTACCCTGAGATCACCTTTTAATCTTCAAGTAGTTCACAGCCCTGACTATTCTGCAATGACAATATGTTTTGAAAGAAAGACAGCAGAGTACTTACTATTTTAATTTTGATTGGCTCAGTGAATTCAATGATAAATAATAAACCTTTTCTCTATGGTATAAATATATCACTATTAAAATGTATCTCATGTTGAAGCAAGGAAAGATTTCAGCCTTGCTAATAACATTCCAAGTTTTCAGGCATGCTAGGTAACAGTTTTCTTGCATATTTCACCCCACAGAGTGTGTATCTGTAAGCAGTACCTGAATTTCTAAACAGACTTTTTTTTCCCCTGAGCACTGAAGTTTGACTTCAGAACAGCAATAAGTCCTTTAATCTTCATAAACAAAATAAAACAAAAATCTGAATGGTTGCCTGCTATTTACATTAAACTTTTAAAAGGTCTTTTATGTCCTATTTTATTCAAAACAATTTTTACTCTTATCCTTTACCTGAAAAATTCAGATTTATACTAAAAGCTGTGTATTTCCAAAATAGTATCACTCCTCATAAATTATCCTTTTCCACCAAAACAGCTGTGTTGCGAGAACAGTGATTACAGGAACCTTGCCATTTACAAAAGAAAAAAGAAAAAAAAAAACCAACCAAACAAACAAACAAAAACCAAACCAAACCAAAACAAAACAACATAAAAAATGAAAATTAAATCGAGACACTGTGGTTACAAACAAATTACAATTGACTCTTTGTCTGAACATTGACATTTAAATACAAAAGTTCCTAACAAAAATGCCTTTGGGCATCAGCTGCTTTTAGAGTCCTGGGTTTGAAAAATGGCTGAGAGGAGATATTCCAGGAGATAGGTGTAAGTTTCAAGTCAACATAATCGGGTATTTCTGAACCTGGGAATAAGATGCTTTTGAAAATTTTATCTGTACATTTTTGTTTCCATACTCACCATACTTTTGTGTCTGTACTTTTTTGTTAGATTCTTCTTTTGTACATTTCTTTCTCTTCATTTATATTCTTTCCATTTTTATATTCTTCCTGTTTTGTGTGGTTAGATTGTGTTTTCAGGAGAGGCTTTAGGAAGACCTCCTTTAAATACCAGAGAAAAAGAATGTGGCCTTTGCCAGTTCTTATGTGTATGTAAGATGATGCCCCAGTACAAGCACATAGAGTAATTAATATTGCCTCATTTTTGATTAGCTTAACTGCTTCTCAGAGAGTGGACTCCTGACATATCAAAAACTTGTAAAGAAATTAATCTGTATTCTATGTTTTCCCTAGATGTCTAGAAGCAATTTCTACTTTCCCCCCTTATATCAAGAAAGAATTTCAAGCCAGTAAGTGAAGAGCGTTCAGAGTAAGAGGCATTACAGTCAACATCACTTTAAAAACGTTACACATGACGTAAAAAATGTAGCTTAGAGAATGCATACTTTGAGCAATTATAGCTGAGAGATTTTTTTGAGATAACACAGTATTTGTTATGTCTCATTCATTAAACTGACAGCTTCTTAGACAAGAGAGAACAATTTGAATTAATACATTATGTGTTATATATATATATTGCCATTTAGTTACTGTAGTTCTTAAGCATAAAACTACTACTAAAATTAAAAGCATAAGTTATTATTTGCTGGTATAGATTATTTGTGGATATAGGCAAAAGTGAATTTCAAGAGAAATGACTAGGTAGCAAATCCCTTTAAATTAATGAGACATTGCATGTGTGTGTGTGTGTAAGAAAAAAAAGTATGTTGCCAGTAATAGGAAATCTTTCAGTACGCTAGTAATTAATTAAATATTTTTGTAGACTTCCAAGTGTCTAATGTATAGCTTCTTTTTCAAATTTCATAAACTTTTGCCTGTAGTAAAGACTGACCGATTGATAAGGATATGGACTGAAGAACTATATCTCCATGATGACAGGAGAAGTATATGCTCTAAAAAACTCAGAATTGCAGTGATTTAATTTATTACTTCTAACTAGTGAAATGGTAGGTTTGTCTATTTTACACAATGCAGATTTCTTGAAACTAGTCATGAATGTGTGGTATATCACCAAAACCAGAATAAGTATGGAAGAGAAGAACTTACTACTTTGCCTGAAGAGTTATGTTACAACTTTATTTTTATTTTTATTTTTAATTCTATTTTTTTAATTTTTTATTTTTATTTTTATTTATTTTTTCTTTGAGAACTAAAGTAACATCTGTGGCCAGCACAAAGCTAAGGTGTTTGGACACATATTCCAAAACATGATTATTTAATTTATTCCTTCTTGATTTCCTTGTTGTCTGAATGCACAAGCTTCAGAAACAATGTCATACATCATGCTAATGCCTTATCTGACACATTTATTCCCTCATTTCTTTCTTTTTTTATTCTAAGCATTTCCCATTTGTAATAAACTTTTATGCAATGCAATAAATTCCTGAGAAAAACAGGAATGTTAATTGTTACATTAGCTGCAATGATTTCATAGGACATGTGTCTCTCAGAATTAAGATTACATATTTGTTTAGAAAACAAAGTAATTTATATTATAGGCTAGAGAACGAAGTTTATATCTAAACAGAATGGATTCACTGAGTCTGTTGGAGTACTAGGAAGAAATATGCTTTTTTCACTTATTAAAGTGGTTTATTTAAAGCTACTTCAGCTATTCAGAAATCAAAGTTTACGAAAAGGCCCAGACAGGACAAGAGGATCACAAAATGATGATGCTTCCAAAAACCTCTGTATAAGTTGTATTTTAGTCTCAAAAAGCTGAAGCTTAAGCTGAGATGAGTGCACATTTATAAAGAAGCTCAGCTGTGTTATCTTTACATCCCTATTCCCTCCTAACATAGAAATATTTTTAAATGTCTCTAGACAAGTCTAATATCCTTTTTAGGGGAAAAAGTTCATTGGTGGTTTTTCCTTTCTCAGTCGTGCTGTTTTTACCAACGCTCTTTTTTACAAGAGAGATTCCTCAGGAAGACATTGCAAATCATTGCTGAGTAGGTCCTGCACACCAGGAATTCCCAGAAAATGTATGGGAGGTCACAGAATTTTTTGAAGAAGATCTTTCCCTTTTTCAAAAAACTATTTCCTGCATCTGGCCACAACTAAACTAAGTATCCTCAATCTGGTCTTTCCTTGTCTCCTCCGTTCTTTTCTTTTCCATTCTTCCACCTCATTTTTCAGTGATACAGCTCCACTTTCTGCACTTCCCTCCTTGCTCTCTTTCTTTGTTGCTGCCTCTTCCCATTTATTCAAAATCAAGGCAGATGCTATGTAATCCCACAGGAGTACATTTCTCACCCTCCCTGTGTACTCTAATAGCTGTTTCTACCAATGCTTTATTTCTGGGCTGAACATTTCCTGTGTCAACAGTCCCACTGAGCTCAGTGCATCTACACACTCAAGTGAAGTTACTGAAAAACATTTTGAAGCGTTTTTGGGATGAGAACCTGCAACCATATCGAGCATTTTTGTAGAAATACTCAGCATGTGTTTCACTCGCTGCTCAAATACCAGGAAAGCCCCTCACAACAGGGTTTGTTGGACTAAAGTGATGCACAGACCTGTCTCTGGCCCTCTCTCTTGACTGAGAAAAATGACAGGCGGAGCTGAGCTTTGAAATATGCTTGACCATGTCGGAGTGAAAGTGATAATGACTCAAACATCCTTGGGCAAAATTTGTGAACACTAATCCAGAAAATAGAATGCT
The DNA here is from genome assembly GCA_013397275.1 of Burhinus bistriatus. NCBI lineage: Eukaryota > Metazoa > Chordata > Aves > Charadriiformes > Burhinidae > Burhinus > Burhinus bistriatus. Next base: position 205,826 of record VYXH01011456.1, on the reverse strand, counting down.
TATTTATTAAAATTATGAAAAGTACAGAAAATTATAGAAGTACCTGGTATTTTTCAGTTCTATGCACTTCTGGCACATAGTGTTATAGCAGAAAAGTAAAAAAAAAAAAAAAAGAGAGATATTTTTTGCCCTTGAGACTAATAATATGATTACAACAAGACAGTTTCAGATCTATTGAATATTTTAAACCATTCACTTTAATGTGTGTTTCATTAACTTTGGGGTGGGAATGAAAAGAAGGCTCCTTCACGTTGTTTTCCATACTGTTCCACTTCATTATTAAGCAATGATGCCAAGCTGTTCACCAGGATTGCTGCTAGCAGGCTTGAACAGCTTCTGCCAAGTGTGATTAATGCAGATCAAACAGAGTTTATTCAGTGGAAGAGATTGGCAGATAACATTTATCATCTCTTAAGAAAGTTGGGATTTCCAGACTGACGTCAGGCTGGTGATAAACTTAGAGGCTGAAGGATGTTTGACCAAGTAGTTTACATATTCTTCAGAAGAAAGTTGCATCCATTTTGATTAGATTTGAAACCTGAAGAGAACCTCATTTACATGCAAAGCCTCTTCCAGTGGTTAACTTTGTTTTTAAAAGGACAAGGCATATGGAGACTCTTATCAGGGATTATAATTTTTTTCATAAGCATAAGAACTATGCGTTAAACTATGTGTCACTCGCTAGCACAGAGTAGCCTGCTACTGGCCAAAACAGCATCCTCAAGCTGTACGTAGGGTGGGAGAATAAGGCAGCCTGGATATAATTCCTGGATTTGCTTTGTTACCTTGGGCAATCAGGTCCTACTGTTTTTTGCTCTTTCTGTCTGCTTGACAGTATAAACTCTTCACAGGCCCCAGGCTCTGTGGACAGCTGACATACAAAACAGCAACTTGCTGTGAACATATTTTTAAATAACTAGAAGATTTTAATGAGGGAACCAAAAGTTGTTTAGTCTTTACCTTTCTCAAAAGTCACTATCTTCAGGTCAGTTTTCTGGGTGCTGGGCAACACAAAAGATGTGTTGAGAAACTCATTCAGTTTCTAAGATCTATTGCTTGGCCTTGAACCTCTAACACAAACCTCTGCACAAAGATCTTAGAATAACAGTTTTCCACTTCCTCCTTCTTCCTCAGCCAAATATAACGCTAATAGGAGTCAGCATAATAAAAAATCTTGAACACATAAAAGCAACTTACTAACTGTAGTCAGCTAATCTCTGAGACACCCTGTGTTGTCTCACCTATTCTGAGGCAGCAAAACCTCATTTGTCCCAGATGAATCATGTCCCCAGGTTCAGTCAGCTCATCCAGGGGTGGTTATTGCCCCTCCAAAGGTGTTTTGGGCAGAAAGATCTTTGCTTCCCTCCCAGTTTGGGATGTAACCTATTCTGCCAGAGCATGTATTGCTCTGCAGTGACAAAAGTCTTGTTTGATAACACCATGACCTGCAACCTCTCTTTCTCACCGTTGGTTTCCATAGACTTAGTCTCTTGAAAGTGTCACAGTTCCCAGGGCTACAAACAATAAAGTTTGCTTAGTTTGCTTTTCACAGAAAGGATACTTCAGAAAAACTACAATAGTAGATTAGAATAAGCACAGTTTCTTTTCTATATAGGAAAAGTAAACAGAAAGATGACTATTTTCTTATCTCGCTGTATAGGCATTTTCAGCTGTTGTAGGTAGCGTTTTTGGCATAGCGGTTTCCCCAGTTTGACTGAGGCTGTAGGTTAGATTTTCTATTCCTAAATGAAAACCTTTTAAAGGTACCCTTTTATTTATTTGTTTATTTTATGAAGCATTCTGAACACCTCAGTGCATTTAAGAAACACTTATTTGCTATTGATAACTCACTTTCATATTGATAACACAAGTTTAGAAATATGTTCTCTCAGATACCCTGTATGAGTCCTAATTGCTTTCTTTGGAGTCTCACCCTCAGCAGTAGCTTTGGCAAAGAGGCATTGTTTCATCCAAGACCAAACAGCAATTTGAAAAGAAAGTAAAAACTAAACCAAACAGCCCAACACATATAATCTAACGCTGAAGTTTATGCCGTAGATCATCTGGCAGATGTTCTGAAGAGCGTGCCTCTATCTATCAGAGCTCTGGTTTCTGCTCTGTTTGCAAATGATCATTTCTGCTTTCGGTGGTGGTTGTATGCCAGATCCCTCTGGGCAATGGCAATATGTTCCACTTAGTTTCAGCCTTCACTAGCCCAATATATTTTTAAAGTAATAGTAATTTAGAGTTATGACCAGTCTGGTAATATGGCCATACCAAACCTACCCTTGGGGTTGTTTGCGGACAGCTTAGTCTTGCACTTACTGCTGGAGAACCTCGGCTCCAAGGCCTCATAACACCTTCATCCATGCCACGCTGGAGGATTTGCAATTCTCGTCCTTTGCCTGCCCCCGCATGGCAGCAACTTTAGGTTGCTGGCTCAGGCAACACCACAGTTACACAAGTTGTTGTGCAAAATTAATCGTTCTGTTTTACTTCCCCAGATATGCTCCAGAGCCAGCAGGTGTGACACTGGTCTGCTTCAGGAGCTCAGAAGAGAATAATGCCAGCCCTGCACAATACAACAGCTTTTTCTACCTCTCTCTTGCAATGTCCTTTTAAAGCTTCCAAATTAAATTTGCTCCTCTTCAGCTCCCTGCAATGCCACTCTGAGAACTGCTGCAGCTCATCTCTCCTCTGGAAAATGCCCACTGCTCCACTGTCCCCCTGTATCACAGTCAGCTGCAGTAAGGCAGATATAGGATCCTCTGATTTACATTTCAAGATACAACTGGAATCAAGTCAGTTCAAGGCTTTCCAGCAGTACCAGCAAAGTCACTTTTGTCACATGAAGAATAAGGGGCAGAAGCTACAAGAAGCAGTTCCTGTTCTTGGTAAGAACAACTCAGAAAAAGGCATGGGACTTGGACAGTGAGGTGGAGTTTTTGTCCCTGTCACGTCCAGAGATGACCTCATGCCTGCCCCCGAGTCATCATCCCCACCCTGCCCACCACACCACTGCAGCAGCTATGCTGGGGGATGCTGGAGTCCCACCATCCTCAAAGGAGGCAGCTGAGACCACAGAAAACCATTTGCCCCTTCCCTGCACGCCCTCAGCATAGGAAACTGCCTGGTTTGCCTGTGACTACAACTAAGCCAAGGAGCGAACCCCTCACTTTCATCACTAAGCCTGCCTTTAGTCAGAAACAGCTACAGCCCCCCCTAATGATAAACCAGCACTGAAACACAATTCAGACGTTCATAATCTCCTATATCATGTTCTCACACCATTAATGCCACCAGTGCTGTGACCTTTTAGCAAGATATCAGGCACTAGCAGCAGGCTCAGGATTGCAAACTTTAATTAAAAACTGTATTTTAAAATAAAACTCAGTTTAGATGCAGTGATAAGTGATTTTCACCATGTGAAATTTCAGAGTGCTTTGCTGAGAAAAAATCATTGCAAGCTTCCAATAATTTCTGGTCTAGCTGGGTTTCAAGGACAATTTTATTAAAAATGAGCACTGCCTTATATAATAAACCCTTTGCAGTTCTTAAGACCACATGTGCTACCTCTCTCACCCCGATCCACCACCTGACATAACACAGCTAATTTTCCCACTTCCTAGCAAGGAAATTGAGCTGCTACAATTTTAGACTATGGGGCTTACATACACATATTTTAGACCTCATTATTTTTCTGTATGGCAATGCTGGAGCTGGCAGAGGTTGTACCTAAACACCTTTAAGAGCTCTTTCTCTGTACAGAACAGTATAAAAGTTCAGATAAAATCGTTAACGTTTCTGAATGGGCGTAAAAGCAAGAAACAACAAAAGGAAAATAAAAATGGGTTCCTAGTTGAAGCACAGAGCACTGACTACAGAAAAGGTCTCACAGGAGACACTCTTAATGGATTACTGTTAATAAACGTTACAGTTTATTAAACAGTTTATAAAACAAACAACAGGATGGCACTCATCTGAACTGAAACACAAACAGGGAAATTATGACTCTTGAGGCTTGCTCACCACAGATAAATTGCTTCCTGTTCTCTTCTCAGCCCTAGGTCTAAGTTTTATGAGAACATTAATTGCTCTCGATTCTCATTCTTAACCACCAATGACTCAGTGAAAAAGAAAAAGAAAAATCAAAAAAGCATACACCAGCTTGATCAGGTCATAGAATCATAGAATCATATATTTGTTTAGGTTAGAAAAGACCTTTAAGATCATCAAGTCCAACCGTTAACCTAGCACTTCCAACTCCACCACTAAACCATGGCCCTAAGCACCACATCTACCTGTCTTTTAAATACCTCCAGGGATGGTGACTCAACCACTTCCCTGGGCAGCCTGTTCCAATGCTTGACAACCCTTTCTGTGAAGAAATCTTTCCTGATAGCCAATCTAAACCTTCCCTGGTGCAACTTGAGGCCATTTCCTCCTGTCCCATAGCTTGTTACTTGGGAGAAGAGACCGACCCCCACCTCGCTACAGCCTCCTTTCAGGTAGCTGTAGAGAGCGATAAGGTCTCCTCTCAGCCTCCTTTTCTCCAGGCTAAACAACCCCAGTTCCCTGAGCCTCTCCTCATAAGACTTGTTCTCTAGACCCCTCACCAGGTTTGTTTCACTCCTCTGGACATGCTCCAGTACTTCATTGTCTTTCTTGTAGTGAGGGACCCAAAACTGAACACAGTACTCGAGTTGCGAACTCACCAGTGCTGACTTCAGAGGCACTTCCCTAGTCCTGCTGGCCACACTACTTCTAATACAAGCCAGGATGCTATTGCCTTCTTGGCCACCTGGGCACACTGCTGGATCATAGTCAGCCAGCTGTCTACCAATGTCCTTTTCTGCTGGGCAGCTTTCCAGCCACTCTTCCCCAAGCCGGTAGCATTGCATGGGGTTGTTGTGACCCAAGTGCAGGACCTGGCACTTGGCCTTGTTGAACTTCATACCATTGGCCTCAGCCCATCGATCCAATCTGTCCAGATCCCTCTGTAGAGCCATCCTACCCTCAGGCAGATCAACACTCCAGCCCAACTTGGTGTCATCTGCAAACTTACTGAGGGCGCACTCGATCCCCTCATCCAGGTCATTGATAAGGACATTAAACCATGGGTAAGCCTTTTTTGGGTTGTGCCTATCTCTTTTTAATTTCACGGGCATGGACCCTTAGTCGTAGCCACAAACAGACCCCGGATGATCGCTCCTTTTCCACACAGGAAGAGCAGGACAGTTCAGTTAGGGGAGAAACTTGGCCAGCTGATAAATGGAAGGTAGGGGAGGAGATTATAATTAATGCATATGGATAGTTTACATGCTGTCCTCTCTCCATGGTGAGAATGTAGCAAGCTGTCTAATTGGAGCTTGGTTTTTGGCTCCTCTTAAATTCCCCGGAAAACTTTGCACTTCACAGTCTGCATAGTTAGATTTTGTAGGTTTTGGCCACAGGAGAAGCCTAATAAAAATACTGGGATGAAGAGCGCAAGCTATTTCAGGCATAATATTCTGGAGCAATGCAAAGAGGTCACAACTGGTGAAAATCTGCATGAAATTGCATTAGGCACAGATGAAGTGTCCGGTCATCTTTCTGCCCAAACTCATAAATATATTAATACACACAACTATCACAGTCACATCCTATTTTTATACCCAGCAACTGCCATCTTCATTGGTCTCTGACAATGCTGATCAATTGTTGCTGCCCTTCAAAAGAATTTTTGATTTTTATTTCAAATTCTACCTTGGGTGTTGCCAGTGGATTTTTGTCTAAAAAGATGCAGTGACACTCTGGCAGTAGAGTGGGTGGAGATCTTTCTTGCATTTGCTCAGAGCCTGTGCAAGACCTACAAGTGAAAGCTTGATTACCTAAATATCTGTAGTTCAATTGGTTCTTTAGGTTTGAAAAAAAAATTCCTTAAAATTTAATTCCCAGTATGTAAAAACAAATGTTAAAATAGCAATAATGCCTACTGGTTTAGCCAAATAAAGTAGATACCTATCCAGTAAATTATGCAAGCTTTGTAAGGCAGATCTCAAAGATGCAAGCGTAGAAGCCCTGAAAGTTTCATAGTTGACATTCAGGGGAGTGAATTGATTGAGTGAGTGCAACACAGTCACTTGGCAGGGAAATGGAAAGACTAGTCATGATTGTTAACATGAGCTGTGTTACTGTGGGCACCAGCCCCAGCTTCATGACTCTGTGCCTAGGTCCCTCCTGCAGCCTATAGCCAATGAATAAGAAGAATTTAAATAAAATATAGACTAGAAGAAATCGGCATCTTTTAATAAAATGCAGTTAGGTATATGACATTTCAATTTCAACCTGGTGTTTCAGCAAAGTGATGCAAGTGACTGCTTTTGGGTGAAGTTTAGAAAGTGCAACTACTAATGAGGTTTAAGGAAAGACCACTGAAAGAAAATGGTGCACACAGAAGGGCAAAGCTACAGTTTCAGACACTTATATGGAAGTATCCTGGCTCTGAAACTGTTTACTGAAGTCACAACCTTTATCAACTGCATTCCTTTCCTCCTAAAAGACAGAATTCAACTATAAATTATTTGGAAAGGCCAGAATCTCCACATTAATTTACTGAGGCTTTCATTCTTCTGCACAGCAGTGTATTTTTTAATACTGCTCAAAAGATATCAAGTACCTTCTTTCCAACCTATTCACCAGCTCTAAATGGGATTTGACATTACGAGGTCAGCTCTGCTTTGCCTCATAGATGACTAACAAATTTGCAGAGACATAGGTTCACTGTTCTCACATGGATCACTGCTCAACAGACCACCGTTTTTTGATGGCAAACATTTAACTTTCAGCCATTAAGTAGAAGAGGAAATTCAGGTTGTAACAAATTACCTGGCATCTAAACAATGTTAAAGTTGCCCATCAGGAGTGCCTTTAGACAGTCGAATAGCACATTCGTTTTAAATTTCAAAGTTCAGTCAATGGAGTGATAGAGTTCAGATTTGAAATGTTTTACTGAGCTATTGAAAGGCCTGCACAGTGAAATGTATTTATAGTGAACAAGACTAGAATAGAAATCCATTTCTATGGTCAGAAGAAGATTGCAATCCCCCATGTCCTCTCCTTCCCCCCCACCAAAAGCAAACAAAAATACTGAAACACACTGTAAAGTCTAATGGTAGTTATAACTGATTTGTCTATAAAGTTGTCATACTAAACTGATTTCACTGGGCTTTAAACTGTGTGGGCATCCTCAACAAAATGTATTTTCACCATGATGATATTACAGTATGGTATTCCTACCCACTATGAATTACTCTTTTCCCCTTTATAATCATGTCATCTACATGACTGTTCACATCAGCTTCCCAGTTAGGAGTGTTTTCCACCTTGAATAAGACTGGAAACCTATACAAGGGAGAGGAATACAAAGAAGAGGAATACAAAGAACAAATACATAAAGAAGGAATAGAGATAGTGGTACTGTTTGGGGCAAGGGTGTAGAGATGAGATCACTTAACACTTTACACCTTAAAAAAAAGCTCCATTGAAAACTTTTTTGGAATATTTGGCAAATTTTATTTACCAATTGCTTTTTACTACATAATGGGTGAGAAAGCACAAAAGGTGGGTGCAGAAAGGTTAAAGATGCTGGTGAGAAGAAGCTTCGAGAACAGATGGGAATCGTGGGTTTGTTAATAAACTGTCTGGAAATGCAGCTACGGGCATGATGCAGGGAGCTCTCAAACAGACCATTTGCAGGTATGTGGTTGATTCTTGGTGTTTTCCTCCTCAGCCTTACTCCCTTCTTTGAATTTATCTACTCCGTACTTTCTTGGCTCTCAACAGAAGTCTCTTGTATTCATCTCTACTTTTAACCTGTATTGCAGTTTCTTGAATAATCACATCTTTCTGCTGTACCAGAGATCCTAAAAGGAAGAGACCTGAATGGCGAAGAATCTGCAATTTTTTTTCAAAATAAATGACAAGGTGAAAAAAGTATTCATATTGCCTGCAGACATAATAAGAGTAAATTATGCTTTTCTGTTTCCTAATGCATGTGTTATGACTGTGTGCCTTGAAAGAAGGAATGGCTAAACATAGGGAGGCTGTCTTTGGAGGAAAATTGAGACGCGAAGGAGAACAGAGACGGATGGAGAAGGGGACAAATAAATGTAAGGAAAAAGAACATCAGGAATGATATGGAAAGAACCTTAAGGAACTGGAAGGAGAGCATCAGGAGGAAAGGAAAACAGATTAAGGAAATCTATGCAATTTATTATTCTGTATACTGTATACAGTTCATTTGGTCAGCGCATTTAAGCTCTCTTTAAATGATTCCACTTTGTTGACAGTGACAGCTGGAAATTCACCAATTTAACTAGGAAATATTTGGCATAAATGGGCTCTTTACAAAGTTGATTACAAATCTGTCAGAGACATTGTTTGTAAATGTATGAGAGACCTCTATGCATTTTTACTACTCAAGAAAATGGTATAATTTAAAGGATATTGCATTCACCCATCAGTGAATGGATGAACAAATGTTAGGCAGAAAACTTTGCCAACTTGGAAGGTTGGTTTGGAGGGTTGGACTAGATGATGTCCAGAGGTCCCTTCCAACCCCTACCATTCTGTGATTCTGTGAAGTCCAGGTGAACTCCCCCTACGTGACCGCTGTTCCTTAGTAAGACTGTTACTTCTCAGGAACTCAGAAAGATATTGCCGCTTGTAACTCAGTGAAGAAATTTACTCAGCTTCACAAGTCTAAAAGCCAAAGGAAATGAGTACCATGAATACCATATCTCATTCTTCTTCTGTAAGGACTGGATAATTTATAGACTTCTTGATCGTTTCCTGCAATTATTGTGGCAAACAATCCATTAACACTGAAGACAGCTGATCACTTTATATATCCAGTAAAAATTTATCTTTCCAGAATTCAATTACAAGAAAACTGCATAAGAAAAAAAAATTCTTAAAAAAACCCCAGATGAGCAAAAACCACACCTGTAATGAAAATTCAAAACACTAAAATTGAGCACTGTATAACAACTCTTGAAATGAGCCAAAATAACCCCCAAAATGTAAAAATAATACAGCTACTACTCACTGTGGTTGCTTGATCTTGGAGTATGAAACACTTCACAACTGAAGGCCATAAAAATGTGCTCAGAAGGATATACTTATAGGATGTGTTCTTTCTTCTCACTGGTGTTTAGGTAGGAATTATTGTGACAGAGTTCTGCACTGTGCTTGTAACTACTGTGGCAGCCAGTGCTGCTGAAGTAGTACTCTTACTTTTACAAATAGAAAAATATTGTTTCAACATTTCTTCAGGACTGAGAATGCAATTTCAAATATATGAGGAAGAAAATTGGCAGTTTAAACTTTGACCTCCAACTAACACTGAGTTAGAGAATATACATCCTAAAGATCACAGAACTGCTATACATGCAGTCATTATTATTTTACTTCATTTTTTAAATTAAAAGAAGATTAAGACATCTTTATTAATATTATTTTGTGCAATTAGAACAAAACCCATGTACCCTGAACAAGGCATTTCAAAGACTTTAGAATTATTAGTACAATAATGCCTAAGTACGCTGTAATCATACCATGGACAAAATCAATGATCTCTCTGGTTTTCTTTTCTGTATACCAAGTATTTTGAATACAGGCATAAAAATTTTTCCTCTCTCGAAGCATGAAGCCAAAACGTCTTCATATATATTTATGTTAGTGTAAGTAGAAAACAACAATATGCTATCTAAATAGAGTACTGCCCATTTTTATACTTGCTTCTGCATCAATATCTCTCTGTTTATTCATCCTGTGGCAATGAAAGCCAAGGTCAGCTTAGCACGATGATAAAGAAAAAAAGCCTGTATAAATTTAGGATATCTTGTACTTCTACTTTATTGTGTGTGACACTTGTTATTCCCCAATGAACTTGGTTTTTTCTACACTCATTTTTTAACAGGTAGCATGAGAACTACACAGTGTTTGAGGTGAATAGTCAGCATTCATTGAGAGCATTGAATACTTTTTTCTGTGTTACCAGTTCTGTTTTGCTTTCTGTACAGCCTAAGTCTTTTGCTAATTGAGCTGTTCAGGACATCACTGAGGTCTTTTTTTTCTCAGTGGCTACAAGGGCACAAGAAGGGTTAGAAAACTTCTTGACAATATTAGGACGTTCAGCAGAGAACAGAGCAACTTGGCAAGATCTGTAGGAGTTCCTCCTCAGTTGTTTCACACTTGTCAAGTCTTCAGTTTCCTAGTTTTCAGTGTCTTCTTATTCTTGATGTCTTCAAGTTATACTTCTGCCTTCACAATCACATCGTGCTAGATAATTACACCATTCTCTCAAAAAAAAAAAATACTCCAGCAAGGAATGGGAAAGCACACAGTATCACTACTTTGAGGTTTTTCTCCATCTCTGCCTGCTCTGCAAAGAGAATCTCCATTAGTTCTGTGCAGAGGGTGGGAGCAATGAAGTTCTGAACTATGTTTTCCCAAGTGATACAGTGATGAAGAAGAATGACGGTAACAGATGTGATAGAGCGTTATTCTTCCTTTGCTGTTTTCCAGTAAACCTTACAATGATTGCATAAATTAGAGTTGTTTGACAATGTGTTGTGTTGGGACTGGGTAGCTGAGAGCGTGGGTCCTGGATCCGCTTTCATCTCGAGTTGGAATTCTAAAACCAGCCTACCGGAAAATGTTGTCCTAGCTGTAGAGAAATCACAGTTGAGATAGGCATAAAAAAAAAGAAGCAATTCCTGTATATGTACAAAAATGAGGGGGAAAAAGGCATCAGTAGTCAACCAACACCCAAGGTAGGTTAGAGAAATAGCATATTCTCAATATTACCTTGAGGGAATCTTATTTTTGGCAAAAGCAAGGATGTCTTACACAAACACCCATCATATTTAAAAAATGTCACCAGCTAGGCTCAGAAGAAATAAGTGCTAAACTCACCTCTGGTGACCTTGGTATTTACATTTTAAAAAGAATACTTACTTATGTCAAATAAGAAACTTCTTTTCTTTCTTTTTTTAAGCTTTATTTCCCCAGTGGAAACATTTCAACAAAACTCATTTTGACCAAAATTTTTCACAAATTACAGGTATTTCTGCAAAATATCAAACACTAAAATATTTTGGTGAAAAGGGCAAAGCATCAGTTCGCAAAAGGCAAGGCACAAACAACTTATTGCATAACACTGGTAAAAACCAAATCTCTCCATGACCCCAGGAAATATGCTCCTACTCCGATTTCCTTGTGAGATTTCTCATTTAAGCGAGTTCTTAACATATTTCATGAGAGTTGCTGCAAGTTTCGTACAGTGTTAACTTTTACACATAACATGAAGCCATATGTCAACTGCTATGGCAGCCCAGTGGGAAATGCAACTTTTAAGAAACCTTCTCTATAATACATGCATTTCCCAAGGATTTAGAGTCAGTGGACTAATATAAAGCACTGGAGAATGTAATTTACTGCATAGGTCTTTAGAGGTCAAAACTGACAGCATTATTAATTGTACCACCAAAGAACCCCACTGTATAAGCAGTATAAACATCACCAAGCACTAAGCAAGGAAGAAGATGGCTTACAGCCAATATCTATTCATCATGTGTCATCTTGATAGGACAGGTGATGCTTCCAGAAAAGCCTGCCAGGCTGTCACCTGTGCTTATAACACTCTTGGTTTCTTCACATATGCATTTTAGCATGGTGCATTAAAGTTTTGCTCTTCAGCTTTAGAGAAACTCATCTAGTACACAGTGGTGTTGTCTCATCTGAGTTAAAGCTACATAGTGTTTCCTTACAGATAACATCTTGTACTGTCAGGAAGATTATCATATGTAGAGTGGTGATACACATCCATTTCGTGAAGTCTCTTAAAACTTACTTGGATATCAATTTAAACCCACCGGGTTAAAACATCTATGAGAAATTACAATTGTAATCGACTGTCTTGGATAACGCACTGTTCCCATGAAATCCTAATGTTACTTTCCAGTAGAGTAATGCTTCCCAAAGGGAAGCAGAATGTTGAAATGAGTGATATGACAAAACTGTCAAAGTTAAAAAAACTAATCTAGAAAATAATAATTTCTAAATCCTTCAAGTAGAAATGTGGTAGGTTAAACCTAGATAATATCAATATACTGAGAGAATATGTACAAAAGGAACATTTGACACAGATATCTAATATTTAAAGAGCTTGTATTTTTGTCCTTTTGAAAAATGTCCATATTCAGAGATACAGAATAGTTTTATTTGTACCCAACATTAATCCAATCAAAAATGTCAGGAAAAAGTATAGTCTGCCTCACACTCTTTAAACCAGGGACCTATACCTCACTGCAAAGTCAGCTGCAGTTTCAAATTCAATTCAGAATAATGCATCTCCAAGTTGGAAATGTTTCCAGCTTCTGAATACGTGTTTGAATAAATAACTCCTTAAACTGATTAAGCCCTTTGTCTAAGAAAAATAAAAGCAGATGTTTTTATGTCAACTACTGTTCATGTTTGTATACCGGCATATTTACCGATTTTGAAACTTAATAGTGTAAAAATCATTTTTAAGAAACATTTAGATGAAATGTCCTGTTTCAACCTGTAACAAAATAAATATTTTTCCATAATGTCTCACAGGTTTGTAAGAAAACTAGCCTAGGTATCATATCGTTCCTTGGCTGCTGAAGAAGATGCCTAAGGAATGACTGGCAAATGGTTTCGGTAGCTTCCCAGGCTGTCAAATCTTAGGCTGCACAAGACTAATAGCTATTTTATAAAGCAACTCTCTTAGCAGCACTCCTCAAGCCCAAAGGCTCAGAACATCAACTTTTTAAGGGAAAAGCGATAAAGGTTCACTAATATTGATAAGCTGTATTTTGATCCAGAAGCAACTCACAGAACTCATTAGCAGGTAGAATTATAAAAATAATGGACTAGAACTCCTACGGCTTGGTCATATGGAAGCTTAAAGTATTTAAGTTCATTTTGCTTTATTACAGGGTTTATGGTAATTTGCAATCATGGTCTGCAGATTTCTTCTAAATGCTGTTTCTCTGCAAAGAACCCAAAGGGAGGCACAAAGAGCCACAGAATTTATTTTAGTTCTCTAAGTTTAAAGCAGGAGTGACCACTCTATGGCACACATGCCACGAGGGATGCTATACACTCTCAGCTGTGACAGAACTCATCTCTCAAAGAGAGGAAGAATTATAAACTAGTATGGCACTCCCAGAAAACAAACTTGTAAAGCAACAAAATTCAAGTAGCAAATAACCAAAATGAACAATTTTCAGTCAGGAAGACATGCAGTGATGAAAAGGTCCATGTGTCACAGCAGCAGAAATTCTTAACAGCTGCCTGTGGGCCTGGCATTGCACAATACAAGGTTTGCTTCATCTGTGACTGATGACGCTTCAGAAAAAGAAAATTATAAAGGGCAAAAAGCCGTCAGAAAATGCAGCCAGGGTCTCACCTGCCTCATTTTATGAAATATCTTCAAATGATACTTCAAATTTCGTTATAAATGGGTATATTGTAATCCTGAACAGGAAGACCAAAACATCACAAAAAAAAAGGAAAAAAAGGACGATGACATAGAAAGGAGGAAAATTAGAACAATATGGGAAAGCCATGTCTTATTTTCAGACTGATTTTCAGCCTGTTTGGCTTGTAAGACTACACCCACAAAGAAGTTCAATACAGGGCAATACTTCATGGAAACCACAATTTCCATTCAGACCAACAATGTGGTTTTGAATTAAATTTTCATTGTTCCTATTAACCACGCCTTGGTCTGCATCACAAAGCAGTCTCAGAGTGCACAAACTGGTTCCGTTCAAATCAAGCTAAACTGAAGGATGCACATTGTGATCTTACCTTACTTGCTTCAACCATGGCTGGGGGTTTGGTCCATGGGATCAGTCTAGAGCTAGTCCAAAGGAAAAGGCAGGAATGCCCTCAGAGTGTCTGCTGCATGCTCAGCACTATCTGCTTTTCTACACAGAGCCTCTCCATTGCGTAGCATATCTTGCTAAGATATACACGGCTTTGGGAAGGCCTGTAATTTTCTGCTGTGCCTAAATATATCTGGAGAGAAATATAACCAGGTCACAGTTATACCTTGAATACAATCCAGCCTATAGCTACAAATAGGTTAGACAGCACTGGCTAGAATAGTTCAGGATTACCAAGGAAAAGATGAAATTATAAATTTAATTGTGAAATAATGTTTAATTATGAAATAATTGGTGGATTAAATAAGGACAGCACAATAGAAATCAGTGGAGTTAAAGTTGATGATGCCATCTGTGAACTTGGCCCACAGACTCATATTGCTAGTGGATGTTGGAAATAAAATTGCAACGCACTAATTACCGGCTTCTTAGGATCCCTATAAATACATTGAGTATAGCAACAATATGCTTAAGCACTTAGTCCATACATACTATTAAGATAAATTGTTTTCAGTCAGCTCTGGGTCATTATGTGTGTAAAGTAGTGGTCAAATCGGACAACCACACTACATTGAAAATTCTTGCCAAGTGGCATGTATTTTAACAATGCACGAACTTTCTTAACGTGACCTATTTCGGATTATTACCCTTTTCTATAACATCTTCAGAAGACCTAAAAAAACCATTTAATCATCAAAGTTTGGAATCATCAAAATATTTATTAATTATTTTCCCGTGTGTATTTTAATTGGTAAACTTTGTAATTTTAACTTATATTTTAATCATAAAAGTTATAGAAAATAGTATAAGATATAATATTTTTTGCTAGAAATTTCCAAGACTGATAACTGTAGAGTTAAACAAGAATACTTTCCTGCCTCTTATTTTATTGTCGGTAGAGAGATAATACAAAAAAAAGCATACTACAGTTCCCATTATAATGTTTGCAATGCCACTGAAAAATAATTAGTATTACTTTAACATTCATGGAATTCCAGAATTCTGAAGTCACATTAGTTGCTTGCATTGAAAAATTAAGAACTTTGTGACTAACCCTGTATAACTGAAGGGTCTAAAATTATCTTGTGAATCCAGCTAGCTCTTTCCTCCCTTCCTTATGTATTTCAAGCCAGAATGCTCACAGCCTTTTCCATATTTGGTCTCCAAATCTTTATAGTGCCTGTGATGTTTCAAATGCATAGTTTCCATTCCATGGGGTCAGATTGCTCTGCCAGGCTGAAGAGCCAGGGTAAGCACATTTCCAATTTCAAAGCTGTTTGTTTTGGTAATTCTAGATAGAGAGGTTCTGAAATTGGTATACACTCATTTTTGTGTTTACCAAAAGGCTGTTTCAGATCACAATTATTCCCATAGCTCTCAATTTGCCAGAGTCCATGTGTAGCATAATGCCTAACAAAGAACCAGTATGAGGGACTCCAAATGTTTACCAAAAAAAAAAAAAATAAAGTATCACCCCAAACTCAACATCCTTAAAACACCACAGACTTCATTCCACTTCAGAAACAGCTCTTGCTCTATCGTCATTTATTGGGGGTGAGGGGGAAAGTGTTGTCTCAAAGGTAATTTTAACAAGAAAATTAAGAGGAAAAGGAGCTTTTAAACTATTTAGAATGGTGATAACTTTGACTCTAATTATCTTTTAGATAAAGAAATCCCTCAAACTAAAGGATGTTTGAGAAACACAGTAGTTTCATGTTGCTGTGGTAAACTGTAATCGAGAAGATGCCGTGCATTAGATATTTTGGTTACAAATTTGCAGTGCCTGGTTACAAGTTCTCTGAGGCTCTTAACATCTTTATTATCTTATCTGTATAAGAGTAGTGCCTAGAAGACTCAGATGAGATCAAATCTCTATCACTGTAGGCATTTTACAAGTGCTCTTGCACTCACTCTCACATGAGTACCAATGAAATACAATGAATGAAAAAAAGGGAAAATGGCAAAGAATTGGAAAACTAGTTGCTCTGAGTCAAATAGGGCATATCTATCCTGCCCTGAATTGGTCTAAGACTCGGGCATGCTATACCCACTATACCCCACATACCACACCGTCAGGAAGACCATACTGCTAATTCACTGCTTATCCATCTCCTACAACATGACTGCACACCATGGCTTTGTAGAGCAACTCAGTACAAGAAGATTTGTTGAGTACCCCAGTTGGTGGCAAAGACGCAAGTTCACGCTATAAGCATTCAGTGAGTTTTACTTTGAGATAACTAGTTTAGCCCTGTGATAGCATGCTGGAGGGCATCTTCCTGCTTAATTTCACGGCAAAGGAATCCATTTTGTGTGCTCTGAGGCTGCTCCATCGTGCAAACCAAAGGTCATCACATAAGTGAGTAAGTGACAATAACTGGGAGATTTGATTCAAAAGCAGACTCCTGACCCAGACTGCAGCACTAATGTACTCACATACATAAGTGTTGTGCCACTCTAGGAAAAGTCTTGCCTGCTCTGTCAATCAGCCCCATGACATTACAGGAGAGGGAGAGGTAGATTCAGCCAGACACATCCCATCCACACTGCGAGAGTTGGCATGCTTTGGGCAACTGGTCAAGGCTTCCCCCTCACCGCAATCAGAGAAGGACTTCTAGGCAATGTGAAGGTTGGAGGCTGTCTTGGGCATAGTGATCATGAAACAATAGAGTTTCTGATTCTTGCAAAAGTAAGGAGGGGGATTAGTAGAACAGCCACCTTGGACTTCCGGAGCGCAGACTTTGACCTCTTTAGGAGACTAGTTGACAGAGTCCCTTGGGAGGCAGTCCTAAAGGGCAAAGGAGTCCAGGAAGGCTGGACATTCTTCAAGAAGGCAATCTTTAAGGTGCAGGAACAGGCTGTCCCCACGTGCAGTAAGATGAGCTGGTGAGGAAGAAGACCGGCCTGGCTAAACAGAGAGCTTTGGCTGGAACTCAGGAAGAAAAGGAAAGTTTATGGCCTATGGAAGAAGGGGAAGGCCACTCAGGAAGACAAAGATTGCATGAGGCTATGGAAGGAGAAAATTAGAAGGGCCAAAGCCCAACAAGAACTTAATCTGGCTACTGCCGTAAAAGACAATAAAAAGCGTTTCTATAAATACATTAACAACAAAAGGAGGCCTAAGGAGAATCTCCATCCTTTATTGGATGCAAGGGGAAATGTAGTGACCAAGGAGGAGGAAAAGGCTGAGGTACTTAATGCCGCCTTTGCCTCAGTCTTTTGCCTCAGTCTTTAATAGTAAGACCAGTTGTTCTCGGGACACCCAGCCCCCCGAGCTGGACGACAGGGATGGGGAGCAGCATGAATCCCCAGTAATCCAAGAGGAAATGGTCAGCAAGCTACTTAGATGCACACAAGTCTATGGGGCCAGATGGGATCCACCCAAGGATGCTGAGCGAGCTGGCGGAAGTGCTCACCAAGCCACTTGCCATCATTTATCAGCAGTCCTGGCTAACCAGGGAGGCCCGAGT
>VYXH01011456.1:114839-187985 GCA_013397275.1 Burhinus bistriatus | reverse complement strand
ACGTCCAGAGAAGGGCAACGAAGCTGGTGAAGGGTCTAGAGCACAAGTCTTATGAGGAGTGGCTCAGGGAAAAGGAGGCTGAGGGGAGACCTTATCGCTCTCTACAGCTACCTGAAAGGAGGCTGTAGCGAGGTGGGGGTCGGTCTCTTCTCCCAAGTAACAAGCTATGGGACAGGAGGAAATGGCCTCAAGTTGCACCAGGGAAGGTTTAGATTGGCTATCAGGAAAGATTTCTTCACAGAAAGGGTTGTCAAGCATTGGAACAGGCTGCCCAGGGAAGTGGTTGAGTCACCATCCCTGGAGGTATTTAAAAGACAGGTAGATGTGGTGCTTAGGGCCATGGTTTAGTGGTGGAGTTGGAAGTGCTAGGTTAACGGTTGGACTTGATGATCTTAAAGGTCTCTTCCAACCAAAACAATTCTATGATTCTATGATTCTAAGCTCTAGGATGACAACAAGGTCTGCAGCTTAAAATGGGCTTGTATCCAAATACCTTGGATTTTAGTGTCTTCTGGGTCAACCATCTATTTCTGGGAGAATAGCCAGAATGAATAAACCCAGATCCCCTCTCAGCCCAATGACTTACCATTCAGAGCATATTTTTTCCCTCAGTAAATATGTATTCTACAGAAATGCTTACCATAGATCAATAACTTTACTATTATAAAGGAGTGAATTCACTCCCCTTCCGACATTTTTGTGTTGTCATAAGTTCATGTAAGTAGCTGTATTTTAGAGCTAGCAATATGAAATCTTCAGTGGAACCACTATCTTTATAAAAAGTTATTATATAATAGAAGGAAAATTCATTCTCCAGGTAATTCATGTGTGACAAAATTTTTATTTTCTCTTGGTAATTTTTTCTCCCATCAGGAAAATATGTTTCATGGGTATATCATGTATTGTATTTTAAATAACAAATCTTAATTCATGATATCCAACACCACATTCATTATTTTAAATAAGACTAGGGAATCTAAAACTATAGGAAAAAAAGAAGTGTTATATATGTCTAATCCATAAAAAGAAAGTTTATTAACCACATAAATATGTTGCTATATTAGAATTTTGGGAAATGCTGGTTTCTTAAGGTAGTTCTTAAAATCTAAATGGAAGAGCATTGCTCCTAAATATATCAACAGCAAACCATCTGGAATAGATTGTTAACTGTTCCAGAGGAAATCTAACATTATTTTTCAAAGAAACAAATACTTCTATTGTATATGAATGTTTATATATGTATGTGTACATGCACACTTATGTATATGCATACATACCTGAAGTTACTTAATATGCATATACTGAATGTTTCATATATGCATAGACGTGCAAAGCTGGAGCCAAAATGAGAAACTGTTATTTAAATATTTTGTTTCAAAACATTATTTTAGGCTGTACTCTCTCTTGCGGATTTGAGAAAGTCACGCCATCTTTAATTCATATGCACCAAAGCAGTAAGAGATAAATACTTTTTACATTTAGTAAAAACTTTATGACTTGTGTCTTTTCTGCCCTAACCTTGACAACACTTAAGAAGCATTTATGATAATATTTAAAACATTTCATGAATTCACAAATATGACACCTCCTCAGAAATGTGAAAAAGCAATCAGGGAAAACAGAATGGAAATGAGAATATTTACCGGCTTTAAACCAAGCAAGTTCAGCGAGCAGCCGGTGGTGGTAAAATGGCCCATACTGGGGTTCAACAGCCTTGTGTTGCAGAAGAGGGGGGGGAAATGGTTTCTAGAACACATCAATGGTTAGAGTAACAAAACCCAGAAAATTATCAGTAAAAAACATATTTATGCATAAAATTACTGTATCACAGTGCATAAAATTGCAAAAATAATTCCTATTTTGTTCTTGAAAAATAAAAATGGAATTCTTTAGAATTTGTAACAATAAGTATGCAATTATACAAATGTTAATGAGTTTAAAAAATGTGTATTAGTCTAAAATGACTAAGGAGAATACCCAGTCTTGTTTACATCTGACTTCAGCACAGTTCTGTTTAGATGGAAAAAGCCCCATTTCATATGTGGAAATCAAGGGCACATATAGGAGCACACACATTTGCATGATACACATGACTATATGCAATAATTGCCTAAAAATACTGAACTTTTCTGAGGGTATCCAGTTCAGCTAATACATACCTTTGCTGTCACTGAGCTCTCCAACTGTGTTCAACACATACTGCAAAATTTACTGATGCTGCACTCCAGAATTCTAACATACTATCTTGTCTGAAATATTTTATCTAGTTTAGATAAAACAATCTAGCTAAATTAATCTACAATACTTGCATGATCTCCATTACTGGAACACCTGAGCTCCTCACTGCCTTTTAGTGTGGGCATCCATTAAGAGAAGTCATTTTTGCTTGCAGACTGTGAACCTCAGGACAGAGCTGCACAAGACATTTGGTGAGCTGCTTTGAAAGTCCTTTCCTACCAGAAGAGGAAAGGCAGAGCACAACTTCCAAAAGCATCTGACGAGTACCAAAGTTGTATATGAAGGAAGAAAAAGTGAGCTCGCTTCCTTTTGGATGAAAGGGACAAGATTAGCTCAGCCACCCATAAAAACACAGCTTCCAACACCATGCTCTTCCCAACCTTTAGATTCTTTGCTGCCTACTGCAATCCCTTGGACAAGGTGAGGAGTGCATGCAGCGTGTTGGAAGAGATTGGTGCCTATGTATGGGTTTTCATCAACCACAGCTTGCTGAAGGAGTCACCTAACCTAAGTCACCCGAGACACAGAGTTACTCTTCTCCAACATCTGCAGGTGTTTTATGATGAGCTGCAGAGAGGTACCTCTCTTTCGTCTCTACTTGGGATTAAGACTCTCTCCATCATCTTGGGTTTTAGGTGTTCAGGTCTGCTGTTTGTCACAAGGTAGAGGCTGTGGTAATAGCAGTCCTGTATTCAATGACAATTAAATTGGTTAGCTGCCAAAGTCCACCATGTAGGCTTTCGGAGTCTTCTGCATACTTAACTCCTTGCATATGCAAAGTCAGGCTTTTGACACACCCAGAATACATTTCCCTTTGAGCCGCACTGTCCAGGTTTTCTTCAGACAAATTATTTTTCCACCCTGCAGAACCTGAGGATTTTGACCATCTAAGCAAGAAGTCTGGATGACCCAAAGTGCCAGACAAATGCCACTGTAGATTCGGGATCAACTTAGAGTAAATGTGCTTGGAGTCCAGCATGTCTTGGATGCACTGGATACCACACAGATTAAATCTGACACATTCTGGGATTGCTGGGCTCAGCAGATGCACAGCCTGGTAGGTCCGCAGACATTTTAAAGTTTATAGACAGAAAAGGGAAAATGTCATCTAAGATTATTTGAACCTGTATTCCCTATCGTCTGAGGAAGGTCTTCTAGCAATGAGTAACAGCTATTCAGGAGTGATCAGAGGCTTTCACCTTCAATGCTAGAAATAGTTTGTTTTGTATCAAAAAATAAACTAGTAACTGGACCAGAAAAAGGGAAGGAGGAAGCCAGAGGGGATGTTACTTTCTAGCCTGGTAGTAAGGCAGAATAAAAAGGGGACAGTACATCCACCATGACCTGCCATCTTTTGTGTAAGAAAGTGTTAGGTAGATTTGTTTTGACACACAGTAGATTTGGCCACCCATGCGAGACAGAGGAGGACACCTTTCTTTGTGGTTTTTCTATCAGTATTAGATATTGTGAGGCACACTTACAAATAGATCTTGTTTGAGTAGTTTTACTCATAATAATACAGACCTCCAATGAGCTAAGCAACGGGGTTTTTTTTGAGGAGCTGTCCAGGCACCTTGCTCGTAGAAAAATAGATGTGAATAAGGGATGCACATATCCTGGTGGCTCTAGCCACTCAGCTGAAAGCATAGATTTCTACAGCTGGGAAAAAGCACTGAGCTCAAGTGTCTTGAATGCCAAACTGCCCCTTAAACAACAGAACTGAATCATGGATACATCTTCAGCTTTGTAGACAGAGAAATAAAACTCCAGCAATAAACAAGAACAATTCAGATGGTAGAAGAAAAATATAGTAAAATTACAAAATTTATGTCAAGTGGCTGCTACCTCATTAAATTATATATTGACTGAACTGGATAACTGTCTGGATTCCTTGCAGATACACTTTGAGCATTTAAAGACAAAAGAAATGAAATTTGAATTAGGTACTTATTATGATCTTAACCTCTGCATCCATGAAAGCACTGAAATACCTGCTCCAATCCATATTTATATTACAAAAAACATAAGTATTTGTCTAAATATTATATTGAATGAAGATATTTTACTAGAATGGGGTGTTGGCTTCCAGGGACACTTTGAAGGTGCCCAAAACTTCCAACTGTATTTGGTTGTACGTCACTTTTAGATGTTGTCAGTTGAATCCTACATCAGAAACAAATTACTGTTACAGAATAAAATGGAAAAAAAGAAAGTCAAAGAAAAACAGGTTAGGCCAGTTGTCCTTCTAGTTTTCCACAGCCATGTGAAAGTTGAGATACATATGTCTGCCCACCACACTCCCTGTATTTAGCAAGAACAGACCCCCAAGCCTTAAATCCAAGGGTGAAATTATAACAAGGGTAAAGGGCATTTTTAGTCCCTTTTTTCTGTCACACTGCTTCTCTGTGAACTGACCATAAATTTCTGCCACCATAAAAACAATTTGAAGACTAGGTTCCAGGTCATATTTCAACCCCCTGATGAAACACATCTGCAATTGGAATAGGTAAGTAGTTTTTACAAAGGGAATTTAACATGTCGTGTTATTCTTTTGGTTGGTGAGCTTTTGGCTGAAATCTTCAAGTTTTATTCCACAGCCCATTTAAGACATTTCTGTAAACTCATTTCACATATGAATCACTAAATGCTAGATTTTGAATTTGAATCTTCCCCCACCTTCTCAAGGCTTCTCAGCTAGAAATTTAGTTTTGTTCTTCCAAAAATCCTCTGAGAAAATTCAATTTAGCAGAATAAGCAACAGGTCAGACTTGAAGGAATCACCTGCTGGCAGGGGAGCGTGTCTTGGTGATGGGGATTGCTGAAGGGTCAGGAAGGACACAAGGAGTTGCAAACTGATATTTGGGTGTGGACTTGATGATTCTTATGAGTTCCTTCCAACTTGAAATATTTTATGATTCGTGTGGTAACGGGAATGTAGTAAAATTTTGAGGCTCTCCATGTGGCAGGAAGGACTACAGGTGAATGAAATGGAGTTGTAGTGTTATTGGGTAAATGAGAGGGATTTGGGGTCCACAGCAGGTGGGAAAGAAAGGTAGAGCTGGGGTTCTGCATGAAGGAAAGGGACCAGGGTAGGAAATGGATAGAAGGACATTGCTGGAATAACCTGTAAGTGAGGAGAAAAGAAAGCCTAGGTTGGGAATTTCTCCTTCGTCTTCTGTTGCTCGCTACACTCTTCTGTTGTTCTTCTTCACTAATGATCCAAATAGCCCCATCCCAGTCGCTTGCTTACTGCTTCCATTGCAGTTGGGCCAGGAAGGCAGTGCAGAGCCGAGGCTTCAGAGTAGTAAAGCAATAGCTGCCCTCATATCTGGCACATGCTACTGCCTCCAGGGAGGGAGACTGCAGGAGTACATCCATGCTGACCTACACGTCCCCAACACAGGCAGAACAGCCTTTCCCTGCTACAGCCTGCCTCCTAAACCTGTGCCTATGTTTCCTATGCTGTTTGCTGGCTCTGCTCCAGGCATAGGCTCTAGCTTCCACAAATAGATCCACCGCAATCAGTGTGACTACTCATGTGAGTAATGACTCACAGCTGGATGCAAACAGCGTCATGAGCTCCCTACATTTTTAGTTTTTGAATTTTAGTAGTTTTCTTTTGCTTTTTTTTTTTTTTCCTGAGAAATCGGAGAAGTAAATTGCTTCTCCTAAGCTCCTCTACATTTGGGATCACAATGATCAGCACAGTAAGACAAATAAAGAGGAATCTTATTAAGTGAAGTTATCCCAATGCTGCTGCAACTCATAATTTTTTTGTTGTTGTTGTTCTATCAAGCTCTTTTGCTGATATGGTCTTTAAGAACACTGAATGACTCTCCCGTGATTTCAAAGCATCCCCAATTCTACTAAATCCAACCGAGGTGTTTAGAGTTTATCACTTCAGATGTCTTTTGCGAGATCACACTGAATTAATTTTTCACCAGATATCCCATTGCTGGTAGTATGTGGGTTTGGGTATGTAAGTATTAGTCCCTAATGACAGTGCCCTCGTCAAAAGTGACTAGAATAAATTGATGCTATTTTCTTAGATTATTTTCTTTTAGTAAATCTAAAGAAAAGCCAAAAAAAAAAAAGACAGAAATCACAGGAGAAAAGAAGGGAATTTTTTGCCGAGGAGCTGGTTTTTAAATGTTTGTGACTACAGTAGGACACACTTTCAAAAAGTGTTCAGTGTCCAGCCATTACTTCTGCAAATGTGATGTCTGGATCTTTGGAGAATTTGAACAGTGTGCCACTGGCTGCTTTACTGATGCCTTAAAATGCTTTAGTTTTGTTATGGTTTGAAGAACTCACAACATTTTATTGTCGTTCAGACAATTATTCCATCACCCGATGACCCCTCCCCACCCAGGAAGGGGAATATGGAAAAAACAAGTAAACCCAAGGGCTGAAATATAAACAGATTGAAGTGAATAATACTAAGTAATTAACATTAAGAATATTAAAGAACCAGCATTGATCCTAATAACAATATAAAATATACAAGGATTATGCTCAGCCAATTCTATCAGTAGGGAGCTGTGCACTCCCAGCAGTGGACAGCAAATGTTGGACACTGCGAGCACTACGGCTTTGGGAGGAAGGGAAGGCCTCAGGGGTCCGGCACTGGGGCAAGAAGTTCTCAGGATTGCAGCCATCACAGAAAAGAAAAACTCCTCAGCAAACTTTCTAATTTATATTGAATGTGACGTTCATGGTATGAAATAATCCTGTTGGCCAGCTTGGGTCAAGTGCCCGGGTCTTGCTCCTCCTTGTCCTTGCACCTGGCTAGCTCAGAAACGCTGAGACCTTGAAACCCACATACCATCGCTGGCTATAAAGTAAATATTTTCACAGATTCAGACACTAGAGTCTTCTAAAAATGCAGTTCTCCTTAGCATCAGAATAGACCTTACAGAAAAATAAAATTACTGAAAGAGAAATTAATCCTGTGTCACTCAAACCAGGACAAATTTCTGTAGAAAGTTTGACTCTGCAAATAGACAAAACTATCTTCTGAAAATCCTTATGCTTCCTAGCACATGTCAAAAAATTCCTTCCTCAGAGGGATGTGGCAAAGATACTTAAAACGGCAAATATCTGAATTAAATCTATTTGAGCTGAAATCTAGCTGAAAATATTAAAAAAGAATCTTATTCTTTACTAAATTTCTTCTTAAATTCTTTATACAGACATGTTACTTTGTGGTTTACTTCTATGTAATTATGTCTCTATCCTTCTTTCCCTGTAACTACCTCTGTACAGCCTCCTTTCCCTGACATCTACTTCTGTATTTGAATTGTATAGCTGATCATTCCTCGTTATTCCTACCGCTAAGCCTGTTCTTTCCTTGAAATAACTAAAATTCCTCATCCCACTTTCCCTGCTTTCCCTGCTTGTCTCCTCTCACTGCCTCCAGGCCAAGTTCATCTTCCTTTCTTGCTGCAGCTATAGCAAGATCATACTCCTTTTTCATGCTCTCCCTCTCACCCCATTCAGTTCATATACTCTGCCCTCACATCTCTACAGAAGTCTTCCTCTGACCAGAACTGACCACTCCTTTCCTTATAGTTTGTTATTACACCTGAAGTTCAGTGAAGGATAAATATCTCCAAAAAAGAAAATGAGTTAAGAAAGCCACAAAGGCTGCACAGGACATTCCCACTCCAATTTTCGACACTAATGAGCATTTTTGTCTCCTATTTCAGGGACTCCTTCATTCTGCCCCAAATATATTTGTGCCATCAGAACTTCTGTTTGTAAAATTTTTAGCACTGGAAGTCCACAGGAACAGTTGCATATGAAATTTTAAGTCAATAAAGCTGTAAAACCTGAAAAGCATAGACACATTTTTTCAGCTATGTTCTCTTGCCATAGACGTCTAAGCAAGTAGACTTTCTGCAAAAACATTTATATGATGGTGACTTTTAGGTCAATAAGGCAGAAAGATGACTATTTGAAAATCTTGTGCCTATCTGAAAAGGAAACAACTTTGAAGAGAGGTATGTCCATCTAACTGGAGGCACCATAATGAATAGGTAAGGGTAGGCACATTGGCAAGATAATATCTTCCTCCTTCTAGAGTTTGTACATATCAGGACTGTACTAAGGAAGCACAAGCTGCAAATATCTGCCCACTGCCTCAGCTGAAAATAACTTCACCTACCACTGTTGGGAGCACCTCAAAAAATCACACTGAGAATACCAACACGCAAACATCAATTGTACTTGTAAAATTCAGTCGTTTTCTCTAGGCTGTTCTTTTTTTCTTCATTTTGTTCAGACAGAGCAAATAGATGTCTCAGCTTTTTGGTTCAGTAACAGAGAAAAATCTCTAGAATCCAATTATGCCAATTCATATATAGTCTGCAGTTATTTAAAAATAACTAGTCTGGAGATTTAGTTTTGCTTCAGAAATCAAAGTAATCTTATTGTTCCCCAATAAGTATGGCATGAGTCACTCCACTGCAATAGTCCCTCCACATTCCAGTCTTAATTGTCTCCAAATTAAGAAAAGCGTCAATTGCATCTTACTGCGAGAAAATGAATATTTCTGATCCCTGCTGCTAAATAACATGGCAGAGAATTCCTCTGAATGTACACCAGATCAGTTCACTAATATGAAAACTGTCCCTTGAATGCATTATTCAATCATTTTTCATTTCAGCAATTATTTATAATTTGTTAAACCCGTAGACTAACTTCACAAAAAAAAAGGTGAATGTTACTTCTTTATCAAGAGGGGTCCCTGTGAGCTCCCAGTCTTTCTTAGCTCTTGACAGAAACTTGATTGCAATAATGAAGTATTATAGCTACAGCTCTGTTAAAAACCACTGCTTTTGTTTTTGAGCTAAGTTGTGACAATTGCCTCCCATTTGAATCAATTTTACACAAGCCTCGCAAGAATTTTTTACTCGGTGATTATTTATTACGCATTATTACCTGAGTGTTCAGTGACTCCCATCACTGTGGATGACTCGTCCTGCTGAGAGCAATATACATACTGATGGGCAAACAGTCTTTGCTCCAAAGCATTTGCAGTCAAGGGTCCAAAACCTGCTGTGTGTGGTGGCAAGAGGAGCTCCACCACTTGCTCACACAGCACCCAAGGAGGACATCAAGGCCAAGGGTGATGGTACAACCCTGCCAGTGACAAGAGCTCTGCTTTTTATCCAGTGTTTACGCTGAGCACCACAGTAGCCCATTTACAGCAGCACCTAATAGACAAGTGGTTAGGTAAGGCAGGCAAGCCTGGCAAGTATAATTTACTTCACTGGGAGCAGGATCTCCACCTCCACATATGCATAAGATCAGACTCAGATGCACAAAGGTTTTCACTTGTTTAAATGGTTGCAGGAGGGAGACTTCGATCTTTATGCAAATACTTCCCCTCACTTCAAAGAAAGAACCCTATTTTTGACAGATTTTAAGGAAAAGACATGTTTGTCTTACATTAATGTAGTTTCCACCTCAGTAAATCAATGTACTTTAGGAAACATCTTATTAAAAACAGGTTCTGGTTTTGAATGTCTTAAAACTCTGCCTAACAAACTTGAGCTGTATGTGGTTTCTTGTTTTCTTAGCTTATTCTGCATTATCTAACCTATGAAACATTTCAGAAAAAGCATTTTTGTGTAAAATGTGCCAACAAAAATCAATGTGTAAGTGGTAGAATAATAATTTTGACTACTGCCTTTATTATCTCCAACACATGAAATCTAACCAGCAGAGCTTGAATTCAATGAAAAAAAGTACATATTAAAAATTAAAAATAGCAAGTGCAGAAAATTGAATGGAATCAGGATTCTCCTACCGCCTGAGAAAGCATGTGGAAAATGTTTTATTGCACAGGAGAGTCCAGATGATATTGACCAAGCCCCTCTTGACTTTCTCTAAAACATTTGTTGCATTAAAAACAACCCCTAGGAGCAGTGATTTATTTCTGAATTCCCTGAGTGTGCAGAGAGACATAAAGGTCCTAAATCTGCTGACTAAGATAAATTGCAGGTTGGAATATATTTAACAAATGATAATGCAAAATGCAGCGAAATATACAGAGAAACAGCAGATAGCAGTGGAACAGAGTACATGACCTGCCTAAGAAGTTACTACACATAGCAAAAGAGCAGATATAACTGCAGACGAATTCCCTCAGCTTTCAATCCCTACAGAAATAAACTACTATTAACAGAACACTTATTTCTCCCTGCAAGTGAATCCTTCAACCGCTTAGCAAACATGACTGGGAAACTGGTATTGTAGCAGGAGAAACAAACATTTTTTTTTGAAGCAGAGGAAAGGTTAGGAGAAAGGAATTTGCTGAAATTCATTTAATTAGTTAAGCTTCCAAAGCAAAAACAAGCAGTAAATAAAAAAAAATATAAGCAAGTTATTAATAGATATGCCTCCTGCTACTATGACTGCCTGCTGCGCAGTGCCTTGTTTCATGCTTTGAAGCATCTGGCGTTGGCCAGAATTTGAGTTAGGACACAAGATTCAATGGACCAGTGGTCTAATAGGGCACAGCAATTCCTGCAGTCTTGTTTTGTAGACAGGTGCAGTCAGCCCTGGGTTTGGTTTGTTTGTTTGTTTGTTTTTCAAATCTCCTCCCCTGTTTCTCTCTGCACATAATAACTGAGGAAGCATCTCGTCAGGTTGTCACTGCAAGCCTCTGGCAGACCAGGTCCTACCTTGGGCCAGGGCTCAGCAGCCAAGTAGCAAGTACAGAGCTACAAGAGCAGCTCGTGGAGCAATGCAGGTGAGAGAAAACAGAACCTGCCACTGTCTTGCACTCACCTGCCTTCAAGCTTCTCACTTGCCCTGCTTCCAGCCACTCAAGAAAGGAATGAGATTTACTAAAGCATCACTCTGTCCACTTAAGAAAGCAGCTAAACAAAGACCTTGGAGTTAATATCAGAGAATTCCAAGCTGACAATTGACATAGACAGTTAAGAGGGCATATTGGAAGGGGAACTTGTCAAAGGTAGCTAGGAAATAAGACAATTTAATAAAAAAAGAAAAAATCACACATAAATTAATCATCTCCTACTGAGACTCCTTCACATGCTTATCGTTGCATTGTTTGTACAGCACTACCACAGTGTGGTGCACAAACCCTAGAGATGGAAGTAATTCCACAGAGGACTCAAGGAATTGTTCTGGAATATAGAACTCAATTAACCTCTACAGAATCCATGGTGAGGCAGGGATAAAACCATTAAAAAAAAAAAAAATATCTCCAAGTGAGAACTGGCTTCACCAGCTGGGCTGAAAGGAAAAGGGAGGAAACAACAAATTTAATGAAGAGCAGATCTTTCCAGAGACAGGTTTCACTGTCTCTCTGTTACCAGAATACTCCTAATTCTGCACATGACTTAAACCCCTGTTCCTTGTGCCAACAGGATCTTACCATTTTCCTTCTTCAGAAAGCCAGCCTTAGCACTTCTCCAAAGCTCTAGACTTGCTTAAAGAAGGGGCCAGTAGGGCCATCGACTGTTGAGCTGATGCTGTGCGTTTTCCTTCACAGAAGCAAGGACTCCAGTTTTTCTGCTGGACGAGTTTTCACAAAGTAGGACTTTCATCTTTGAGATCTCCTACTTCATCTAAATCTTGGCTGAAATGGGGAACAATTTCAGAAGTAAGTGGAAGCAGGACTGAGACATAACACAATCCTGTACTCCTACTTGCCTGGAAAATTGGGCAAATCATAAGACTTCAAGCAAAAGAAATATTCTGAAATAGAATTCTTTAGCCGAATAGAAATGCATTGATTTCTTCATTTATTTTTCCATTTTTCTAATTTTAGTAAAACATATAATCTGTTTTCTCACCCTAGGAAGGTCTGCTCTGCCTAGAAAATGCAGATGAAGATGGGCTTTCAGACAGCTCATCAAGAAAAAAACCCAAAAAACCTATCCTCTATAACTAGCTGGATATTGTCACTGACTCATAAGAATATGTTCCATTAACCCTCCTCTTTTATCTTCCACCAGCTCATGGACTGTTTTATTGTGTTAAAAAGATCTATTATTTTTGGCTAATTAAAGTTCAGTGAGGTCTCCATTTACATAAGTGTCTTCTTCAGATGGGAACATTCACTCCCATCACATGATTCGTATTTGCAAGGTTATTCACCCACCCACCCATTGGACTCCTAGCTGCGTAGCCTGCTGCAAAAACATCTATCACAATGTCTTACACACTCTGTGCTGTAATGACCTACTACACTTTTGAAACACAACCACAGAAACTCTCCTGATACTCGTCCCAAGTGCAACTCTACCCCTGTGACATGTAAGTATACAGAAACATTAAAGGGCAAGCTAGCCCCATATAATCATAGGATCATAGAATCATAGAATGGTTAGAGTTGGAAGGGACCTTAGAGATCATCTAGTTCCAACCCCCCTATCATGGGCAGAGATACCTTCCACTAGACCAGGTTGCTCAAAGCCCCATCCAACCTGGCCTTGAACACTTGCAGGGATGGGGTATCCACAGCTTCCCTGGGCAACCTGTTCCCTCACAGTAAAGAATTTCTTCCTAATATTTAATCTAAATCAACTCTTTTTCAGTTTAATGCCTTGATTCTGGCACACAGCTGCATTTAGCTGACCATTTAGTCATTTAGTCATGCTTACCTTTCAGCACTAAATGTTTTGTGGTATAGATCCCTCACATTGCTCTGCTTAACCTGGGCTTAATATCAGCAGCCATATCTCAGAAGTCAGAAGGGTATGCCGCCAGTGACATTAAGCTTTGGTTTTCAGGGACATGACTAACAGCCATGTCTTACCAACGCTTGCCTGTGCAATGCACAATGGTGACGCTGTAGTCACCTGCAGCTTCCAAACAGATTTGTCAGGGTGCCTGGCAAATGCAGCAGACACAAGTTGAGGTGTATATGGGGAAAGAGAGGAAAAATTTCAAGGCTGCAAGGTCTGCTCTCAGTCCACAATAAGTTCTTCCAGGGCTGCCACTTGATGAGTCCTTTTTTTTGGGGGGGTGGTAAAAATCCTGTATTTCAAATCATGTCTCAGTTTTGGAAGAGGCAGACAACAGGTCACTCACAGTTACTCAGGACAACCATAAGAGCGCTACATGCTCTGATGTAATCTACAGAAAAGCAGCTGACCTGCTAAAGATGTGATAACTGAAAGTAATAAGTTGAAGAAAAGCAACTGCGACACTCTAGAAAATTCTGAGCAATAAGAAAAAATGAGAGGTTGGCAGTGAGATTGCTCCTGATTTTATTTCTTTTTAATTGAGCTGTACAGCCAACAAGATTTCTCTGCGAACCACATCTTGTTTATAGATGAGTCATCTATGTGCTCTCAGCTCCTTCCTTCCCTGTCTGTGGCATTTCTTTCATCCTTACCAATATCTGCTATAAGGTCTGACCAGTCCCAACAACTGATCAAATAATAGATTGTGAAAAATAATCTACAGCCAAGAGAAGCTGCTAAAAAAACTTCTTCTGTTTTACTTTTTACCCTGCTTTTCTTCAAGCATGTTACCCTAGCACCTACACCAAGGCTTCCTGTGCTTTATGCAAAAGACCAGATCCTGGATACCTTTAAACATGCTAAAGAAACACTTATTATTTATTGGATATGACATAACATTTTCTACATTCTTGATTCATTCTGTGATCTCTCCTGACAATTTATTTTAAAGAATTTTGCTATAGTAAAGGGTTATAATTGGTACATGTTTTCCTTTCAAAAAGCATTTTTAAAATAAAATAAATGTCTGAAACATCATTTATGTTCTTTCTACTTTTAAAAAGTTCAACTGAGTTCACATTTACCAAAAAGTTAAGAAATATTTATATTTGTTTTTTCTTCCTTCAGCAGCAAACCGCTAATGCCTTACGATGCATTTATCACAGCATCCTCCTGTGAACTGTTCCTTTCAGTTCTTTGATCATGAGCCAGCAAAAAGCCTCAGTGTGTCACCTTGGTGTCACTGCAAGTCGTGATTGCAGGGCAGGCTGGTGTTTTTTTGTTCTTACGCACGTTATAGTAACTTGCCTTCACTGAAAATAATTATTTAAAAGCCTTACCATCAGTTGGGTGGGTTTCTTTTGATTGTTTTCTTTTCTCGTTTTCTTTTGCTTCTTTTTCTTTTCTTGTATGCTAACCTTTAATAACAAGAAAGGCAAGTTTGATCAGTGGTCTTTTACAGGGTGCTAAAGAGTAACTTAGCACTCTTCTTTGTATGTAGATCTACATCTCTGCCATGATAAGCCAAATTTACTTCTGGAAGAAACTTCCAGAAGCTTAATTAGTCAACAATACCCCATTTTTAATTGTACCTGTGCACTTTGGGTGCTCACACTAGAAGTTCTCTATCATTACTACCAGCTAATAAGCACGACAAAGAATCAGTCCCCCACAACCAGTATCTCTGTGTCCCCTATCTCTTGGGTGGCTCCATGCCCCAGGATGCACAGGCATACAGCTGCAGTATATAATGAGATGTCAGCTGAATGTCAAATACTTGATTTTTTTTCTGTCCTACAAGGTTTTCTGAATACTCCTAAAATATTCAACCTTTTGAAAACAGCCTAGCATTCCTTCCTACCACCAGGTGGTCTTTCTGCCACCTGCATAGACACTGAGCAGATCTGCAGCATTCTTGTGTCTGAGGTATGGACATTCTAAGCAATTCTTGTGCATATACAGAAACTCAACAAATATAACTAAAACAGCATTTGAAGCCATCAGAAAGAGGATATAGAGTTTCCTGAAGTGAACAAACAAACAATGCTAGCTAGTGCAGGCATCTATCAGCTACATGAAGAGGAATGATACTTTAGGGTCTAAGAAACAAACAGTAACTGACAGGACCACTCTTTCATGAAAATCTGGGACTATTGGGAGCGGCTGCCAAACTTCTGTCCAGGAAGGGTTCAATCTAGACTACAACTCAACAGCTCAGAAGCAGAAAGCAGGTTAACTTTGGCAATGGAAAAGAGAGTGGTGAACGTCATCAGAAGACTGCAAGTTTAGCTTGTGCCAGGCAGATGCCAGCCACTGGGGAATCAGTTTCAGGTCAGAAAATACACAGAGAAATGGGCTGTCACTCAAGTATGCAAGGCCACTACTTGCATTTTTCTGTACAAAGTCAGAAGGAAATAGCTTCCTGAAGAGCACTGCAGTCAGAGATAGGACCCATATCCTAATGAGATTTTTTTTCCCTGTGACTACATAAACAGGAAGGCTGTTAATTTTCTTCAGTTATGTAAGCACCTGTCTCAAGTAGGAACATTTCACTGACTATCTGTGCCGGCTGCTCAAAGGCGGTGTGTAACATAACATTTACATCATTAGAAACATATGTCATTTTCAGAAGATGCAAGGAGGGGTCTTTTTTCTCGACCAAGCCTTCCACGTTTCTGGAATTGCAATATCAAGGCTAATTTTACCCTTTGCTTCCCTCATTTCTGGGGCCATAAAACAGACATCTGACCATTACCACAAAGATTCAGCTATCATTTGAGAACATGCACAGATTAAATTTAATATACTTTTAGTTTCCTGAAAGGATATGAAAATGTATCATGAGTCAGATTGATATTATCAAAGTTAATGTTTTTATTATTGTTGCTATGTACAGTGTACTGAATCATCTTTGTAAGCTAAAGTGACTATTAGCAGCAGAGGTTAAAAGCACATTAAAATCAGAAAATTTGCTTGCTAATTTTCAACATCCAGATACAAAGGCGGTTATGAACATCTACCAAGACTCTACTCAGATCAGAGAGGCCCTACAAGATCTTAACAGTATATTGGAGTACTGAATTGCCTGCTTCTTTTACTGTGTGTTGGCTAGGATATTGCAATTAAGTGCCATATAAACAATTGATACGAACAGTTTTGGAGAGAAGAGTACTGTTTGGGCATCTACAATCTTCTAATAAATTTCATAATAAATGTATGCATTTTGTTGAATGCAAGCATCAGAAAAGGAAGCAGTGTAAACACTTCACAACAAACAGGAAAAGAATAATACATTCTGCAGATGCTCCTTCATAACATCACTGGGGAGAACACAATGCCAGTACAGCATGATTTAGGGATATAGGGAATGTCACGGGTCTTCCTGATTTATCACTGGCGTTCATTTGAAATAGAGAAGGATGCTGGCCATGTGCATCTGTCATAGTGAGGTCTCCAAAAAGGGGTGAGATAGTGGCTCTTGCTGACTCTAGTCCGTAATAATCTGCAGTACTACTATCCAATGTTTAAGAGTTAGACAGTGTTTTGGTACTTTGACATCCTTCCCTCTCAGTCCTGCAAAACACTTTTTCATAAGCAACCTGCGGGCGCTACAGGTCCTCTGACACTTGGTGAGTCTTCCAGTAAGTAGGGAGGTTACTATCCTGCCAGCCAAATCCGCTAGAGAAAACACAAATTTTTAGATAACCATGGAAAGAAATAAAGGCAATCTTAAAATTCCTAAAGTCTTTTTCAATAAATTATTTGAAGAATAGAGAATGTATTTCAGGGAATGTACCTCATGAGCCCTGTCACATCACAGTGAACCCACAGGAAGGGCAAATCGGCAGAGAAAAAGAAACCTTCTCAAGGGGTCTCAGGTTATCAAGGTGGGAACAGAGGAGCAGATGCTACTGAATTATTCCAGACGTGTTGATTATGGCTAACGTATTGCTCTGGAGGTCAAAAAGGGCTTGGGTAAGGCAGAAACTACAAGCAGCTAATGGCGTGAAGGCCTCACTGCTGCTCAGTTATTTGCATGAAGGCCCACAAGAGCTAAGAGAAGGATACAGGAAGATATTTGATCAGGATGGAAGAAATAAAGCCTTTATCCCTAGAAACCTCAGGAAAAGGTTTGTGAGCTATCCCTGTAAAATGCTGTTGTTTTACATGAAGCATAAAAAGGACATCTCTGTACAGATCAACACAGCTATCTCACAAAGAAAGATGAGTTGTCCTTGGGACATAACACTGCAAGACAAAAGAAAGCAGAAGTCACAAGACAAGTATATTGCTATTGTAATTGCTTCTTTACCCTTGTGAAAGTACAGTGAAGGTGTGAGACATTTGATACTGGCAAAATTGGATTTCTAAATGGGACTACAGCCTTCTGTAATTTTTACATTTCCTGTGTACTAGGGGTTTATGAGAATTTATTCTTAAAAGCTGGGACCTCGGACTGAATCTCCACCGCTGTTTGTGAAGCGCGTTTTGATGCAGTCTGTTTTATTTCAGTTACATACCTAGATCTGAAGATTTTTCTTTGTTGCCACATTCTGCATTTTCTGATGTTGTTGCTTTATGACAGCTGAAATTCTAGCACTGATATTAAGATATGGTAGATAACTAATGGCTCTAATATTCTCTTGTTTTATTGCTAGGTCTTTAAATAAAAAAGTTATTTTCAAAATCTGTTCTTATGTCTTTTGGCCATGAAATGAACACTATTTTTTGAAGAGTGTTTCCAATCTTTTTTGATTGGAAAAATAATCATATGTATTATCTCTACCTTAACTTCAGCCTTTATTGTGCTTTTTCTGGCTTCCTTATGTCTGATCCTGCTAAATTACAGAGCACTACAAATGCCTAACAGAACCTGGATTGCATCCCATGTACCTCTTCTTCCTGGCTCCGGTGAAGTTATCTTTTTGTGGTACATTAGTGTATTTACAGCTACATCCAAGCGAAAGCATGCTCCTCCTTTTGCATGCACAAATATATGTACATTTATACATAACTTGCTGTACATTCGCAAACACGCTTGTTCACCTTTTCCGTCAGATATATATATTTAGGTAGGATGGGACCAGTGAGGAGTTAACAGATGCAGTCCTGGTCTTCTCTACCTTCTGGTAGGCCTGCCAGGGATCTTTCACTTTAACTTGCTGCTACATCTTGTGCCTTTTTTGGCCCTTAACTACTGTCTCTGCAATGCCGTTGACCTGAATATCCCTGTTTTCATTTCTGCCTAGTGGAAACATCTGCTCAGCCCCTTAAATCATGCAGGCAGTAGAGTTTTATTCAGGTGTCAGAAAGGCAGTAGGACTAAACTACTTCAAATTTGCCCATGGGTGCACGCAAGCCTAAAGAGATAAACTGACAACTTTTTTGTAGAATAGAGGAGGGAATAGGAATTAGTGCTTGGATCATAATACTTTCAGTGCAGGCAACCGTAGACCTCACTACCAAAAGAAAAGTATTTGATATTGGGCACTGACTGTGCATTCAAAATAGAAAAGGCAGCAGGCCTTCTCTTGATGAGTTTAAGCATTCAGGGACACATTCTGTCTCCTTTTGTGCTCACTCTGATTAGTCTCTTACTCCCTTTATATTCCTGCTGTAACTAGGAGGGCAGAATGTGAGCTATACAGTAGCCACATGGATGGCAGAATGCAGTCTGCAATAAGACACAAAAAATACTATACCCAAGAAGAAAACAAAAACACTAGTATGGCAGTGAAGAAAACTGACACTGCATAATCAAATGGCAGGATACAGGTAAAAAACCCCAACAAATAAAAGCCGAAATTAGATTATTGTATTTATCATTTATTTGCACTCCATTATTTTATTGCACCTCCCTGGTATAAGTTTTATTTCTTAGGATTTGTGGTAAAAAGACTGGATAACTAATCTGGATTTTATCACTAAATGATAGAGTCCTGAATACCTCTCTCCTGGCTTCAGCAGTATAAACAGTTTCCAAAGCTTCTCTCCTCCACTCTTTCCAGTGTATTTCCAATGTTAAATGTTTGTTTTAAG
The DNA here is from genome assembly GCA_013397275.1 of Burhinus bistriatus. Taxonomy (NCBI): domain Eukaryota; kingdom Metazoa; phylum Chordata; class Aves; order Charadriiformes; family Burhinidae; genus Burhinus; species Burhinus bistriatus. The sequence continues at coordinate 168,984 of VYXH01011456.1, read as the reverse complement.
CACAGAGGGCTACATTGCTCATCCGCTGCAGTATGGGGTTTAATGTTCTTCAGCTTTTATGAAGAAAGAAGTATCCAGAATTACTTAAGCTGAAAAGCCACTTGCCTCACCCTTCCCCAAATCTGTTATGATGTCATTAGATCCAAACGGATGGGTGTGACAAGAATGTGAATATTCAGGTCACAGGGTGAGTTCAAATAATTTTTAAAGCTCACTCCAAAGTTGTAAGAGCAATCCTATTTAAAAGTGTGTGTAAAACTAGGTTACTCTTACAGTGACTAAAGCTGCGAAATACCTCTGTCTTTTTAAGCACCGCAGGGAATGGATGCCAGCATGGCATCCCAAGGAATGGTAAATTCTTAATGTGAAGAATTGGGTAACACATCATTTCCAAAGGCTGGGGGGAGCGATATGAAAGACTAAAAAGACTTAAAGGACACAGCTGTAAAGCCAGCTACTGCATATCCTTGAGATGTTCATACAAGGACTCTGTGATGTACAATGCCAAAGGAAGAGAGATCTGTGGAGTCTGTTGAGACAAGGTACCTCTGTCAACGTTAATAAGAAGCAAGGTTATCTCACTGCTATGTTTGGGTCAGAAAAACACTGAAGTTTCTCAGAAGACACATGGCTAAAGAGATAATGAAGTAACTGAAGAGCTACCACTTTTCCCATAATCTTTCCCCAGTATGAGAAGATTAATGATAGAATGATAAATGGCCTCTTCATCTAAAGGAAGTGAGGGATTCTTTTCTTCGTTTTCCTTTCTCTGTTTTTCTTGCTTAGAATTCAGACGTTATTTTAGGAGACTGTAGAGCTTTCTTGATCTCACTGAGAATGTCATTTTTATGGATATGTGCAGTGTCCAGGCACTTTTTAAAAATCTAAGTAAAGAAAGAACAAACAACTCATCCTAAAACCTACATGGCTATAGGGATTAACTAAAATTTGCTCAGAACTGAGGATTCTGATTGGGTCAGACCTGTTTAACTCAGGTCTCCATAAAAAGCACATACTAATGGCTCCATATGTTTTATTTTTATGTTTTTACCCATCCTTACCTGGCCTGACTGTGACTGTGATGGAGACAGCAGCATGGGACACAGAACACTGGTAGATTGCTACATTGGCGATTGGATTATCGATAACTGAATAATAAAGAGGGTCCCTTCTCCTCACAAAAGAAAGGCAGTAGTGAAGAGACCTCACAAGTGAGCATGCCTGTTGCAGCGAAATAACCCCTTTCTGCAGCTGCAGTCCAAGGTCTCTTACTTAACATGGTAGCCAAAGCCCACAATAGATAAAGTATATCCCCTGCTCCCTTTTCCATGTCCCCTCCTGGCCCATCTTTTTTCATCTCTCTTCTGTCTAGTCAGCCAAAGAATCAGAAATGTTTTGTTGTAACAGTCAGATCCAGTTTGGCTTTTGTTGGTTTGGTTGGTTTTTTTCCTCCTTGTCCCAGAAGGATAGAAATTTTGTATTTTGTTTTGACAGTGTAACCTGAGGTTTTGACTGCACCTTCTGACTTACGTATTTGCTTTAATACAAGCCAAGACACAGATGATGGTTTTCCAGTGGGATCTAAATTAAAGATGGCATTTGACTGGTCTTCCACTTCTACCCACAGGAACTGGCCTCATCCTGCAAAGCCCATGGGCACTCTGTAAGACTTCTGCACCACAGGGGACAACTACAAAGCAGACCAAAGGTGTATTTGTAGTAAGTGTCAATATACTCCTTGGTAGTTGTATCTGGCTTGTACAGTGATAGTTATGCAGCAACGATGATGTGTTTCACCATGCAGTGGCAGCCAAAGTAGGTATAGAAGGTTTCTGGAATGTTTACAAGCACATACCATTGTACATTGACTACTTTTTTCAGTAGAGTAAGGGTTGTCAGAGACTGGTCTAGCCCCTTCTGAGCATCTTCACTCTCCTAAAACTTCAAATAAAGCACTTTAATTCCTTGCCTTTTAAAGCAGGGAGAAATACAAAGAAAGAAAGTTTGCGCGTAAACCTTTGGTGTATGCAATATAGCAATATTGCTTCCTTAGTAGAGTCTTTTCTTCTTCCTCCATAAATAAGCTGTCCTTTATTCTTCTTGTTTTCCAGGTCAGTTTGACCTAGCAGGTTGTCCTTTGTCACATTTTCCTTCCTGTCACACTGCAAATTGCCAGTCTCTACATGTCAGCAGAACTATATTTGGAACTTTTATATACCTGGGAAAGACAAGATTAACCATCTCACTTTTTTACTTGCCTACCAGTGACATTATGCCACCTTTTGCCTGATAATCCAAACAATTCCTAATCCTCATTTTACACAGTCTGTCAAGAAACTCCTGAACTCTTCCCCTTCCCAAAGCCCTCCTTAAATTCCTGCCTCTTCCAATAAATTGTATGTACCCTGCTACAGTTGTAGCCCATTACAGACTGGGGGTTTTACCCTGTAAGCAGGGAGAAGAGATCCATTTTTCCTTCCTTTCAGAAATGTTTGTGGTTTTAAAAAATATCATGTGCTCCTCTCCATCTTCTTTTTTTGTTTCTTTTTTTTTTTTGGCTATGCAATTCCAATTTGGTCTTTGATCTCAGATGATCGTTTCTAGGTATCTAATCATTCTTGTAACTTCCTTTTAAAGCGTATCCATCTAATCCAGATCTTTCTTTAAGTGAGGGCCCCAAATTCAATATAGCACTTCAGCCTTGAGGCCCTTGAATCTTTATCAAAGTTGAGCAGAATGGAAATATTATCTCAAGTGCCGTGCTGCCTCCCAGTATGGTATTCGCATTCACCACAGCAATATGACATTTTTAACTTATGACTCATGTGTATTAGCTTGTGGTTCAGTACAACCCCTGACCCTTTTCTGTATAACAGCTTCCTAGCCAGCTGCTCCTCATTCTTTATTTATGCAGTTGACTCAGCTTGCCTACGTGAAGTACTATGCACTTCCCCCTATTCCATTTCAGCTCATCTTCCCCAGGTTGTCAAGATCATTTTGAATTCTGCTCTTGTCGTCCAGTGCATCTAGCATCCTCCCTCTCAATTTGCTAATGCCTTGAGGGTGGTTATCATTAATGAACAACGAACAGTATAGGGCGGCTCCATTCTATTTTGATAGGGAAACTGATAATTGCCTTCTGTGTAGAAGTTTCAAACAATTTTTCACACACATTGTCACAGATCTTTGCAGACCATGCTTTCTTTGCTTTTGAGGTTTTCAGGAGTGACAGGGTCAGAAGACTTCCCAAAGTCAAGACACAAGGGATTCAGTGCTTCTTCTCTGGCATGCAGTAGAAAAATAGGTTGGTTTGACACAAGTGTTTCCCCATAAAATCCATTCTGGAATTATTTGTCTCCACATTAACTTCCAAGTGCTTAGAATAATTGAGGGAGCTTTGGTCTAACATCTTTCTAAAAATCTGGATGACCCAATATAGCCATACTTCACTGGCTCCTTCAATTTTAAAAAATAGGCATCTTCGTATTCCTCATGATAACCACCATCTCTGACAACCCCACAGTGACCTTACTTCCTACAGCTGGATTCAGATCTTGGATACTCAATGTATATTTACTAAGAGGGAGATTATTGGCAACATTGACTTAAATTCTTTAGGGGAACAAGATAAACAAGTCACCAAATTATGATTCTGACTTGTCAGTAATATTAGGAAATGATGGGAAAAAAATCTTTCTATCAATATTCCCTGACGATTTATAATCTTTTTGAATAATAAAAAAAAAAGCTCAATTTCAGGTGTAGAAATAATCCTAATTTTTCTAAATTTGACCCAAATTCATTATTATTTTCCCTGAAAAAAAGTATCTTTCAGAAAATTTTCTACCTTTAAGAGAAAAAAAAAAAATAGCCACTTTTAATCTAGACTGCATAGTCTTAGCACACATATAGCTTAATTCAGTATGGATGCACAATATATTCCAGGCCTCTCAAGACAACTTCGTTCATAATGTGATTTTCAGTGTGAGAATAGGTTAGTGGTTAAACAGATGGGGAAAGAGAGGAGTGAAGAGAGCTTTTGAAGTTATGAGGTCATAGAAAACTTATTCTGATGCTCAAATCAAGAGACTTGAAAAATGGTGAAAAAAAAAAAAAGACTTTTGCAATTTCTCATGTCTAGTTAAATTTCTATCTACTCAGGGCATTGCCCTTATACTGCAGCTGAAAAACCTGTAAGACATCCAAGGTTACACTGCAGCAGGGCAACTTCCCTGGCTTCTAATAAATATAAACAGGTTAAGGAAAAACAAATGATCCTACTCAAAAGGATGCATTTTGCTGAATGGGCACTCAGGAGTCACTCTGCTAAAATATATTAAAAGTGATGTCAAACCAAATATTCTTATTTGTGTCTGCAATTATAATTTATACTCAGTATAAAGCACCAGATACAACAGAAGAAAACTGAACTTTAAATCATAGAATTGTGGGGTGTTCAGAAACTGCAGCACCAAAAGGTACCTAAAAGGTTCAAGTTAGGTAGCAAATAGCTACAAAGAAATAAATTAATTCATTGGGTTTGACTCAGCCAGGTGGCATAATGATTTACTGTGGGCTATCACAGGTTCTTGCATCTAGAAACCTTCGCAGAGGTCAGCCCTGGGCTCTGTGTCCTGGCAGAGGCCAAGTGCCCAGAGCAAGAGGCAGGGACATCACCACCTGCCCCCAGGATGCTTTAGTTTCAGCTCTTCCCCTGGCTAGCTGCCCAACAGAAACTACAGCTCTCTCCCACTAAAAGGGGTCCTTTCTCCCTCAAAAGTTGCAGTGGCAGACAAATTGCCTGCCCTCTCACTCCAAGGATTTCCCTACTTCTTAATTCATATCATTCTGCATCTGCAGAAGGGCCCATTAAAGCTTGCGGACCACTGTCCCTATGATCATCCTGCTTTTCTAAAATCGAGGGCACACTCAGAGGAAAATAAAGACTGTTCATAGCTTTCCCAGGTGATAAATACCTACGTAAATAAACAGACAAGGCTTCCTCAGTTTCCTTAAGGAGTTTCCACACAGACTAAATGTGTGTAATTCTGCTTGCTTGCCCCCAATTAGAAGGAAAATACCCCCCTTTTGTCACAAGTTCAGCAAGCTAATGCCTGTTGTCACGACTATTATTTGGAAACAGAGATACTGAAAAACGGTTCTAGTTTTAAAAGTGGTGGTATGTGCCAATAAATTTGTGTGTCAAAAGTGACAATAAGGGACTCTGCAAGAGTTCTGTAAATATCCAAATATCACTACAGGTATTTAAATAACTAAATGTGGAGATACATATCTCCCTTTTATCACTTACTTGAACAGTTTTGATGTCAGCTATTTCACTCCACTTAAAAAGTCAGACTTGCAAATTTATTTAGGCTCACACATCACATATCCCTATCAACAGCATCATCAACAGCTTGGACACCTCCAAAACCGCTCCAAAACCTGTAGACAAAACTCCTTCTTCTGTCAAAGGGAGTTACATTTCTGTTAAGCTAGTGGGGTGGTTTTTCTTTTAGACAAAGAATTCTCACTTCTAACCACAGCTTCACTAGGCCACACTAACAGTGAAACAACAATAATAATAATGATAAAATTCAGCAACGCATAAAAACTTGTAGAACAGTAATAGTGGTGCTTTTGCCATTTTTATGAGGCACTAATCTAGTTCCCTCATAAGGAAGCAGATTATGGTCTCATAAAACAGCATACTGGAGCTACGGTATAATGACTTTAGTAGGTACAGCAGCAGCTCCTCTCTCGACAAATTGTATGATGTAGGATGATAAGTATAAATATAAAATCAATCTAAATTTTATTTGATTGTGATTTCCACCTCATCAGGACACAAAGAGATCACAAGAGAGCATGAAGTAGCAAAGACAAATGCAAAAGCCCAACCTGTAATAAAAGACAAGCTAACACTTTCAGCTGCCTAACTGTAAAAACATTTCAGCAGATGCCCAGAATACAAAAGGTATTTACACAATTCATACAAAGTGACAGCTTTAAAAGCAAGTCGTCAGCAATTCAATAAGAAAGAGTAAAAAGGCAGAATTAAGTAAATGGACGTACCCCTTCAGAAGCTGTCATTTATATCGCATTAGTTTGCTTCATTTCTCTGTATGGAAGAATATCAAAACCATACCTTTTAAATGACTATATCACACATTTTATTCCAGTCTAGGAAAAAAGGTAAATAAAATTTTGCTTGATTGTGTATTTTTTTCTGCTTTGTGATATTGCAAAGGAGTAATTATACATATGCCATTTCTTATATTCATACAAAATGAATGCTAACAGAATAAGACTCAGTATCCCAGTTATTTACAGTAAAAAGACTGATAAACAATATACAGTGGCTGTATGTATTTACCAAGGGCCTGATCCAATGTTCAAAACATCCACTGGATGCCTTTTTGCATCGGCTACCAATATAATCTCATAGTATTGCTTCTACTTTTGAGTGATTTTGAATTCAAAGATCAGACAAGGATCTGCTTTTATTCTAGTGGTTGTATAGTATGCAGCAGTGTGAAATCCAGGTCTGCAACCACAGTGCCTGAGTTCTAAATGGCACTGCACTTCTAAACAAAACCTAAATCTCTCTGATCACCCATGATAGGACCGTGAAAACTGAAGTTACCCCAAATTTTTTTAAACTTCTCATTGGACTTACAGTTCTATTTCAGAGCCTTTAAAAAGGAGTTTGGATGGATTGTAACGGAATAGTTATTATTGTGCAGTGCTTCAATAGCATTGCAATTTTTGACAGTCTTATGATGTACAATTCACAGGTATACAAATATCCTTGCAAAATCAGCCCTACCTGGTTCCATTTAAGTGCTGGTTTGAGTTTTGGACTCTCCTGCTGCTTCCAAAAAAAATTTCCTTTAAACATCTCCTATGGTTGTATGGCAAGCCCTCATAAAAGCCATGATCAAGTATACCTCTCCACCCCTCCACACTGCTCAATTACTGTTTGTGTTCTAGGATTAAGACCTTTAGGTGCCAGGAGAACAAATGACAGTACCTACTCTGAAGAGTCTATAAACTGAAACTTAAGTTTTGCAAATTTTTAGTATACCTTGCTCATGCTCTCTGAAAATGGCCTCTCAAGCAGCTGAAAGTGTGGCAAGCTTACTCTCCCACATATTTTTTTATCCACACAGCTGCTGCAGAGATAGCGGCTATGGAAGTCAGCATTGCTGTGCTAAACATACCAGGTGTTTCACATGGTCTGCAGGATCTCATGGATACTCTCTACCTGGATAGATAGATAGATAGATAGATAGATAGATAGATAGATAGATAGATATACATAGTCAACAATTCATTTGTTTCACTCTCCAATGACCTCATCACAGCAAGCTCCATGAGCCGATGGCTACCTCGCCTGTTTTCAGCTACACTAGTAACAACCGTTCACCATTGTCTCCTTGTACTGCCTGATTTTGTCTTCAGCCAGAGATTTTTTGTAATAGCAGCATGAAATTGGTCTAATGAATGAACTGAAACAGCAACCCAAAAAGTCCTTTAGATTACAGATAATCGTAAGCTTTGCCTCCAGAACTGTGGCTTACAGAAACAAGTAAGATCTGGATTTTTGGCAGATCAAGTAGATTTTAGCAAGGTCTTTATTTACTCAGCCTTACAGAGAATCAGCTTAAAGGTACTGTAATACCTACAGTCATCTGCTACAGGAATTTACGTCAAAGGTGTTTTTTATACAGCCCCTCTGTCGCCGCAGGTTAGTGCCGAAGTGATCACAAAAATGATAGGTGACAGCTAGGAGAGAACATTTCAGACATTTTGAGGGTCTTATACTGAGCAGAGTAATGTCAAATAGCATTGTCCCTGGTGAGACTGGGAAAAACAAGACTCCTCAGTTGAAACTGGGCTTGATAACAGCCATACATGCAGAAGACCTGGTGGAACAGGACAAAATGTATCAGGAATGCAAGGGGCAAACATGCAGGATATTACAATGCATGTATCCATCAGAATCAGAGATGTAAATAAAGAAATCTGTCTGTTAGCAAATAGAAATTCAGTTAAATATATATGTCATAAATGACTAAAAGAGTACATAAAGATCTTTGAGTTTTAGCTGCTGGATTGTCTCTGCCTCTCATCCCTTCCTTACGGTTTCCTTCTCTTTTATATAATCAAAAGTAAGGATATGTGGCCTGGGCAGCATGATGTTATTGCTGTGGCTTGCAACAACCCGGCAGCTGTCTAGCAGCAGGATAAACTGACACTGAAGCAAAGTTATCTTACTTTTATGTAAATTCCATCTTTGACCTGCATGCAGCTGGCAGTGAATAGTTTATTGTGTTCACTGGGTTTTCATTACACCCCTTGTCATTTGCTGAAAGGTATTTTAACTTCATTTAAATCTCCTTGTGCCTCAGAAATGTCAATAAATGTCATTGTTATCATCAGTTTTGTCCTGGGTTGGTTTTTCTGAGTTTTCTGTCCTTAGATTTGATTAAAATTGGGAAATAAATAGTGAATAACATATTGATTGCAGACTGGGAAAGGTTGCAGATAATTTATTATCCAGTGAGCATGATACCGAGGTTTTTTTCTGCCAAAATCTTCAGACTAACAAAATTCATTCTGATGGGGAAGAGGAGTTTGTAACTATTCTTTAGTGCAAAGTAGTTTTGCAAGTCTTTGTTTGGTCATCTATAGACCATAAATCAAGTTAAGATCAATGGTGGTTGCCCCATACTGTTAGTTTAGCAGACCTTAAAAAAGAGGCTATTAGAGATTATTAAATCTGAAATGAAAATGCCTTGCTTACAGAGGAAAAAAAAAAAAAGATCAACAGACATTGTCTGTGAACACTAATCTAAACCAAAGTTCATTGTATTAGCAGTAATTTTATTATATTGCTTTATCCAGCCTTACAGAAGAATGAGTATTTGGAGCTATATGTCCTAAACTGACATTTTTCATTCTCCAATACTGCATCACTAGCCAAGAGAACAAAAACTTAACCTGCCAGCATAAGCTTCTGCACTTTTCATCATACCAATTGAACCCTCAAGAATCTTCCTGCTTTCAGATCTTTCCACGACTACAGCATATGTCTGAGCATAACAATGGTGATGATTTAGAGGAAGCAAAATGAGACAAATCCAGGTAAGGTATCAGTCAGGTTCTTCAGTCTTTCCTGTTTACCTCTCAAAGAGTACCTGATCTAATGCCTGTTTAGTCTAGAAAAGCTCATGTATAATTTCGATTGTAATTACAGTTAGTCTTTGCCTCCAACTGCTGGCACAAGAGTCCCTCTCCTCACGTTGATCTTATGCCCCTTGTCACTAGTGGCAGTGGGAACCACTCTCTGTGACAGTCCTGCTCTGATGGCTGCAGGGCCAACATTTTCAGCACATAGTGTTTGGCAGGAGGGCTGCCTTCCACTTGTGGCAGCTCAGGACAATGCCTGATTTGCAAGTGGAGACTCCAGGTATTACTGCAACCCAAGTGGTAATCAGAAAAAATCTTAATATGTCTGGTGGGCTGAAGAATCACCATTATCTTTTATTCCCCTGAAATATCAACAGTGTTGCCATTTATTAAGAGTACAGGACAGGTCAGGTAAGCAACTGTTCTACCATGCAATAAGAAATCACAGAATACCAGCAAACCCAAGAGGAGCATCACCAGTAACGGAGCTGGACACCAACCACAAATCATCTCCCCACTTTCAGCCCTCAGAATCACAGTAAGTCTTTTGCGGCTCAAATGGACTTACAGACTGGATACCAATGCATGTCCCAGTAGCACAGGAGAAATCTATGACTTCCAGAAATATCTGAGACACTTACCCCATTTCGATCATCTCTGAGTACCTGACAATCTTTAATCTGCTCATTCTCACTCCACTGAAGGTAAGGAACAGTCACAATCCACATCTTCAGAAATAACATTTTGCATCATATGAGATCATTTGCTGAGCAGGTTAGAACAGGTTTTGTGATCACTATAGCATCAAATTCGAGAGGTCCTGAATTATTCAAACAGTTGTCCAGAGTGGATAGGCCCAGCCCCTTGTACGGCAAGTGCGGAGTAGCAGCAGGCACATAAGTAACCAACATCCTAAAAGGCACCAGTTCAGGCATGTTACTCCCCACGAAGCATGCATAGTGTCTCTTGCTGTTGCCTTGCTCTTTGTAGAAGGTAGCAGTAATACATATTAATCATTCCGTTTAAGAGACATAGGTGAACAATACTCAGCAACACTGATATACCCATGTAATATCCATGTAACAACAGCTAATACACAGTACCTGTCCCTAGCTTCTGGTCAGATTTTGCACGCGTCTCCACAGTCAGGAAGGCTGCCACTCTAAAGTGACACTATCGGTCAAACAATGTATTAACACATGATGAGTAGCAACACAATGTAAACTATTCTAGTTGTATTGAAGGTCTGAATTCAGTATCTGGAGCATTTAGGAAAAAAACAGTATGTTGTAAAGTATGAGAGGATTTAACTTAATATTATCTTCTAGGCATTTATAAAGAATAAACTTGTTCTCATCCACAAACTTTGTGTGCAGTTGGAGAACAGAGTTACTGTCTATTACAGGAAAGGACTCTTGTAGGAAAGGACTAGCCAGAAGAGCTGTCTCGATAACAGAGATAGAAATGAACTGTCTAGAGATGAGATGCTCTCATGTAAGGTATTGAGTTACATGAAATTTGTTCTGTGTTTTATTCATTTGTAATATAAGGGGGTCACGGCATATTTACTAAGAGCCCAGACGGTTGTATTGCTCTTGAGCTATTGCTTTTTTACTAATGTAAAAACAGAAATATAGAGCGTGTAGGAAAAACAGCCGAGATCTGAAAGCGAGCAAAATGACAAACAGAGCACAGAACCATCTCCGTGCTTCCATTTGAAGCTGAACCATGGCATTAGCCTGTGAACCTCAGTTCCCAACCTCATTGTATCCAGACCCCTTCTTCCACCAGCAGGCTGCTAAAGGCATTGCTGTTAAAGAAGAAACAGACCCTTACATCAGCTGAAGTCCTTTTGGGACAGATTCTGTAAAAGAAAAGAAAAGGTAAACATTACTGAAGCTATTCTGTTTCTTTCTCCGAATTATTCAGACAGTGCCAATGACCCAAGCAACAAAAGACCACTCATTGTCAGCTGCAATCAACAGGGAAAGATAGAGTCTTGAGAGTCATTTAGCATAGAAACATATCTCATGTTCATTTTCCAACATTTCTAGCCGATCTAGATAGGAATTTTCAAGAATTTCTAAGAAATTTCAGCAACACAGATTGCATTGAAACTCATGGGACTTTTGCTCCCAGTTGCTTTTCATTCTCCTCATTAAGGCTAAGGTATTCTTTTCACCAGATTTGTACCTAGATTATAAATGTCTGCAGCATTTCCCAAGGTACAGTTAGATTTAGTAGCTTCCGTCACTGCCCAAATATTAATACAGTCTAGCAACTTAGAAAGACTAAGTCCAGATGCACCAGTTTCATGCCCTGACCACTAAGCTGCCCTCAAGCATTTGTACGTGGGGGAAGAATATGTCAATGTCTATGAGAATGAAACCTCACTGGTACGGGCAACGTATTTGGCTTGTAACAAATACACAGCATGATCACTAGAACTTTATTTCTGTGGAGTTCACGCATATCTTGAACTGCTAGACATTAATGTAAGACATCTAACTGAAAAGATAAGAAAAATCTTGGAATAAGGGATTTTTACATGAGTGTTATTATTCTGTGTTTCCACTGCAGCTTCTCATTCTTTCCATCATTGTGCTTCAGGCAATGACAAACCCTTTCACCTTAAAAACAATCAATGGGATGTTTGAAATGGTATGTGGGGGAGGGAAATGTGTGCATATAAATTTTTTTCTGATTTCCCGTGGCACCCACTTAGCAACGATTCCATGCCACCCTATCTATGCACTGAGCAGCATCTGTACTTTAAACTGCAACATTGCACCACTTCGAAGCTAGAATAGATTTGCTCCCTACACGCCCGATTCTCCGCTAATGCCTGCCGCTGACACGGAGGCAATGCCCAATCAACTGACTGAGCAAAGTGTTGACAGACCCCAGAGATGCTTCTCTGCCCCCGCTGTGATGAGAGGGCAAAAGGAGAAGAAACAGAGTCCATTAACAACTTGAGGGGGATGTCAAGGGATTAAATATTGTTCTGAGTTTCAGTATGAGGTATGGAATGAGTCAGAGCTCCAGCTGATCCACTGAAAAGAGAGCAGCAGGCTGCATGGATAGATAGGGAGGAAGAGACTGCAGAGGGGAGGTGAGCAAATGACGCAGCAGAGGAAGGCAGGAAACCTGGTTCAGTCCAAAGCTTTAGATACAGCCCCAGTTGACAAGAAACGTGTAGTTGCGTTGTCTCACACGTACCCTCTTCTGTGGCCCCTGAAGGGTGAAATTTACAGTCTTGCAGTCGCCCCTGTGCCCAGCATCAGGGAAAGACTGATCAAGGATTATTGTGGTTTGGGTAGGACTGGCCACTGAGGCGAATGACAGATGCTTTCCCCCAACTCTCTCTCCAAGGAGAGGAGGGAGAAAGAGAAAGAGACTTACCAGTTTAGAAGAAAACTAAACTACTTTAATGAAAGATTAATAATAAAATAAAAAGAAAATAATGAAATATACGCAATATATACAAAACCAGTATCAAGCTCCCAGGATGATGATCACATCACTGGCAGGCACTGGGAAAGTCCCAGACTGGACTCAGGGATGGACAGGAACTGGATTCCGGATCTGGACTCAGGAGATCGGAATCAAAGGCAGACGAACAGACGGAGTCTTCCTTGAATGCTGGCCGTTGAAGAAAGAGACTGATCCCTTGGATCCCTCAGCTTTTACCCTGAGCATGAGGCAGATGGGATGGAATACCCTGTTGGTCAGTTTTGGGTCACCTGTCCTGTCCGCTCCTCCCCACAGGTGCAACCCCTCTACGCTTTTCCGCTTCTGACTCTCGAACTAGGCAAATGGCAAAGTTGGCTGGCCTTGGTTGTTATAGCAATAAGTATAAGCAAAGGCCTCTCTGCATCCCATTCCTTGGCACAAATTATAAATAATCAGGTCTTATCTCTCTGAGAGTGAACAGTGTCTCCACAATACGCTGTTAATTTCAGAGAGTTCAGTTAGTTAGAAGAGGCTTAGCTGCAAAGTAAAATTACTGAACAGAAAATTTGTTCTGTTTTACCTCAAACCACAGGACAGGGATGCACAGCCTCCCTGTTTCTCTTGGCTTTCCCTTTGCCCATTGCCAGTGGAAATACCCAGAGTATGGAGGGGTAGCACTTGCTCTGTAAGCAAAAGTGGAGTCAACAGTGGAGAGCTGCACCGTTAATCTATCTGCTTGGCTGAGTAACACAAAATCACAATTTAGTTCCTCATGACTACCTGAAGCTTGAAGTTCATGTCAGAAAAGGGATCTGGAAAAGCCGTCATCAGGCAGACCGTCTTCTAAGGTCCAGATGTGTCAGTGAGCAGAACAACTTTCCTTACACACTTTATTACAGTTAAGCATCTACTCCTTAACCCTTCTCTGCCTTCCAGACTCCTGTATCTTTTCATTGTTCGTTTCACTAAACCACCTTCTTTTTTAGATAAGTTGTAGTTCAGAAAAGCCTTATGCAACTCTGATCATTGCAAAGGTTGCTGAAATGAATCCAACTCATTAATCAAGAAGTGAAAAATGCATCATATCTGCACTGTCTTAGTGAATGTCACAGAGTGTACAACAAAAGAAATGTTTAATTACACTGTCACTAAGGCTTATTCAGCCCCTCCCCATCCTCCTCATCCCAGTACGATGGCAATAATCAAGCTAATCAGGAAGTTGGTGTTTATAAATCAATTAATACTTCAATTAATGCACTGCTTAATGTGCTGCCTAGAGCAGCTATTATTGGCAGTACATGTCGGTTAATTGTTTCCTTCCTGCCCTACTGGCTCAGTGGGAATGTATTGGCAGAAGGCATCTCTTATATTTGTTTTGCTGATATTGAGAAAGATGCTGGACTCTTGCACTTGTGGGTGGTGGGATGCAATAACCAGTATGCCTCCCTGTTTCACTGCCTGAAGAAAAAAACTTGCTCCCTGACACCCTAGCATAAGTAGAAGGTGCAACACATTCCTTTGCAACATAAGACATGTAATCAAGGACGTTGCATTTCCAACTGCATCACACCCAGCCCCTTCTCCCCTGGCAGCAGTATCAAGGCCTGCTGAGGGATTACAAAAGTCACAATACCAGTCTAACAATTGATGCTGGAGGATGTATCTGACATATCAGTAGGGACCCTACAGCTTTCAAAAGCTGTTAAATGAGTATTCTGTGAAGTAGCTGTGAATAATTGCCACCTGTTTTCCCTCAACACAGCAGCGCACCACAAATCAGAAATTAGCCTCAGAGGTGTAGTCACAGAAGTCACGGAAGAGGTTAATGTCACAGTAATGTAAAGGACCTTATGGACTCCTGTCCATCAGTCTCCTATTTTAACCCTACTGCTTTTCCTGAAGTTCACTTCCTTTCAGTGTTGGTACATAAAACACAGACTTACCAATCATGATTAAGCTTGATTGTTAGTGAAACTTGACAGTATACCTTGTAAAAAAGTCTATCACTGTTATAAGACGTCTTGCCTTTTCTCCTCTGACACAAAGTACAGCAGTGACTTGTAGTTTTAAGCAAAATGGTAACAAGTTTTGCACAATAAATTTTTCACACCACCACATACTTGATTTTTTAGCTTTAGTTAGTGCAGCTATTAGGACCTATTAAGTGTAGCCTTGCATTAAAATGGCACATGTAACCTCAATTATCCATCAGGTTACAGCAGAGGATTTTGGAGGGACAAGGTTAGAATTTGATTCCATCTTAAACTAGAATAATGTGAAAAAAGACTTTTTTTTTTTTTTTTTTGGGGGGGGAGTGTGTGTGTGTGTTTTTTTTTTTTTTTTTTTGGGGGGGGAGTGTGTGTTGTGTGTTGTTTTTTTTCCTTATCTGTCCATATATACAGAGAAAAGCAACAGCACTGGATAAAACTAGATCTGTTCAGTTCCAGTCTCCATCTTGCTTTCATCTTTCCTTCTTCTGCCTTCTCTTCCTGAAGTGTGAAGACAAGATCTTAACTTTCATTATTGCTAAAAAAAAGATAAATAAGAATTTTTTCTGCTATGAAAGGTTATTATAAACTGGCAATCAAGTTCTAATTCTACTTAGCTACATAATTGTTCTAGTTAAATTATATTACTTGGAGCATATGACATATCAATTCATGGGCTTTCTATACAATTAGAGTGCAATAAATCAAAGTAATTTGCTGCTATATTACATGCAGACACTTATGTGAGGGCTCGTTATCTTCAACCTGCAACAAAAAGTTTTCTACCTTTGTACATGCAAAAACTATATAATAGTATAGGGCAATAATTTGCTTAATTTTAAATTCTGGGATATCTGAGTTTTCACACACATCTCACAAGAATCTATGTCTTTATAGATATCTCTTCAGTAAAAATCAGCAAACACAAAACAGAGTAGTGACAAGATACTAATGTTGAAAATCCTCCATACAAAACCTAGAAAACCTCAAAACCCCCAAAACAGCAAGGGCCAAAAAGATAGTGTCATAAACCAAATCAAGTCCGGAAAGTCCTCATATGTGGAGAAACTGACTCCAGCCACCATCAGATAAGGTATTAACTCCGAACATCTTTATTAAGTCAGACATTGAAGAAGAGAAATACATACCACAATGTACTAGAAAACACAAACGGAAAAAAAAGAAATTCTGGAGCTGTGAAATTGGTGGTGAATGTGGGAGGGACGATAGTTTCAAAAGCACTCTGTATTGACTGAGCACTGCTTCAAATGAATGGAAAAGAGCTCTCAGCAGCTGAGGGAGCTGAGCTAGTTCAGTGCTCAATATCTTTGAAAAGCTCTCTCTGTAGCATGCAAAACCCAGCAGTTTTCAAACTTGCAAAATACTGAATGGCTACATCCACTTCCACTATCCAAAGTCCCAGGTTTTCAGTACTGGTGCCGTTTGTAGCAGTACTCATGTTTTTAATGAGAGATACCTGCCAAAGAATCCTTTTTGTCTCAAGTTAACCACATAAATACAAACCTATTTGAAACATATGCAGCCTGTGCAATCTCAGCGCTGGAAAGAGGGGCAATATTTCAAAACTGAAGGAGAATCCTGTTCCCCAAGCCAAAATGAAGGAATATAGTCATGGTTTGAAGCATGATAGTTGGCTTCAGATTGCAATAAGAGAAAATAGCTTTAAAACCCCGATGCCCACTCCCTGTTGGGGAAAACACCTTCTCCATGATGTTTTTTTCCAGCTGCAAAAATACAAGGTGGCTTTTAACATAGAAGGAAACTGTTTCACAGGAATGGACTGTTCCATGTCATGTAGCTTACTTTGTAGTTTTCAAGGCATTTAAACCAAAAGAATTGCTACCTTTCAGAAATACACAAGAAATACCAAACACGTCCCTCTGTAGAAATTAAGGCATAGCTATCCACACATGCACTTCTTAAAGATAGAGATGTTAAGTGTCAGGACTACATGCTGTGCAGTACCAGTAATTTAGCTGAAACCTATGTGAAGAGGAACTTTTACATAGACATTTACCTTAGATGTCTTGACCCTCTGACAAGGTCTAGAATCATTGCTCTTAAGGCCATGATTCAGCAAAGTAACATGATCATCTGGAGCATGATAGCATACACAACCAGAAATATCCTGCTCCTCTGTGAACTTTTCATTAATGGACTCATTAATGGATCAACTCGGGAGTGTTGATCTGCTTGANGGATTGTTTAGTCTGGAGAAGAGAAGGTTGAGGGGAGACCTTATTGCTCTCTACAACTACCGGAAAGGAGGTTGTAGTGAGATGGGAGCTGCTCTCTTCTCCCAAGTAACTAGTGACAGGACAAGAGGAAACGGGTTCAAGTTGTGAAAGGGGACGTTTAGGTTAGACATCAGGAAAAAATTTTTCACTGAAAGAGTTATCAAGCATTGGACCAGGCTGCCCAGGGAGGTGGTTGAGTCACCATCCCTAGAGGTGTTTAAAAGTCATGTAGATGTGGTGCTTGGAGACACGATTTAGTGGCAGACCTGGTAGAGTAGGGTCAATGTTGGACTGGATGATCTTAAAGGTCTTTTACAACCTAAACAATTCTATGATTCTGTGATTCTGTGACTTCATGGAAGAGAATTTCTCAAGTCTGGAGATGTCACTGATACTCAAATACACCCAAGGAATACTGGAGGAGATACTGGGCATGACTCACTGATTGCCTCTGAGCCAAGACATAGAGGACATATTTCTGGACAGGAATGTGACAGACTGTTAGCACGGCAATGCTGAAGAAGGAGAGCTAAGAGAGGAGAAAAGGAATTTGTCATATATGATATTTAGGATGAGAAGCTGGAGGAGGACAGGGAAGAAAAAGGCAAAGAGAAATAAAAGCAGATCCAGCAAATGGAGAAAGAGACAACCGTAACTAAGATTAAGGAAAGAAAAGAATTAAAATAAACAAAGAATTGCCATACCTAACAGCATGACTGTGGGCATGTGTTAGTAAGCCTGTCATCAGTAGAGATGAAGGGAACAGCAGCATACATTTTGCCACTCTGGGGTTAAAATTGACACATAATACAAACATAAAGAATTTTTCAGATTTTGGTCTTAAAAAAATAGTGAATGCTCATAATTTTATAAATAACAAAGTATTAAGAGATGGGGTATGCAGTAAAAAAGGAGACTGATTTATATGCTCCACTGAGAAAGCCTCTCAGTGCTGAGGACAAGAAGAGAAAGCACCAGACTGAAAATGGACATGCCAGTTCTATACAGAAAAGATTTTGAGAGTCATGAACCATTACAGTGCCTCCTATGAGGAGAAGCTGAAGTTACACTTCCTTATCAAGCGGAAAAGGTACCAGTCTCCTGGCTGAACTAATAAATTACTTCTGAATAGCTCCAAATCTATCACATCACCCTTACCAAGAAGCTCCAAATCCATCAAGTTACTACTGAAATGTGAAACGATGAGAGAAGTTTGTTGGTAGAGCCCAGAAGACAGAAAGAAAGGAATGACAGACTGCACTTTCCATCAGCAAGAACCAGTTGATGTGTCTCCATAGATGATTACTCAGAGATGAGATCGTCAAACAGTACTTCTGGCAAAATGGATCAAGATAATTATATATGTTTGCCTGTTGAAGAGGCTGCAATTTTGCAGGGGGGGGGAAAAACCCCTTTACCTGCAAACAAAACAAAACACAGGAACAACAACAAAAATAGCATGTACTAATACTATCCTGAAGCCCCACGGGGAGTTAAAACCACTTTTATAAATACAGATTTTTCAGTCTTTAATGCTTTAAGCCTGTAAAGCGCTATATAAATGCTAAGAATAGATGACTGGTTGATGTCCCTATGACACTACTTCTTTCTCCATCAGTGCGCAGTTATTCCTAAACACTGACTATACAAAATAAAGTGTTTTTTTCTCACACTCTCTCCTCTTGCACAGGTAATTATCTAGACATACTTTTCAAGCGGATCATCACCATCTCTTATGAAACATCCATTTAGTGCGTTTAAGTCACTAAACACAATTGCAATTACTGCCACTGGGAAAAAGACCTATTTTTTGTTGTTGTTTTCATTCTTATTACTTCCATTTCTCTAAGTGTTCCTTTATATGGAGAAAGATACAAATAGGAACTTTCTCTATACTTTTGGTTATCCACTGGTATAACAAGTGCTCTGGAGTTGTTAATTAAAAGTCTTTGTAATGCCTCCTGTCCCTGACCAAGGGTATTAACCTAGCAGAACACACATTATCTTCTGTGTCTCAGAACTGGAAAAGCTGTGCTTATACAACTTTTACTCTTTCTTATTTGTTTAACACTATTTCTGTCCCAGAAGAAGTGAGTTATTGAAAGATTAAGGCCAATGACCATTGTATGTCTGTTTTGTGAAGTTGAAAAAACCTACAAAGGATCCTTGAAGATAGCTGCTTTTGACATCTTAATGCAATCTTTACTGTTAAGCTTCCTAGCTGATTTCTTATGCAATAGATGTAAGATTTTTATGCAATTCCTAGCTTGTTTCCTACAATACATGAATGGCAGCATATCTTAAGTGCTATGTCTGCAGAGTGTAAGCTGCAAAGTGTTTTTCAAGTAATCATGAAATCTAAAGTGGGTTGCTTACCATCACTGAGTAATGTATTCTAGAGATATGAGTGCTTTTGTATATTTAACATTGTGATTTCCTCATTGATCTCAGTTATCGCATTTAAAAGTATCCTAATCTTGGAGTTTTATAGCTTGTCTTGAAAGTTTATCAAGCAAAGCTTTCATGAAACATACACATACACATAGATATACCACATATTCTTATTTCTTCCTTTGGTAATCATCAGCCTTTTCCTACCCTTCATGACATTTTCTATCAACTGTCACATCTCTTAACTGTGCTTCAGATAGCCCATTTTAAAAACAGTCACAGTCTTCCTAAACTGTTGTGAATTTTGCAGCTTATTTAAGGTAATTAGTAAACAGGAATGGAAAAAAGCATCCCCAACAATATTATACATATTGCAATACTTTGCTTAAGGTATGTGCCACTACAGAAAACAAGATATTTGCAACTGTTTCAAAATTAAATCAGCCCCGACAAAAGCAGATTAATTGTTTTTAATGAACAGGGAGCATGTCAATATCACTGTAAACTCAGAGTAGCAGAATACACATTTCAAACTTTTCTCTCTACTTCTCTTTTTAATGATAATGAGTTGATTGACATACTCCCCAGAGGGGCAGACTTCTGAACACTGATAATATCACCAGCAGCTGAGCAGATTCTTTCACTAACTACTTGAAATTGCTGGAACATGCAGCGTATTCCTTTTCTAGCTCTGACAGTAATGAATACCTGGTTTTGCACAGCTTCAGCCACATGGGGGAATCGCATTTTACTGTCTTCAGTTTTCAGCTCATAATCTCATACGTGAGCGTATTTAATACCCTTTTGACTTGTACCAGAACACCCACTAATATTTTCTGAAGCACACATGTTGGAATCCTCTCATTTGAGGACTTCACAGGTAGGAAGTAAATTGCAATGGTTTGTCTTCTAAACTTTTATCAGAAGTGCTGTTACCCCCTAAATGTGTCTCTCGCTCTGCCCATGGAATATTAGAGACCTAGAATTACAGGATCTGTTATAAATCTTAATTTTCTGGACTTCCTCATGGGAACAGATCTTGCATCTGGAATTTAATACACAAATCCCTACAAAAATGAACATCTTTTCATCCCCACCACCACCCTCTGTGTGTGTGTGCGTCCCCAAAGAAATAAAACAATAAACCTCACAATATCTGGCTTGGTGGCTAAACCTAGATGTTTAGCTACTGAAGCTTTCATTGCTGTTACCAATAAGCTGCCAATCCAGGCTTGGTAACTTTCAGCAACACACGCATCATTTCATAACAAGGATGGATCACTGAAACTGTAGGCATGTCTTTGTCACAAAGAACTGTAATGATAGTATGCATAGGCTTTGGGATCTTGATGACACTTTCAACTCCTGTCAAATCACTTTCAAAGAAGTCGTGAGGTCTTGTCCATTTCTCCAGACCTGTTTTGACAATAATGTGGCACTTAGAGCTGATTGTTGCTCTATGTATCTAGATAACATGTCGTAACTTTTTTGGAACATCTGTTATTAATTCACATTGGGAAGCAGCCAGCAGGATCTGCTTTTTTTCCAGCACAGTACTTGCTGTGTGGACGCTTTGGAAAAATGATGCAAGCACTGTTCACCTGGTGCACATTTAGGCGCTTTTCAGTGGCTGAACTGAGAGTATGTAAAGCATCTAATATGAGAGGACAGCTCTGCTTCTTTAATTGCAGTCAACCTGTTAACCACATTATCTGTGGTAGCAGATGGGTTCTGACAATACTTTTTCAAGTCTTACTGAAACGCAACACTAGTCAACATGAGAGAGGTTGTGATCATTCAGCTATCAGAATAATCTGACTCATTCAACTATCTCTTTTGCAACACAAAGTCTTGATGTGATGTTAGCTGTGTTTGAAATATTTTGTCATTGTCACTCAAGATACTGTGGCCTAGAGGTTATAAAAGATACATCAGAAGCTTCTGATGTACTTTGGCCTTTGATTTCTACACAGGCTTAGAAAAAAATTTGCAAATGTTTCCTCCTGGGAACGTAACACTTGGACTGAATTTTATATGTAAGCATCCAAATGTTTTCTTTCAACCACTGAACACAGAAGAAAACATGATAAAGGGTTTGTCTTCTTTGTTATCAACTTCACTCCACAGTTCAGCCCTAAGTTCTGGTACTCTCCTTGTTCAAACTATATACAAGTTAATTCAATTCTAGGTTCTCTTTTGAAGTCAGCCAACCAGTTTCCACCACACCAAAACTGAGTTGTTCCAAATACTTTACTGCAGGGAGAGTTGCCTTTATTACATTGTGGATAACACTGCGCTGCTTTGGCTCTCCTCACCGTGTGTAGTTCTCTAATACTACTGCAGTGTCCTCTACATCCTAAAATATCTCTATACACTTTCCTGCTGTGTTTCAAAGCATGCAACGCAGAACCTTGGCTCTCATGGTAGAAGAAAAATACTTCTTTTATAGGCTGCTTTAATATTATTTCAGACTTTTTGAATTAGGCGAGAAAACACACACAGACAAATAACTTTATTTAAGGTGCAATAGTGGAGGCCAGGGGAGGTCTGGATCCAGTGCTAAGCAGTGCTGAGACACCCTTAGTCAGTGTGGATGCAAGCCATTCTGTGCCATTTTGTCTGGAGTCAGAATTATATCCTGGGATGGAGGACTGTAGCAGTGTAAATATAACCGAACGCAGCAGTAGATTCTGTAATGTGGCCACACGATGATTTCAGTTTACCTTACCCCAACATTAGAAGAGCTGGGATCTTTTTACTTTGGCATTCACCAGCTGTCTCCAATCTGCCTTCCAGAGCAATTCCACGTTTTTCTCTTCAGAGGCATCATTACTGTATTGCTGGCTTTAGAACTCATGTTGCCATAGCAAACGTTGCATATCGTTTCGCTATTATTTGTGCTTTGAATGCTTCCGTATGCAATTATTTCAAAACTAAGGTATTTGCATTCTTGAGACTGAAATGATGCCATGGATCTTTGAATTATGATCTCAGCGTGTTTCAGCTAAATCTATTTTTGCATTTGACCATTGTAGGGGTATATACTGGTTGCTGGGATGATCCTGTTGGCAAGACAGTTGAGGGCCATTTCTAGAGGAGAGAGATGGTGGGAACTAGGGCCTCCTAGGCCACTTTTGACAAAGAACATGGCAGGAGTTTTTGTCACTTATGAGAGACAGCAGGAAACCTTGGGATGCTGAACTTCTTAGCTAGTAAAAAAAAACCCACCCAACAAAGGTATCCAATTCAGCATGCACACAAGGCAACCCTCCTTAACTCAGCAAGAGTCAATGAATTTAACAGGAGGTTAAGTACCTAATCAAGTGTATTATCATGTGCTGAATAAACTGTCAACAGTGAACAGTTTCTCTGAAGCTAGTAAAGCTAGACATATTTTACTAGCTGCAAACAAAGGAAAACAAGGGTTTGTGCTTCAGGATTTCCTAACTTTCTAACTCCATATAATTGCTCTTCTCTTGTACTGACTAGAAAAGGACGACATTATCTTGTACAGAGCTTCAGGATCTGCTAATTCTTTGTAACAGAAAACATGGAACTGTGTAAACATCAGGCATTTTCATCATCAGTCTGTTCCCCTCCCTTCCTGCAAATAGATCTAATACTAATAATTTCTCCAGCTACTCACTTAATATGCAGTGTATTATGTACCATAGAACAAGTGAAGCGGTCTCCTTACGCGAATGAGAGAAAAAACCTCACCTGCATTTGGTTCCTGTTAACCGTGGCATACTGAGCAGGAACACAACTTGGATCCAGCTTAGGTGTTATATTCCAGGGTCAGACAGTATCTTAGAGATGAACACAAGACTAGGAAGCAACACTTTTTTCCCAGTTCAGTGTTTTTGAAGGTGTTGTATCATCTGCATCAGCTTTAAATACAACCAATAGATTCACCAACAAGTAAAAATGAAAATGTATCAGCCTGAGCTTAAATCATGTATCACAGTAAAATCCTTTAGATGATCTTAATTCTTTTTTGCTTTATTTCCAACTTTTATTGTGGTGGTTTTTCTACATACATTGAGTACAAAACCTATTTTTCATCACTGGATGTAGTTTAGAAAATATGACTGTGAAGAGCACCTTAAATTTGTATCTAAAGTTGTTCAGCTGGTGATCCTAGCTATTTCTGGAGGGAAATTTGTTATGCAACTTTGCAAGTGACCCATAAGAATTTGTGTGTCTATTAGAAAGTGACACAACCAAATAAAATTGCGTTGACAGCTACATACAAATACAATTCTTTGCCTAAGAATGGATATATAAATGACATTATTTATTAAACTAATCTGCATTCTTGTAGAACTCCTATGGGGGAAAAAAAAGCTGCTACTTACAATCACTTATCTGATTTCTACACAAACTTCTTTATGGCATTAGAGCCTTGTCATTTAATTGTCCATACCTCTTATTTCTCTTTCATGCTTTCTCATTGCCATAGATGTTAATAGTATTTGATATTCCTTGTCCATAATAACAATTTACTGTCCAGAAGTTGGCATTATGCTGAGAGTTAGATTTATTTTCTTATTGTATATGATTTCTTGCTAATATTACAATTTTAAATAAAGATAGCTTTGCAGTGGAAACACAGTTGCTGGGGATTTTTAATGTACTGGGAAGCCTTTGATAGCACTGTGGTTACCTGAGTAGCCACAGAAAAATGGCCAAATTGAAGGCTGGCAGCTAACAGGAATAATCAAAGACAGACAAAATAAATAACTCCTTAGCACTGATAGATTATTTGTTTGCAAAAGAGAAAACAAGGATATGGGGAGAAAACACAATTTTAATAGAAGGTTAGTTGAGTGCACTGCAGCAAGGAATTTGAGTGTAATGCAAAATTGCATATTGTTTCACTTGGCTTCCACATGCTTTCCTGCCATGCTAATGAGGAAAATGTCTTTAAAAGATCAACAGAGAAATATGAGTTTATACCAAATTAGATTTTGGACACAAGGTCATAAAATTTAGGTCACACAGTCCAGTGCACAGAGCAGTGTTGATAAATTCTGACTGAGGTGGTAATCAGTTAGGATGAAAGGAAAATAAAGAATTAAGGAAAACAACAGTTTTCACATGGCTATAGTGCACTAAACAGCTTCTATACTCAGACGCAATACAAATAGTTTAAAAGAAAACGCAACCTGTAGTGTGATAGCCATTTAGCCAAATGCTCTGAAAGCTGAAGGGCAATGTTCAGATCCTTTCTGTTTTAATAAACAACACTGGTATGAAACCTAGGAAAAAGAGGATAGCCAAGTGAGACTTGTACACGCTTAAAACAAAGAGCTCAGATATAAACTAAGCCACCATATTATAGACTACAGTTTTCAGAATTCAGAGGCTGCTATTTACTAATATCATGCCAGAGTCAAAGTAAGAATACTGATTCCCAGAAAATATATCTGATTTAAAATCCTGGGTAGAATCTAGTACAATCCATGTCCTGCTAATATTTTCTTCGCTTGTACAAATCTTCTTCTGTCTCACAGTCTTACAGCCTGGGCCCTACAAGCTTAAACATAATTTGAAATAGGAGGTATGATGCAGCATTGGCTAAAGCTGCTGAAAATCTTTTCTGCAAATAAGGATTTTATCAAATAGCAGAGCCTCAACGAAAACAAATACTTAAAGCATGTCATTTTCAGAATGAAATACTCACATATTCAAACCATCCTAGTTTTTTTAAGGAAATTATTTTTTAAAAAAGTCTTAAAAATTATTGTTTCATCTTAAGTAAAAAAGTGTATGCATGAAATGACTCCATTATTTTTTTAAAGTCATATAATGTAAGAAATTTCTGTATGCTCACGATTGGCATGCTGGCAGTGCACAAAAGCAGAAAGGCTGTGCTGAAGGCAGAGGAGCAGCACGTCTGTTAAATCCTGATGTGATGTGATCTGAAAATTCAGCATTATGATAGGGCTTAGTATGGTAAATAACAAATGCTCTCAATCTGACTATAGGAGCTTGCCCATTTTAGGTCTGGGTAATGCATTGCATCAGTTTCCTTCCTTGCCAAAAGAAGCTGAGTTGGCAGGCCGTATGAACTGTCTCTTCGAACTTCCTTTTTCCCTACAAAGACTAATTACTTTTTATTTAAGTATTTAAGCTTGGATGGGATTACTTACTATTTCCACGATCTACTTTGTTTATATAAAATGGTAGCTTATTTCAAAGTTAGCACCGTTCAGCATCTATTCCTAATGTCGTCAGTGTCCAAGTCCCCCCAAGGGTTCAATAGTCCTTGTAGTCTTTACCAATCCTCAATTCCCTTGGGAACCCTTCTAAAAAACCTAATACAAATGCTTCACTCAGACAAAAAATTCTGTGTAGATTTTTTTTTTTTTTCCTTATATTTCACTGTGGCCCTTCCAAGTGCCACACGAGGTTGGTATCTTCTATGTATGAATGCTCTGGGGTCCTTTATTGTGCCAATGATATAAGCTTGTCTTATGTACGCACATGCAGTCTGGCAGCATCAACAAACAGATCCTGTTGCCCCAGACATCTATGTGTTCCAGCCATCTATGTGTTCCAGCCTCACCTTCTTTCACAAAACTATAGCTTGAACCAGGCTGGCTGGTCCTCAGCTCCCACTATTCCTAAAATGGACAAGCTCTTTTGTGGCAATAATTTGGTAAACATGTCGCAGATCAAGCTGCCAAAACCCCCACACTGAAAAAGTTATATCACTGTCCCCTGCTAATGACACCATGAAGTGAGTTAAATACAATATATTGCCAGAGCATAGTAACAGGAAAACAGAGGCCAAAAGTTTAAAGGTGTGTTGTAACAGGCAGTCGGCACTGGCCAAAGACACAGCCAGGCTCTGCTGCCTCTTTCTGCCTTGCTTATTGCTCAGGGAGCAATTTTGACAGAAACAGTGCTGTGACTCACTGCAGAAGGTGCTATTTATCATAACTATGTGTAGGAGACTGAGGACCCAGTTTGAATAAAATGTCTGATTTGCATGTTTAATGTATGATAGTTTATATTTTAAGTTATTAATGAGTATGCTGATCTGAAGAAAGAAATTTGCTAAATATTTAATGTTAAACAAGCTTTGGTTAAACAAACTGGAACAGAAGAAATTTCTGAAGTTGCAATCACAGCATTTTTAAGCCGTGGGTTTATCAATATTCAAATACATGTAGGAGATGTTTGGGAATCTAAAACCACATAATGATCTTACATTTCTATAACACCTTTAATTCAAAAGGATGTCAAAGTGTTTAACAAACTGCAGGCAAGGATCATTTCACCTATCATTAAAATGCAGACATGGCTGCAATGAGTTTTGGAAGCACTTTAGCAGCTCAGAGGATCACTGCACAAAAATACAAGAAAAGAATAAAGAATGCTGCAGCTTCTGAGACTTTGTACCAATGGGGATTTAATCCTCAAGGTTTATGAACTCATACTAGCATGTCTGCAACTTTAGGTCCCCACACAATTAAAGAAAACACAACCCATAACAAATTGAGCAGATTGAAAGCAACTAATCAAATAGGTGGTTAGCCTATGACTATGTTTTGAAAAGCAGGATGAGACTGAGCTAAATATTCCTTTATTGAACTACAGCTTTTTCTCTTAGCTGAGAGACACTATCTTGGTAACAGACCTAGTCTGCAGTTCTGGTCGTGGTGTAAAGTATTGAGTCCATAATAATACCCCAAAACAATGATATTTATCAAGTCATCAGACAACACTTTGGTTTTCTTTACCCATTTATTCACCCCCCAAAAAGTGCTTCTTTGGATTATGAGTCCTGATGGAACAATGTCCCTAGGATACTGCTGCATAAACACTGCCATTGCTCAGTGGCACCCATGGCCCTGAAGTGCTTGAGTACCGTCCTTAAAATCAGCTGGAAAACCAGAGACAGAAAGGGCAAAGCAGGGATGAATATTCACAAACCATTGCTCAGAAGCAGTTTTGCTGAATTCCACTGGATTAGGTTTAGTATCTCAGTGGGTTTGACCTTTTGCTGTTTGAGGTATTTTTGTTCTTCACTGAATGGCACTACAACTCTGTCTTTAAGACTATACGGATTCCTGTTTAAAACCACACAAACAAACCAACAGCAACGATGAAGTAAAAGCACCCACTTCTTCAATCCTTGCCTCAAGGAAGGGTGACAGAAAACTAAGTGGAAGGCAGTCCTTCATAATGCATCCCTGATTCAGTTTTGATTCTAGTCAGCCTATTTTTACCTCATTCAAAAGAGATTCGTGCAGAGCTGTCCCAGCTTCTCAGCACCGCAATCTGATCAGCTTATACATTTCACCTAATGATGCCCAAATTGAAAAATTCTGGTGCAGTCCCTCAAGCACGGAGCACACGCTCAGACCCACTTCTGAGAGAGACCGGTCCTCACTGGGTCATAATGTCAGGTTACCATTGCCTTAGTATCTTTTCCTAGCACTCTGAACCTTTCAGTCTGTGGTGCACTCTGTGTCACCTCCCCCAGGAGGGACAAAGTCCACTCTCCTGATTCAGCCCAGCTACCCAACAGTGCTGCCTTTGCGGCACTCCCAGGGGAACTACATGGTGAAAATTCAGCCTCTTCAGGCTGAATTTCCCATTCAGGTGCTCTAACCATAACACTTTGGCATAAAAGGGCAGCCCTAGCAGAAATCTGTCAATACGCACACAGACGTAGCCTGGTTCTCAGCTCCCGTCGGTCAAATGCAGATAACAGGGATGTTCTACACTGCTCAAGTTTTGTGAAGGCAACTGTAGCAGAGAATAGCAATTGCTCAGACACCATAGTAATAGGAGGATCATATAGTTATGTTAAAGAGCGAAATACAGGGTTGTTATTTTCTCCTGACTATCCACCTTCCTGTTCCATCTGGAAATGCTCAGGAAGCATAATCCATGAGAAAGCCAGAGAAAGTGGCTAACCAAGCTGGAAACAGGCAGCCCCATCCTGCCCTTGGGCTTACAATTATATAATAAATTGGCAATCTGGTCAGCCAACTGAAGAACCAGTGAGTCAGTACTGTCTCTTAAACGTGTCCTCATACAAAGCCACAGTGAAGTATCCTGATATAATTCATATTTCAGAAAAGTTAGATAAGAATGAATCAGCCTGTTACTCAGCGCTGCTGGGAAAGAAAAAAAAAAGCGTCTACCAAACTGCCAAAATGGAAAATTCCTTCCCAGCTGCAACTGTGACAATTATTTTGGCCTTTATGCAAGAAAGGAGGGCCATGTTTAAGTATGTAATTCCATGGGTTGTTTCCAGGTGGCAAAGGCCAGGCCCTTCTTTATTGTGAAGCTTTCTCAAGGGCAGGGTGCAGGGACATGCACACGCACACATTTCCAGCTGCTAAAGCAGCATTCATTATTAAAACCAAAGAACCCCCAAAGGAGACAATTAAATTAAATAGTCCACTTAGACAACCACTACTGGAATTTCACTGAACAGGCTTCTTTTTCATGAAATGAAGGCCTCTGATGGTGATAGATATTGACTAGGTTGTTTGAATGTAGAATTTTTACATCTTTTAATTAGCTGAGTTGTTTTATGAGAACTATTTTATATCAGTTATCTTCAGTAATTCTGTGTACTGTATATTAAAATTAAAAATTATTAAGTAAAACAGTCAGAACTGAAAAGACCAACGTATTTCCAGTTGCTATCTCAATGGACTTCTGTTGGCTGTGGGTTTGAAAGTCACTACCTAACATATTGACATATCACAAACAAGTCCTCTTCTCATATAGTTGAAAGTATGTGACTTCAACTTCAAAAAGTGCTTACTGATGTTGGAGCTTGATCTTTAAGCAACAATTCTTCAGCATGTCAGTGATATGGTACAATTAGTTCCTCATCAAAAAGAAATACAGCATCTCAGAATTCAAATTTTATTATTGCAAGGGTTTGATTTAACATCCTGCATACCTAAGCACTGCCAGGCAGCTGGGATGGAATACATTGCATCAAGATCTATCCTTTTTATTAAAAACATATTATACCTTAAGGGAAGCATGTTTTTCTATAGGGATTGCACCACAATTTAATTACAGCAGACTATCCTCTCATTTTATGAGATTCATCGGAGCTCAGGAACTACAGTGTGATTTATATCAGCATATCTTGCCCTGTCAGAGCAGAATGGGTAACTGTGCTCTGTTCAGAAAAATAGTATGGTTGGCAAAAATTCTTTGGACAAACTGCAGAAATGACAGTACACTCTTGCCTCCACAAGGTAACATACATCATCCCACTAACAAACTATTACCCACTAGAAACATCTCAGAAACATGTGCTGGCTGGGGGAATATAGCACCTCACTATATCTTTTTTTCCTATACAAGTCAGGCAATGGCACTAAATTTCCACGGTGGCTTTTTCTTTTTTTTTTTTTTTTTTTTTTTTTTTTTAAAAAAAAACACATATTTTACAAAAGCAGAAACACTGCAGAAACTCTCAGGAGAACAAACCAGCTTTTTGACATCTTTAATATGTTTCTTGTTTTTAAATTTCTTTAAGCACTTGTAAACAGTTGTATCACACATAATATTCTCATTCTCACAGAGACACATATAAAGGGTGTTTAAATACTGCTGAATAAACCAACTCAGCTGAGGAATTCTCATATTATTGCAGTCCTCAACTAAGGACAGAAAATAGAGAATTTAATCTGGGGTGTACGACAAAAATAGGATCAAAGTTTATCATTGCAGAAAACATGCTCCTACTGAGCATGGCATCCCCATCTTGTGAAAGGGAACTCACCACGCAGATACGTAACTCACAAGCTCGTACGTAGAGTGGGGGAAAAGGGACTGGCTGAGAGAGGTAAGAGAGATTTTATTAGTGATATGGTCTTTCAAACACTTGCTAGCTAAAAAACTGCCATTCTTCTTTTACTGCTGGGCAACACTTTCATTAAATCAGCAACAGTTTCCAGAAATATAAGCTGAAGCAGCTCAGTCAAGATTGCTAATCTTAGTATCTTGGTTGTCTCATGGAGTCCTGCTCTTTTTGGTTGGTCGACTGGTTTGTTTGTTTGCTTTTTATTCCTCCAAGTAGTCCTTCATGCCAGATTTATCAGAATGTATGAATATACCAGCTATTTTGTTCTTCCTTTAACAAAATTTTCCAGCTTACACTTTTTTGACAACAAGAATAAAAAAGGACCATCATGCAAACTAGCAACACAGAAATAAAGAGCAAAGGTAACAAAAAACCAAACCTCAAACTGTAATTTTTTTTAAAAATCGCTCATGTGTTTTAAGGTATTCTCAAGATTTTTTAATACTTGGGGTGTGTAAAATTGCTCATTTATTATCTGCCTTATTGACAGTTATTTTTACTGTCAAGGCGTCATCTGCTAGACATATGCCAAGAACGAATCATACTTCCTGGTTTAATACTCTGTAGCCTGTCACAACTAACAGAAGTTGCTCTCTTCCCAGCAATGGTACACAAGGAACGGCTCTCCCACACCCTTATTTTCCTCAAATGGGGCAGCAGGCTTGCAGATAGGACTGCCTTTGCACATCTTCCCTCTCCGTTCTGAACACCCCAGACAGTATTTTAAGGATGAACCAAAAGGAAGAAGAGTGAATGCTAGCTCCTCTGCAGCTGGTTTTCTGAAACAAGAAAGGATGTAGGAGGCTGCTGTACAGGTATTCTTAGCATAGTTAATAAACAAGTGAAGAAGAGCTGCAGAGAAAGATGGTGGGCTGAGGGCAAACCCTGATTATCCTGTCACCAGTGATCACGGAGAATGCATGAAAGGCACCAAAGAGTCCCAATGTCTTTTAGCAATGGGATGCTGTGTGGATGAAAGAATTCCTGCTCTTTATCGAGCACAGAGGTTGTGGCTGCCCTGACTTGAACAACATATCAGGTTAACATTCCTTTCACCTGTATATACTTCCCCTAAAAAACATACATAAAGCCTAAAGGCAATCTGGCAAACTTTTAAAGTGATCCCAAAGAAGAGGAATAATTCCTGTGAGAAGCTCCCATGACTTCCATTCCTGCAGCAATAGCATCACTTTTCTGTATTCGTCCGTGGTGTCTGTCTGATCTGGAATCTGGTCTCCAAGCAATTAAACTGACAGAGGGAAAAATGATGGGGAAATTGCACACACACAAAAAAGGAAAACTTGTATCTGAGCAGGTGTTTTGGCATCATAGGTGTTGAGCTACAGGCTACAATCAGTGAGGTCTGTGATATGGGATTTCTCTGGGCAAAGACCATGAAATGATTTATAATTTAGTTAAACTTGCATTATTAAAAAGGGACTCTATCTCTTTTGAAAGACATTTGTGTCCGTCAGTCATGCTCTTGATTTTACAAGGTACTGGCCTAGTTGGAGACCAAGTTATTAAAAAATAATCTTTTTTGTTGTTGTAGTTATTGAACTGATGCTATCAAAAGGACTCTATGATTTACAGCTTCTGTCTCTAGGGAGGTTTTAGTCCATTTTTTTTTTTGTCTCTCCTCTTGATGTACGTTTAAATTTGCTATTTATTGAGATTCCATTTCTTTCTTTCCTTGTGTGAATGCAGATGCTTGGGCTACTCTGTTATTCATCCTATTGCAATGTAAGATGAGTTCAGACTGTGGTATGTCTTTCCTGTTTGGAATTTTCTTAAATCATTCTCACAATCAGCAATTTGGCAATGACACTTCAACTGGCAAATGCTTACCAAAAGAAACCCATGACTGGTTACACAATCTTCTGTGTTTTCTGAAGCTTTGAAAGCAGTATTTGAATGCTCAGGACAGCTATTCTGCCTTCTTTTGCCACTAATTGTGAAAGGGTCACATGTACCACGCAGTGGAGCATGGTCCAAACAAGCTGTGTTTGCACTGACTGCTGCAAGGTCTGCAGTTGGAAACAGTGCAACCCTAGCAGCTCAGCATGGTTAACAGAGAAGTTAATCCTATAAAGAGGAAAGGTTTATAAGTCAGAGTGCCTATCACAGCTGCTTGGTTTTTGGGAACCCAATTAATATCTTTGCATAGTACCGTGCCACGTGGTGGCTTCTTAAAGCTATCTCAGGACATGCAATGCAAGGCTGTTGAGCTGCTCAAAGAACTTCAAAACATAATGAATGTACACTCTCCATATGTCCTCAGCCCGTGGGCTAGACATGGAAAAGAACCAGACATTTGCAACCAAATGCTGGTCTGCACCGAGAGCGCAGCAGGACTTTAGAAGTCAGATCGGGACCTAAAATGCCTGTAGCTTCGACTTTTGCAGACCTCCAACACATAAAAAGTAGAGTGGCATTCAATACCACTACTTTAAAACCCTTCTAAACCTTTCCAGGTCTCCTCCATTTTAAGGAGGAGAGAAAAGTCTGCAGAAACTCAGAGAGAATTGTTGTCTTGCCCAGAGAGTGTCAGATAAGAGTTAGAGGCCTCCCGAGCTGCTCTGGGCACAGCGAAGCAGGCTGCCCAGAGAACTGCTGATAAACAGCATTTTACTCTGCGAGAGGCAGCCCCTCCTGGCTCCCAGTTCCTGATGAGTTCCTGTACCTGGGGAGCTGTTGCCTTTCCTAATGAAAGCTGTCATGTGCTCCTGTGCAAGGCTGTGGTTCTCATTAAACTGGTAACTATATCCTCTCCCCTGCCCCCTGACTGGAAGCATCGCTGGCTGGCCACATACTTACCAATCAAAAGGGAAAACAGAAGAAAAGGTCTCACAGAGATATCAGTCATAAAGCTTCTAGTTTTATGTTCAGCTCACACTCCTTTCATACAGTATGGGAAACACAAATCTCTTCCCAGTGTCTTGCAAAGGAAGATACATGTGGACCACCAAGAGTTAAAAGGAGACTTCCTTTATATTTTAGCAACCCAAATAAAGAGATGTATGGCATTAGCAGTGACTATTTTAGAAACCCAAAGATGAAAGTCAACATTCAGCTTATTTCTGTGCAACCAACCTACCAGTGGACATTACACTAGTTTTAGAGCCAATAATCAATAACTGATTGGCTGATTGGTAACATCATGCACTGTATTAAGCATACAGTGCTATCTTATTAACTGGTTCCCAAATCATTTAAGTTCTTTCACTGTGTTTTACATTTTAGAAGATCCTTGAAGCTAGTCAGTGCAACAGCAGGCATGCAACTAAGCCCAATATGCACATGTACAAACACAGCTATTTGGCAATGAACTATACCTTGGTGCAGGTCTGCAGGAAGGTGGAATACTCACAGTCAGTGTAGAGGAGCATTTACTTCTATGCAGCAGCTCCTCTGATCCAGTTTCTGTCACTTAGAATAGATCAAATAATTTCTTATACTGACATTCCTCTACCTTGATGATAAGTGGAGTCTAGAAAGCTAGCACAGATCTAGATATGGCAGAAATTAGATGGTGTGAAACCCTAGTCTTCCCCAGCTTCCTAAATACTCAGTGGAGAAAGTCATGCATCTTTAAAGAGTCTCTAAGTTAAGCTCACACACTGCCTATGTGAGGAAATAGTCTAGGCCAGATAAATAAAGTAAAAAGAATCTTTTTGGAAGGAAAACAGAAAGAGGTATTACAGAAAGAAATACTGTAAAACTAACAGAGCACTGTGCCAAGCCTTAGGAAGTTCCTCAGGAAACATTTTTCAAAGCAACCTCATGCCTTTGCCATAGTCCCATATCTCTTTAAGTGTTACTGATTTAAAGACAACCCTAAAATACTAACATGAAAAGAAATCTCAGCAGTTCTTGCCACATCAACAATTAACCCTGTACATTATTATGTTCAGGCTTTCAAGGTCAGTTATCTCGACTGGAAACAACTGATTCATTGTTTTTAAATCTATTTTAGAGTGTTGGGAAATGCAATAATATTCTGTGAAGTAGGGACCAAAACCTGTATCTCTTTTCTGTCATGGGAATGCCTAACCAATAGGATGTATAATGATGTTCTTGTCATTCTCTTTTTCTCTGTGGCCCAACAAATCTTACAATCTTTTCCAAAAATTGGAACAGCTTCACCATGAAGAGTGTAGTGTAGTTTCTTTCCTGGGCAGCCCATAATTGACTTTCCTTAAGGAGATGGGAAATACAGAATTGAGTTTGTTCAGGCTGAAAAGGAATTGAAATTTTTCCACATCCAGTGCAATTCCTCCACATCTTGTACAAAAGCTAGGAAAGACGTTTCCCAGCTTTCTTTGCTTGGGCATCACTGGCTGTAGCAAGTATCACCACCATTGGCAGAGCTCACTCCCACCTCTGTGTAGATCCGCAAAAAGGCAAAAGCGAAGGCGCTTTTTTTTTTTCTCTCTCCTCTCCTCTCTTTCCTACCTCGTTTCTTTACACTTCCTGCCAGGATAATGCCTCTCCCTCCCATTACATTTCAAACCAGGGCCCCAAGCTCATGCTACCTCCTGCAGCTCAACCTGATGGTGTCTTCCCAAAAGGGATCCCCGAACCCATCATGGGAGAAGCCACAGAGTGAGGTGCTGCTGCAGCCCACAGCAGCAGCCAGCAGCCCACCAGCAGACCAGAGTGAACTGCCACTTGTGTATAGCTGCTCCCAGTGGCAACCTTCACTTCGTAGCATAGACGAGAAACTGCATGATGCGCCTGCATGATGGGGCTCTTCCCGAGTCATGAGGGAAGTTTCTGCACCCAGGCAGGTTCTTCCACAGTCCCTAACCCAGCACAGATGAAAAGAAGCTTCTCAATAAATGTCTACAACTTATGAAAGACAGAAAATGTTAAAGTAACAGGTGGGAGACTGAGAGTGAAAAACCTACAAAAACTGGGGTTTGGCTCTATCACTAAGAAACAACCCTCTTATCCACCAAGTAAAATGGGCCCTGAGAGCTCTTCTGTCTGTGGGGGTGGGTGAGCACATGGAGAGCAGAGGAGGGTGGGAAGGTGAACGCTGCTGTCTTCCCTGCTGCGCTTTCTTCCACCCCATTCATACTTGAGGGAACGCTTCCATTAATATGCTTCTATAGAAGTTACCGGGGGAAGTGAGCCAGACTGTTCCTCAGCAGGAACTGTCTTTAACAAAGGGACATAATTTCCTTACAATACTTTTGCTTCAGGGTTATTTTAATCTGAAGCTTAACAGAAGGTGTTTTGGTTAAAAAGCCTCTATGGACTAGAAGCATGACAAAGGACCTGAGAAAGATTTTTGTCTCCCCACTTTGTCTAAAAACTTCTAAGTCTGCTTTTCTACTTCAACATCCATTTTAGATACCAAAGTCTATGTCTGAGCTATTAATAGTTGATGGGTTTGAGCTGGGACGAAAACCTATATTCCTTCTCCTTGCCTAAGGTAACCAAGAATTCCTCTTCAATACCAATTACTCCACAGCAACAGCTTCAACAAGCTGATATCAAGCTATAATTAATTGAAATTAATAAAATATTAATTTAACAAAACCTAATAGAGTCTATTAAGTATTCTTAGAAAATTCATTAAGTTGTGCAAAGACAATGTGGAAGAAAGACTGCTTGGAACATAAAAAATTATTTGGTATTCCTAAAACACATTGTTTATGTTATCTGACATTTTAGGACTTTCAAAACAAATCCAAATCTGATTTGTGATCTTCTTTATGTTAGCACTGCCCTGATGACCTCCCTAAAGTGTATGGGTGTGAATGGAACAAGCACCAACTCTCCTTTCCCAAATAATTCTTAAGTTTCACTTTACCCGATTACATCTACTCAGTATTGTGTAAATCTTATTTCCTCACGTTGACATTCATGACAGCAGACAGAAATCACAATGTCAGCACCCACCCCAAACCATTATAATTCATTGTTTTGATTGAACAGTCCGATTTCTCTGCCTTCGCTCACTGTATGAGCATGGCTGAGTGCCAGCTGAACCACAACGATGCCCAAGACCCAGAGAGATTACGTGGGTAAAGCACGCGCTGCAGCTGTGATGATATACAGGAAGGGTCTGGATCATGCTGAGAGTCACTTCTGCCACGCAGTAATTCAGTAGAATAAACAAATATCTCTTTATCTTAAGTTCTGTATGCCCAGGGCTTTCACAGATACTGGGATGGTGTGGGATGGTGCCTTTGCAAAAAAGAGATAAACCAGTTCATTTAAAAGGCCCGTCTGCATCATTTCTGGAAATGTTGTTTGGAACAAAGAAGAAACAATCTGCACTTTGTCAGCACAAATCTGCAAAGCTGTTTCATACAAGCAATCACTGTATCTTTTAAAACTTCAAAACTTTCTGATTTTCATTACCTTTTCTCCACTATTGCCTTCAACAATGCATTCACACTGCTCTGAACAGGCAGTTGCTACTGCTGTAAATTTGTAAGCAGGTAACGGTCAGAGTCAACCCTATGGAACATA
Organism: Burhinus bistriatus; assembly: GCA_013397275.1. Lineage (NCBI taxonomy): Eukaryota > Metazoa > Chordata > Aves > Charadriiformes > Burhinidae > Burhinus > Burhinus bistriatus. Next base: position 132,358 of record VYXH01011456.1, on the reverse strand, counting down.
TACATTACACCATAGCTAATAAATAAAATGAAAGCAAGGGGATTCGGAGTACAAGTGTCCAAAGGGGCTGATACATTGCTTATCTGAATCCAAGGCAATCTTTCTACTGACTACAAGTGGCTGCTGGCACTTCTGAGCCAGCAGGCAAGAAGGAAGCTCTCTACAGAGCAACTACAGCATGGGAAATCAGCGCAAGATACCTCTGCTAACATTTAGGCTGAAGAAAAGACCATAACAGGAAAAGATTTTCACACTAGGATATTCATGTAAAAGTGGGACTACTTTCAGAACTAGTGTTCACTGCGTTCAAATGAAATAAGATATTCTTCTAAATAAAGCTGTGATGTTATAGGAAATACGTATTGATAAAATGTCTAGTGCTGAGAAAAAGAAACAGTCTAATTTAACTAAAATTAGCAATTATTTTGAGGAGAAACTAATGCAAAACAAAGAATTGGAAATACAGTAAGGCGAATATTTTTGAAATGTAAACGAGATAAAAATTAATCCAGAAAGAATTTCAGTATTGGATGAACTATGAAGTTCTCAAAAAAAAAGACATATCTCAATCTCTGTTTTCACAAAGATTTGAAGAATGCTTCATATGTGACCTTGGTCAATGCACTGGGCTGAAGGGGCATCTCAGTAACCACATACTTGTAAAGCGCAAACACAGGGAATATTTGAACTAGTAATAATGTAGAGAATCTTAGGGGAGAGAATTCATCTCTCTCTCAGATCTATGTTTTGAAGTTCTCTGTTACATCCAAATTTGAACACATTGAAGAATTAACATGTTGTACAGGGATATAAGGTCCCTACATTACAATAAGAAATTCCATGGCCACGCTTTTACAACAATATTAATAGCATCTATCCACAACTCGGACAATGGCATAAACATACTTGAATCTGCAAAGCACACAAGCGTTAATGAGTAGTAATGAGAGGCAGCAGATTATTAAAGACTGAAATGAAGTTCTTGGTTAAATAGTAGTGGTCCATCGGTATACATTTTAAGTCAGCCAAAAAGTCAGGGTAATACCTGGAGATCTGGACTGCAGGATGTATGTCAGACATTGGGATACTCAGCCTTGAAAAAAATGAGTAGGGTGAAGATGAGGTCAGAGATTGCCAGATTATGAACTGTGAATGCAGTATCACTTTTAAAAGGCTTAAAGAAGTACTTTGAGACAGAAAGAGATGAGTGGTTCCCACGTGGGTGAGACAGCTTTTGGAATTTATGAATCTAGTTCCAGTGCACACTTCACGGCGCATGTAGAAATGCTAGAGATAGGAAGATATGTGGGATGCATGACAATCTTTCACATGCATTGGCTAGTTTATTTTTTAAAAGGTTACGTTCTTACAACTTCTATGAAAACAAGAAAGTAAGGAAAGTGATCGTACTGAAGTTGCTGCTGAAAGGCTGCAATATGAGTTCAAGCCACAGTGGGCTTCCAAGATTTCATATCACAGGACCCCCTTGTTTTATAAATTGGTGAAATGTTAAATTCAAAGTACATGCAGGTGGTCAGAGCAGATGATATAACAGGGTCTTGACTTCTAATGCGGATCCTGAAGAAGGGAGTTTGAGTGAAGCTGAAAAAAACATTTGCTATCAGAATCTGTCCACTACAGTCTTCTAAATTAAGTAAGTTTTTGAAAAATTACAATTATAAATTCTACTCATACCTCAAAGATTTTCTACAGAGTTCAGACATGACTGACATATCTGGCAGAGATAAAAATGTGTGGGATTTATAGGCTACCTTGAACTGCATTTTAGGATAAAATAAAACTTTCCTTTTTCTCTGTTCAGTCAGAAAGTACCTTCTGTAAACAGGCTTACTGGATCTTTGTTATCTCATCAGGAACAAAGCCTTGCTTCCCCAATAACAATAATAATAGTAGCAGCAGTGCTAATTATAGTCCAATAAGATTCACTTCTCAGGATAGTAGTCAAACTTTTTAATAATTGCAAAGATAAATTTTTTACTTCTCACTATTATCTATAACAATATAACATTACTTAAAGCTTTTTTCCTTACCGATTTGCTTTCTCATATTGAATGCACACAATGGTTAGTTTCAAGAGAGCTGCTCATTAGTGCTGAACTGTTGGCAATGATCACTGGAGCATTTGTGTTTTTACTAAAATAAATAATTAGCAACTGTACTAATGATATCGGATGTAGGGGGAAATGGAATAAAGCAGGATCAATATGTTTAATTTTTGAGAAGCTCATAGGCTGATGAATGACTTCAGTGGTAGAACACCATTAATTGCCTTATAACATAGCTTATACAGGTTGGGGCTTACTTATTTGTTAGAGCAGAGAAGGGGTTTTTTAGGAGGGAGGAGCCCACACAAAGTCATGGACAAGTCCCCTTCAGCATTAGGCGTGTCATTAATCATGTGCTTATTTTTGTCATAAATATGTATGTCCTGTTTTCTCAGATAATAGTAGTGTGTTTGAATTACTCTTTTTAAGATTAGCAAAACTTTTTTCTTGGCTTCATTTTCCAGTCAAATATCTGAGAAGCAAGTTGAAATCAGCATTGAGCACAAGCATTTTCTTTTAGATTTCGTAGATTGAAGTCATTTTTCTAGACATGCAGAAATGTAATGTCTTTTATTCAATTGAAGTCTAGAGACTCCAACCCTTTTTCCTTCTCTTTGCAACTGATAAGGAACACAATGTTCTCTAATCATATTCTAATCGCCACAGCGATTTCCATCCACACCTCAGTTAGAGGAGGCTTAGAAGATTATTATTGAATGATCTCATGTATAATCTCCACGTAAAAAGGAATGGCAACATTCTTGGGATAATCCAACCTTGTCTAATGTTTCTTTCCCATTTGACAGGGGAAGGAGGACAGCAGGTAAATACAGAAGCAAAGAGGGCAAATTAAGTTAAGTCCTCTTACAGCACAGCAAAACGGGAAGGGAAGGGAAGGGAAGGGAAGGGAAGGGAAGGGAAGGGAAAAGAAAAGAAAAGAAAAGAAAAGAAAAGAAAAGAAAAGAAAAGAAAAGAAAAGAAAAGAAAAGAAAAGAAAAGAAAAGAAAAGAAAAGAAAAGAAAAGAAAAGAAAAGAAAAGAAAAGAAAAGAAAAGAAAAGAAAAGAAAAGAAAAGAAAAGAAAAGAAAAGAAAAGAAAAGAAAAGAAAAGAAGAAAAGGAAAAGAAAAAAGAAAACCAAAACACCTACCAAGAAGCTTTTAGTTCTTTAACTAATGGAAACCCTATATTTGGAAGCAAGTGAATCCCTCCTTGGTTGGCTTTAGGTTTCTTAAAATTAGATTCTAGTATTTTATGGACCACTGTAATCATAGAATCAAGATACCAGGTACACTAAACGTCGTAAGATTTTATGCAGGTGAGGTCAAAACAAGACAAGCAGGTGTTTTGATCCCATATGAAAAGGAGCATTTTCTAACTCTAGTTTGACACTGATGATTAAAACAAAACAAAACAAAACAAAACAAACAAACAAACAAAAAAGAAAATGTGGGGGTCAAATATAAATACTCAAGGTTTTCATCAACTCATTCTCCAGTAAGGAGCAGTGGGGCTTCTTGGCTATGGCTGGCTTACCCTTATCAAGAGTCTGTGTGAAGGTGACATGAGAACTTTCTCTCCCTCCCACCCCTCCTCCTCTGTCATGTCTCCAAAACTTTAGATTAGTATCAAAATGAAATTTGCCTTTTTTTGCTGGAGAAGTCAGTGAGCAGCTTCCTCTGAAGCCTATCAAGAGACTGGGCAGGAGACCACTTTTGAGCACTGAGCCAATACTGCCAGTGAAGCCACAGAACTTGATTTTTGTAGAGGCAGGTCTTCCCAAAAGCATGTGCATTCAGCTGAGCGCCCCTTCTCCACCAAAGCAGTGCTGTTTGCCAAGCTGCAGTGCCAACAGAGAGTCCTTTTTAGATGAACTGTAGTGTTATCTCTGTGAGCTGCCAGTTCTCTGAATTCCTCATTATGTACGCGTAAAATCCGATGGGTGCCTAATGCCAATGTAAACTACAAATCAACACATTACTAGCAACAGGGTAAGTAGGTGTCTTGAATGTATACAAACACGGCATTATAGGCAGGCATCTGTTTATGCTAGTATGCTGTTCTACTTTTGCAGTTACCTCTGTTACTTATAAAGAAAGTTAGAAATCCAGAGAAAACTATTTTTCCAAGTAGATATTGACAGCCTGCCTGCTGCTGCCCCTGCATAAACATTACCAGTTGTACTATTTGTCTTCCAGACAGAAGCACTTTTCCCTAGTATTTTAATTAATTCTTATACTTCATATTCTTCAGGAGCTTTTGGAGTACTGTGTTAAATGGCATAAATGTGAAACGACCTCATTCTTTAACATAACCTTGCAGGAGGACTTTCCATTGAAATGGGACTTCTTCTTGCTCCTGTACATAGAGTTCCAATGCACGTTACTCCCCTGGGTCTCTCTCCAAGCTGCATTTCAGCTCTTATCTCTTGAATAACAGAGAAGTGGAGTAGAATTAATCTCTATGAAATACCTGTATTTCTTCTAATTTTATATCGTTCACAGATGCTCCCATTAATTATATGTCTTAAAAATACATATCCCTGAGATTAACCTCCAGAAATGAAGTTTACACACATACAGGAGGCTTCTCTTTACCAATAAAATAAAATGAAATCAATAAAAAGCTGTATCTTGTGCCATGTTAGCAGTTAACTAATGGGCACTTCACTGACTAACTGCCTTGAGAATGATTTTGCTTGTCTCTGCTTCTCTTGCTTCCCTCTGTGTTTTACCTCATTTAAATTTTGCCTCGCTTTCTGAGCAGATTAAATTTAATCCTCTTCTATTATTTGCACCAGTGTGTGCATGAAAAGAGGCCCATAAACTGTTTTGCTCTGGTATCCCCAGTTTTCTCCCTCCTTTTTTTTTTACTGACAATTCTGGGCTTCTGAATAATAACATTGTAAATGGAGAAACCCAGGAATGATCTTTGACACAGACACTTAAGAGAGCAGAAAATTCATGACCTTGTGACCTTAGCCAACAAATACCTATGCTTTTTAGGCCTTTTTCAATGCTAATTTTTAAGTTTGATACTAATGCTGCTTAGCTTTTCTTGTGAGAGCAGGAAAAATATGTCCCAGTGGAATTAATTATTGAGGCAGTTAGGGCTAATTAAAGCCTCTATAGCTCCACCTACAAAATTCATAATACTTGTGGTAGCCACTACACACGTAAAAAACCCCAGGGACGAAAGTGGAACATTGTGCCACTTACCTATTCCACAGATGACAGCTGTGTAGATAATCTTTAGCCTTTTTCCATGTTGCACAGTGAGCATGGTAGCCCTTGACAACCTCCAACATGGGACATCTAACTTACTGCATGCCAAAAATAATACAAATACGTCTAGTTTTCAAGGTGAAATTTTCTTCTGTGCTTAACAGGGCAGACCTGTGAGTTCCCAAAGCCAAGATTTTTCCATACTTAGGTGCTCAATAATCGACATATCCAAAATGAGTAATTGATGCCATTGTTTACTCTATAAAAGTTTAGGAATTTACTTCTCATTGAGTAAATTCCCTATTCACAGGTCTGTAAAGTATCTTTCCTCTATTCTATTTAAGATAACAAGCCACGTAAATGAACAAACTAAGCAAATCTCAGGCTGTGATTGTGGAAGCATTCATATCTGGATTGAAGAAAACCTCTGGATTTCAGACTTAGCCGTTCAGATTAAGTAAGGCTCATTAATTTGATTCAGGGTCAAAGGAGTCTGAACAACCAGCTCCTGTTTGATGTTCTTTTCTGAGAGATGGCTGCAGATAACAGGGGGTGGGTGCTGTCGCTACATCCACTCTCATCCCTTTCCTCATTATTAATGCTGCTTTCAAGGCCCTTGGCCCAATTCTCTGTTTCACTTTTCCCAGAAGGGATAGGACAACCTTCCTTCCCAGTTCACTTTCTCTTAACCCATGCCCTATTCCAAGAGCCTTTCCAGAGCCTTTGCTCCCACAATCTCATCCCATCTCTGAACGCCAGGACTTCTTCCCATCTCCCTTCCCTATTCCCTTTCCTGGAATCAAAATCACAAAACAGAATTTCATCTGCACTCCTGAGAAATCTTGAATAATTTCTGTAACTGACAACATACGCAATACTCCAATTTACAATAGCCCCTCAAAACAGTGGGAAAGACTGCCCACAGTATGACCTCAATACACATTGCATATCTTAGAAAATAAGATATTGTGTGGAGCTGTTAGCAGTGTTTGATAATTTTTCAGTCATGACAAGACAGGAATTTAACCTTGACAATATTTATCCTTTTTTCATCTTTTTTTTTAATTGTGCGATAAGATGGGTAAGCAACAGAGAAAAAACTGGCATCTTCGCTCTACTGAGTTTTTACAGAATCTGCACAATGTTCAGGTTTCCATACTTTAGCTCCTGTGGGGGATCCCGTCTGGAATCCCTCATGTTTATAGCAATCATAGAAGTCTCTGTGGGTCTTCCTTGCTGAATAATTTCCATATCCCGTTTCATTTAAAGCCTGTTTATATACAGATTCAAATTAACAAGAAATCAGCTGATTAGAATTCCAGGTACTTTTCACTAGCTCTACTACAAATGGATTAATTTGAAAAAATACATAAACAGCAGTTAAAGGCTACTCTGTATATCTGATGAAAGAATTAACTTCTTGTTCAGAATTCATCAACAGATTACTAGAACAGCCATGGCAACTAGATTTCAAACAAGCCGAACATCTAACAGCTAATGGCAAAGTAAATACATATAGTTTTCTGAAAATCATACAAACCCTTTTAAGAAATACTTCTAAAAGAGCAGAAAGAACCCAGAATGTTTAAGAATATTAAGAAAGTCAAACCAGGACAGCAGTAGAGTTTGGGATATTATAAGACATCCTTCAAATAGGCTGAGCCCTACTAATTAAAACACACCAATACACACACACCCCCCCCCCAAATTTAAAAAAATCAAAATGCCAGACTCAATAGAAACATGCAACAAAAAACTAATAATAAGCCCTTCCTCCAACATATGAGAGACAAGAAACCAACAAAAAACTTGTATGCCTAATAAATTATAAGGCTACAAAAAGTACACTCAGAGAAGGTGCAAATATAGCAAAGAAGCCTAATAAATTTTTTACACTACCGTTCACTATGGAAAGTACAACAGAATCCCATGCTGTAAACCTTTTGCCTGGGAGACTTGTCAGAGGACCCATATGAAATTGAAATCATTGTAGAAAAAGTCGTGACACAAATGGACAAAAAGAACAGTAGGAGCTCACCAAGACCAGATGGTGTTCACCCAGGAGTTTCAAGGGAGCTTGAGGATGAAGCAGACAAAAGGTGGGTTATAAATTCCTGCTTAAAACTGTACTGGTACCTGCAGAGATAAACTGTGGTGTCACTGAAAAATAAAATGAAGGCAGGAATATTACACCAAAGGAACATGATGGAAGCCTGATACCTGCACAGGGTCAGTTAGTAAAAACCTTAATAAAAGACAGGGTGAATAGAAACTTGGAAAAACATGCTCTACCTGGAAAAAGCCAATGCATTTTTTCAAAGGGGAAGCAATGCCTTAAAAGTCTACCGGGGTTCTCCATGCTGGATTTCAACAGGAATCTAGATACAAATCTTCAATTTGGTATAACCTATTTGGTCTTCCAAAAAGATTTCAGCAAATTCTTTCACTAGAAGCTTTTGGAGAACTATATGGCTGTATGCAATGGAAAAAATCCTGGCTACATAATTGGCTTAATGATGAGATAAAGAAGATACAGTATGATTGGGTCTCAAGCATTGAAAGAAAATAATCGGTGGAGTTTCACTGGGACCCCTGCTGTTCTATATGGTCATAAATATAACCTCCCAAAGGGGGTGAAGTGGTGAGCTGACAAAATTTGCTGATGACACTGAGTTATTAAAGTGGGAAGGACAAGAATCATGAAAAATTGCAGAAGGATCTTATGAGACTAAGAGGCTGAGCAATAAAATGTCAGATGCTGTTCAATATAGGTAAAAGTGCAGTTAGTCAGATGGAAGAAAAATAATCTCAGCTCTACGTTTAAAGTGATGGTCGCTGAACATTACAGCTTCAGAGCATGATCTTTGGATTGTGATCGACAATTCCATGAAGATGCCTGCTCAGTGCTCAATAGTAGCCGAAAAAGTCAAATCATATGTTAGAAACTATTTCAAAATGAAGACAGAATAAAATGGAGAACTTCATTATGCCATTGTATAAATCCATGGTACACTCATATCTTGAATGTTGTGTATTCCTTAATCTCAGAACAGATAGTGTAACATAAAATATGTGCAAAAAAAAACCCAGCAGAAAATCAAAGGTGTAGGACAGCTTTTGTACAGGGCACAACTAAACTAACAATCTCTGGCATGGAAATGAAGTGACTGAGGTAGGATATGAAAAACTTTACAAAATCGTGACTGGTATGAAAAGAATGTATAGGGATGAACTGTTTAATTTCTTCTCTATAGTATCAGAACTAGGAGGCATCAAATTAAGATAGCAGGAGTCTGCCTCCACACACAAAAAAGGTCTATGCAGTATCTGGGACCCCCACGATGCTGTGGGATGCAAAATCTAGGTTCAAAGGGAGACAGAACATAGAAGAGAAATCCACCGATGTCTACTAAACTGAAGGAGCCCAGACTTGGCATATAGAGTTCCCTGACCGAAAATGGTTCTCTGACTGAAAAAGCTCTCCAAACAGTTGGAGACCAGTAAAAATACTGAAGGCAAGTATACTACATCCTTACTCTGCTTTTAGTCTTTCCTAAACATTCACTTATAGACTCCTACAGAGTCAGAATACAGCATTAGATGGACTTTGGTCTGACCACTGTGATTGTCTTTATGTGTTTATAGCTTTAGGATATAAGGCAAGTGCCACCCAAATGTATTACTCTTTTCCCCTGTGGATTAAATATATTACAACTGAAGAATGCAAAGTTATTTGTACCCTCCTGTTACACTTACTGGGGTCTGTCCCATATGCAGTGCTCAACCAGAAGGAATACTGGGTTCATCTGCTGCGGTTGCTGATCTGCTATCTTTCTGTGACATATAGCCCAGCAACCTTAATGACAGAACTCTTTAGTTTTTTACTAGCAGCAGGAGTACACTGCAAAGAAAGAAAATGCTAGAGATTATGGCTGAACTAGTTTTCAAAAACAGTTGGACAAATAAAATATTTATACTGAATAGATTTCACATTGCAGAGCCTAGAATTTGGCAACAGGCATTACAAATCATGAGCAATATAGAGGATACAGAATTTAATTAACAGAGCTAAAGATGGAAAAGAAAGCACACTGATATATGTAATATGGCTCTCAGCTTCAATATTCAGCAATAAAATAACAAGCCAATGCTTCTAAACCAATCTAAAATGAGTAAAAAACAGAAGCAACATAGTTGGAAGGTTATATTTCAAAATGTAATTAGTGTCAGAATATTTCAGAACTACTAAAAGCAAATAAGTCACCAAGTTCAATACAAAGGGAAGCACACATGACAAAGGAGTAATTTAGAGAAGGAAACATACCTCATTATTTTTATTATTTAAATCTAATCATCAGATTAATTTAGAGGAAATGAAATGAAGGTAAAATACTACATCTTCATCTTGCCAAATAATTGGTGTCAAAGAAATTTTAATTTACTGGAAACAATCCCTTCTGTGCAATTAAAGAGAAAAAAACCCAAACTATTATGTATGTTAAATAGCAACTTTCGCTGTAAAATATAGCTCTCCAAAGATTAGCCATGGTTTAAATGAAAGGCCACAGAACATGATTTCCTATGTTCTATCTTCATGAAATTAAACATGACTCTGAAAAAAGGCCTACGTGAGTATATTCAACAAGAATACTGACGAGTAATTTATTTATAACTGTACCTTAAGAGATCTTTTGGATAAAGCTAGTATTTTATTGTGTAAAATACTGAGATGCGTTTTCAAAAAACACACATTCCAGTACAAATGCCAGGTGGATGCTCACTTTAGATCAGAATCCAAGTATTTCCACAATGTTCCCACAAAGCCACAACACTGAGCATTGCCAACATGTCATTTATGTGACTGAGCAAGAGGTACCACCTCCCTTTGGCTGTGATATGCAAAGTGGCCACACCACCAAGCTTATGCAGACATCTGAGCATGATGAGAAAATACTGGCAATGGCACACATGGCAATTTTCAGTACCCCCAGAGTAACCCCCTCTACAGAAACTTCACCGACACTTCAAAAAGCCTTTCAGGGACAGTAATGTTACTGGCAGTTTTTTCTGAACTGCCACAGGTTGAATACTCTGAAATAGAGACGGGAAAACATTCGGATATTCTGTGGCTGGGTTCAGAGGAAAATGTCTCTTGTCTACAAACATGTCTGGTGATAGGAAGAGAGATGAAGTGACCTCCTTTCTACCCAGTTAGCCAGGAAATGTGCCATCCTTGCACTGTCTTTCAGCTGTTTTACTGCAATCGTGAACTACAGACAAATGTTAATGTGTAAGAGCGAAAATAATAATATAAGCTTTGTATTGTTTTGCCTCTTCGAAATTCAGGCTCAGCTTGAGGTCTGTGCACAGTCAGACCAGTTGTTGTTTTATCCAAACCAGTTCATCCATCCCTAATCAAGATGCTAGCAACCAGCTGTGTTGATCCTCTCGTATTCAGCACACAGCCTTTCTGTGCTCCACAGAAAAAAAATCTCACTTTAGACTATGCTCAGTCAAGAGTGTTTTTCCATCAGGAATCCACAGGTGCAAGCTCTCCGGCTTTGGCTTGCTCTGCATGAAAGCTAATTGCATACTCCTTGGATGACCATTTAGACCCGTGCCTCTTAACCTCTGCACCACTAAGAATAAGCCCTGTGTTCAGCACTACAGCACAGAACAGGAGCAAACTCACCTAATTACCTCTCCACATTTCCTCCTATAATGACATCTTCCAATGCACTGCTCCCTCCTTGGCTCTCAGCTATGATCTTCCTACTAACTACTCCCTCCTACCTCCCCAGGCAAAGGAGGTACCTTTCACCAGTCCAAAGGAGTCATTGCCCACTCCTCTCCTCAGGTCTCCTTAAACCCTTGGGTGGCTTTCTGGTGTAATAGAGTACTGGTTCCTGTCCCCAGGCTTCAGTCAAGTATCTAAAGAAAAAGCATTAACACCTGGGAAGAAGGGGCGGATACACCACCAGTAGGATTACATACCCAGCTACATGATTCCGTGAAAGGGTTCAGCCAAATGGGGCTCGGTACCTACAGCAGAAATGTGGAGTGCACCAGGGATGGGCGACAGCTGTGCACCATGGCATGTTCCAGGGTCCTGATGATTTGACATGTGAGTGAGGACCTGAGCAGAGCACAGTGTGCCTACCATTCCATCCAGATACCTGTATTTGTCCACTGATAATCAGGATTCAAAGGACAAATGCACACAGACCCGTAATGATGAAAACATCCCTCCCCTTCACCCTTGATTTAGGCTTAGCTGAGGAGTCTGGATTTAATGGACTACCTGGTTACACCTAACAGCAGAAGTCCATCATGGATTCCAGGTCCCTTTGGTGGAAGTATCAGGTTTTGCTTTGCTCTTGCATACATGCAGTCCTCTGCAGAAAAGATAAATAAATAGTCTTTAAACCATTGCTAAAAGATTATTTTCTGGTTGGTGTCAGCAGGTACAACAGAGTAAATGGTGACTGTGCCTTCATCACCCTTTCAATTACAAAAACAGAGGAAAAGGTTCACTACCAAGCCTTTGCAGGGAACCATGCCACAGAAATTAAAAATTTGTGCCTTGCATAGTTATACTGTTGTAAAATTTGCTAAAATGAGTGTATTCTTTCTTACTACCTATTAAGAAAATGTGACTAACAAGATGGTAACCAACAAGAAGGAAATGAGGGAGATGGCTGTTAGCATATGTATGATGTATATATTAAGACATACATATATAATACAGGCAAGGCTGCCAAACAACAGGGAACTCAGTTCACNTTTTTTTTTCTTTTCTTCTTGTTAAGCTAGCACAGTTTGGATTTTCACAGATTGTTTGGAAGAAGGGCATTGACCCTTTACTGCAGTTTTCTTTCTGCTCCCAAGGAATCCTGCCCATGGAAAGAAAAAAAATCCTGTAACATTTATGGCAAGTGCCTTCTCCACTGATGACAAAAAAGATGAATCAGGTCCGTTTTGCACTCATCCTTAATCTGACTACAGTTTTCAGACTAGGTGCTAGTTTGTCATTCACAGTTATCCACAGTACAAGGTTGGGAGGTCTGACATGAGGGGTTAGGGGATGATTTAGTGTATGAATTTGACCTTTTGATATGTTGCTTGATGTTTCTGAGTCTAGAGAGCCCCTTTGCATAAATCTTAGCTGATGCTACCTAGAAAGGTAAGTTTACAATATAGTCCCCTCTGCTGGTGTTATTTTGTGAAACTGCATCCCATTTCAGTGATTGCTGGGTGCTGTGTCTCTGTGCTATGGCTTGCAGCATTTTATACGTTAGTCCCTGGGCTCAGAGCCATGGAGAAGAGAGAGTTTGGAAAGCAAAAGCAGAAAAGGAAGTGGGTCTTAGTCAGATTTGCTATGAGGCAGAAATCAAGGGCCAGTCTGGAAGCTCTTGAGAGAAAATGAGACAAGAGAAAGTAAAGTAGTGGCAGAGTGGCATGTATAAAAAACAGACCACTTCTGAGAACTTGAATATACTGCAGGTGAAATCCAGTATTTAGCTGAAATGTTTTGCTTCCCTAAAAGAGCTGTAAAAAACTAACACAGAGATCTGCATGCAAATCTTAGGCTTATAGATTAATTCAGGTTGGAAGTGACCTTAGAAGGTCATCTACTCTGACCTTCAGCTCGGAGCTATGCATTTGTGAACAGGCATGTAATGAATACTATATCCTCAACCAAGTGTCCTGGACTAAGAAAAAAAAATCAAACATCACCTCCTAAAATAGCTTGACATGGGAAAGGTAAAGAATGTATCCAGCAGTAACTAACATAGGTATTCATTACACTATCACTTCAAAGCACAGCTTTCACATGTTAGCAGCAGCCTTGTTACAGCTTTGCCTTATCTCTATTAGCACGAAATCTCAAGTAACATGCAGAAAAATGAACTACAGCAATGCTTCGGTGGTAAGGGGATCAGAGGAACCCTAAAGAAAGATGTGAGGAAAATGTCTTTAGAGTTTTCCTAAATTTTCTATACTGAACTGCAAAACATGCTATAGCAAGAAATAAGATGCCCACAGAGTTCATGTAAATGAGAGTTCTAAAAATGTGTGCTAGGTACCAGAGGATTTGTTCATTATTAAACTTGTATTGTGTTTACCTGTGTAGTGCAAGATTGAAGAAGACTTAATTGCATACTATGTCCTTGCCCTCTGACCTTCCTGTTAATTACATTTTGCTATAGTAAGAATTAGATGCACCATTTTCTCTTATTTCCCTAGGACTGAGACAGTTATTAATTCCTAATAAGCTTGCTTTTTCCATCTGCAGAAGGCTATATTTTCTTTTCATTGCATGCACAGTACTCCCAGAAGCTTTTAATTTGCATATATTGAAGATCACTTCACACATTTAACACTTCCAAAGTAAACTTGCTTAGAGCCACCATGTGGCTGTGCTCTGAGGTTTAATCTCCTCCTGGTCTGTAATCATAACACCCACAGAAATTAGCAAGATGAGGAGGANTTTTTTTTTTTTCTTCTTTTTTAATATTAAAAAGCCAGCAGATAGGTTTGTCTGGGGAATTCACTGATGAAGTGGCTTCTCACAGATCTCACAGTATGGCGGGCTTTTTATGAAACCCTACGATAGCCCCAGCAAAAGGATGTATTGTATTAGTACAGTGAAGGTGGAAAGAATGAAAAACCAGGCAACCACAAAGCTGTCTTGGGGCTACAGACCCTCTGAAAGCAAAAGATCGTTGGTTTTTTTCTGCAGCAGAGGCTAGGGTGGCCCTACGGTAGTGTTTGATTTACCCGAATTTCATTTAGATGTCACAAGCATCCACTACCCTTGAACAAGGGCCACGTCACACGCAGAACTGACAGCTTCCATGGGGGTGTCTGAAGAGCGTCTTGGAGCTTGGGCTTCTCCAGTAATTACACTGTGATAAGAAATCATATCTTGTAAACTTCAGCCCCAAGTAGCTGAGCATAGTTCATTTGTGACACTGTTTGTTTTCCTCACTGTAATTTTTCAGACAGTGTCATACTCTATTTACTCACATTGCTGTAGCTTTTGGAAGACTTAATTTTAATTGATATTTTACTGTTCTAACATAATTCTACACTGTTATTCAAATAATATATGAGCACATGATTTTGTTGTAAATGTATACTCAGACACATCTGTTATAATATTGACTCCTCTCAAATTAAATTTTAGATTTTTTTAATGGTAAGAATATCACTAATGTGTATTTATGGAAAGAAAGATATAGTTCAGCCTCCACTCATCTGAAATAAACCATTATTTATTCTTTAAAACCATCATTCCCCACAACTGCTGTTTAATTAATCACTCAGTGCCTGTGCTCTGGGGATAGTTTTATTTCCATTTTTTTTTATTTTATTTTGAGTAAGCTCTGATATCTCAGTCAGTTTAACACAATACCAGTAGGTGGAGTAATGGTAAAGCAAATATCTGTTCCAGCTATTTATATTTATAAACGGCCATTTTTAATATCTTTTGCCGAGATTTGCATAAACCAGTTGGATATATGTCAGAAACACCTACACATACAAATATATATTACTTACATGCACACACTTAAAAACATAGAGATTAAAAGAACATGCTTACTACCTAAGCAATGAAGCCCTTTTCTATCTTAAATCTAACATTCTATGCCGTTTTCTTCATTTTCTGTATACTGGGTAGTACATATCTTGCAAATTGTGCTAGAAGCCCGAAACCCTGCGTTCCCATCCACCTAAAAAGAACTGATCAGTGCCTGAAGGGAGTAAGGACTCGCTGGCAAGTTCCACTTCGGTATTGAGGTCAGTTGAGATTTGAGAGACAGCTTTGGTTAATAGTGTCATGCCCTTGCCAACCTGCAGTTGTGTAGCGTGCCCAAAGCCTTCAGTACACTGGATAGGAGCAGCATTAGCAAGACCTTTGTCCTGTGTCACGGTCGAGGATGGCTGTTGTGAATGAATGCACTTATGTAAAGAAAAAGTTTCTACGAATACAGCTGCTATTCTTCCTCCTCTCCGTTGCACAAAATTCTCCCAGCTACTCATCTGGACCTCAGATAAACACTAGCGACTTCCAAGCATTCAGGTAGGCAACAAAGCAGAGCCCTAATAAATGCTTAACAGCCCAACATCACTGCAGCAGCTTAGTCTTCTAAAGCAGCAATTTTAAGCTGAAATTTAAGTCACTCCCATATGTGCTATCAAAATACAGAAACTTTAGAAAATGAAACAGATATGCGCCGAAAGAAATCTCATTTGACTGCAGCCTGTAGTCTTTATTCAGGCAAAATCTCTACCGAAGTCAGCTGCAGGATTTTTTTCTTTCTGATAAAACAAGCAGGCACAAGCCTCTCGGTCACTATAAGAAGAAAGATGTATTTATTGAGTCACTGCATTCAGATAAGGAGGAGTACAGTATACTTCTGTATAGCTATCGCAGAGTAACGTCTGAACCATAATGAAGACAATACATACCCTAATATCAGTGTTAATTTTATAAGTAAGATGGCTGAAACTGAGCTTTGATTGTGTGCAAAAATTAAAAACTTGGTCAGGTTATCACTGTCATTCTTTAGCTATGAGATTTGCAAGAAAAAACATAAGTGCAGGAGCTTCAGTTTGCTCCTAGTGATCATATTAAATTGCAAATACCAACACAAAGGGAAAAAAAAAAGAGGACAAGATTTCCTCTGTAAAATTAATATAGGTCTAAAGAACTGTAAATATCAGTCTCAATATATGCACTACTGAGTATAGGTAAGGTTATTTCCCCTATCACCATTTGTTCTATGCAGCTACTTTGAGATTATTAATATTAAAGAAATTCATTCTCCCCACCAAATCCACAAGTTCAAGAAAATATTTTCTCATATGCATTTTAGAATACTGAATCTGTCTGTACTGCCTTATTTAGGATTGTTCAAGCTCCTAATAATTTTACTATGATTTTGTTTGTAAATGACTTCTGATTCATTTGGGATTTTTTTATCCTTTTTGTACGCTGTATTCAGTAAACCAAAAATATCTGCACTCTTTCCCCTGCCAATACAAGCATTGCAGTACGATCATCTTCTTCTACCTCCTTATTTTTCTCTGGGAGAAAGGGGGAGATGCACAGAATAACAGATATTTCAAACGAACCACCTATTTTCTGTCAGACAAAATACAGTCATAACCCTGAAAACAAACATAACCTCAACTTATACCAGAGAAAACAAGTGAGCAAAAAATGAGTATAAAATATACCACAATCATTCAATAAAAAGAGCTGTAAGATTAAGGGAGTCATGAATTAGCATGATCTCAAGAGATCACGCTCATAATACCTGACATGTTTTGACACGTATGGAAAGGGTAAATGAGTTTTAAAGCTGAAGAAGAAAGGAACATTTTGCAGAGCTGTTGCCTAATTAGGGCCATATTCTTCAGGATGCTGAGCACCTCTGGCAGCCCCTGCAGGCTCGCCAGCGAGAGGAGTCACGGCTATGGGGGGAACCCTGCACAAGAGGTCAGGCAGCCTCCAGCACCAGCCCTCTTGGGCAACCAACAAAGCAGAAGATGAGGGTCCCCACGAAAGCCAAGGCAGCACAGGCAGGCGTGAGGCTGGGAGGATGGGGCCATAGTAGAGGTGGATGTGTTGCACATGGTCAGCATGCCCTTTTCTCAAAAGGTAACCCCAATTCACCCCCTGTACTCCCCCTCATGGGCTAGTGTGTCGGCTGTTCATTTTTTCTTGCTTTGACGCAGTAAAAAGTATGACCATCTGGGGAAAAAAAACCCACACACCTTTTTTAGCAGATAAGTGCATGAAATTCAGTTCACATCTGAGCCTTCGGAAAAAGACAGTGTGGGGGAAGAAGCTTGTATCACACACTAGCACTCATTCTTCAGCTGCCTCACATCTCATACATCTGGCAGAAAAGGACCTACTACCTGAATTTCAGACTTCTCTTTCCCAAAGGAGACAAAAATGGTTTTCTTCTTCTTCTTCAGTCCTTGTTTCCATCTTAATTGAGACCAAAATTGTTTTCTGCAGAGGCTTTTATTCCCACCTGAGGAGGATTTAGACAGAACAGGAATTCCCCCAATTTTCAAAATGATTGCTTATTTTTAATCAAATGTTACAGGTCAAGACTCCAAGAAACGGAGATAATATTTTGGCAAAATCATATTTTCTGCTCTAATTTTTTAATTAGTTAATATACTAGTCCCCTTTATTTTCCTTTCCCAC
>VYXH01011456.1:88014-114404 GCA_013397275.1 Burhinus bistriatus | reverse complement strand
GCATTTGTGAACAGGCATGTAATGAATACTATATCCTCAACCAAGTGTCCTGGACTAAGAAAAAAAAATCAAACATCACCTCCTAAAATAGCTTGACATGGGAAAGGTAAAGAATGTATCCAGCAGTAACTAACATAGGTATTCATTACACTATCACTTCAAAGCACAGCTTTCACATGTTAGCAGCAGCCTTGTTACAGCTTTGCCTTATCTCTATTAGCACGAAATCTCAAGTAACATGCAGAAAAATGAACTACAGCAATGCTTCGGTGGTAAGGGGATCAGAGGAACCCTAAAGAAAGATGTGAGGAAAATGTCTTTAGAGTTTTCCTAAATTTTCTATACTGAACTGCAAAACATGCTATAGCAAGAAATAAGATGCCCACAGAGTTCATGTAAATGAGAGTTCTAAAAATGTGTGCTAGGTACCAGAGGATTTGTTCATTATTAAACTTGTATTGTGTTTACCTGTGTAGTGCAAGATTGAAGAAGACTTAATTGCATACTATGTCCTTGCCCTCTGACCTTCCTGTTAATTACATTTTGCTATAGTAAGAATTAGATGCACCATTTTCTCTTATTTCCCTAGGACTGAGACAGTTATTAATTCCTAATAAGCTTGCTTTTTCCATCTGCAGAAGGCTATATTTTCTTTTCATTGCATGCACAGTACTCCCAGAAGCTTTTAATTTGCATATATTGAAGATCACTTCACACATTTAACACTTCCAAAGTAAACTTGCTTAGAGCCACCATGTGGCTGTGCTCTGAGGTTTAATCTCCTCCTGGTCTGTAATCATAACACCCACAGAAATTAGCAAGATGAGGAGGAGAGGTATATGTGTGTGTATATATATCCTCACACGTATATTGTGAGCATGAGTGTGCATGAGGAGCATGGCTGCCTGGTAGCTTCACTGAGGTTCATTTCTTGAAGTGTTACATGTAAAGACTGGCCTTCAACATACTTTCCACTCTCCCTTATATGGAGCTGTTATTGCCATGTCGTATGGCTTAGTTTCCAACAAAGATGAGGTTCTTTCCCGAATCAGTGAAGATTTTTTTTTAATCTTTGAGAATGTTCTTTTTATTTCAGATGGGATACTAATTGAAATTATATTCTACTCCCATCCTCACCTACTAGCTTAATAGTCATCATATTGCACAAATTATTTTTAATACCTTGAAAAATTCATTAAGCGAACAAAAGATCCTGACATAATTAATAAGATTTTTTCCTCAAATGTGAAGTTAATAAAAAAGTACTCTAGAATATTAGGTCTACTTTTTAAGCCACCTTTCTTCCCATTTTAAAGAAGGGCCTTTCTGCTCATTTCCAGCAAATTTAGACACTAAGCTCTGACCAAAGGTAATCATTAAACCAGAGGAGTTTAACATGCATGAACCTCCCAGAAAAAAAGGAGATTTTCAGAAGGAGACTTGTTTTCTTTGTTAAGAGCACAGAAGGCAGCAGTTAAGCCTCTTCTGAGATTTCAAGCAGGGTAAAAGCTATCATTTATAAGAGGACTTCTGTCCTCAGAAAAGTCCCTGCCATGTACGCAAGTCAGACTGGATAGAGAAGGAAAGAAGAAGTACAGCCTATGTGGTGACAGTGAAAGCATCGTGCCCTGCTGGAGCATGTAGAAGTGCTAGAAGGGCTGAACGTAAGTTGATGTCACAAGCACAACTCAATTTCTCTGGACTGTCAAGCATGAAGCAATCCTGTCTTCCTCGAAGTTCATGGTGGTTCTGCAGTGCTGGGGTATTCAGCTGGGGTTACGTCCATATGTCCTCCATCTCCTCACCCCAATGAACCAGAATTCTTATCAGGCTCCCCTGTTGATAAGAAAAGACTTTCTGGCTTTTCTTTCAACTTCTCTCACTGTCCAACTCCAATGAGATTTGAAATTTGAAGGAATTGATCCAGTAAAAGCCTGCAATAAGATGGATTTGGGGTGAGGGAATAATTCCTATTTTGTGGTTACCATTGAGAACAAAGCAGCAGAGTAACGGACAGATCCATTTATTCTCCCACAAATACATTTTCTCCAAGACTTCCCCAGCACAGAAAGCCATGTTAACGTAGTTTCCCACTCCCTAGTTAGTGGCACTTCTTACACTGAAAAGGTTTGTGGTCAGACATGGATCATCAGGTTCACACAACCAGCAGGAAGACACCCAGTACCCGTTATTATTTTGTCCAACAGGAAATAACCAGAATGATCAGCCTGTGCTCTGACATGGCATACCAGTGTAAACTTGGACAAGGCTTTATGAAAAACAGCTAAGCCAAGAGAAAGACCAGGCATAAACCTCATCTCAGTCCCCCATGCACATGATGCCCCTTGGCTTTGGAGCTGCATTTTCACTTGGGTCCATCCAGCCCCTGGCTGAAGGGACACTGCCTCCCTGGCCAGACACTGGCTATGTCTGGGGCAGCACCTAGGGGTGGACGGGCTGTGATTGACCCTGTCACCATCCCCTGCCCAGCACAGCTCAACTTGCTGGAGGCTGGGGGACAGGGCTGGTCAGGGAGGGAGGGCATCACACCATCTCACTCACAGGGTCCCATCAGCGGTGCACCTGGCATGGTCACAGCTCCGTGAACTATTCAAACCCACATTAGTTCAAAGCCATTTGTGAAATTACTGACACAGGGAACTTAGTCCAGGTTAACACCTGACAGACTTGCAATAGCAAAAGAAAAAAATTTACCTTTTTTAGAAAAAGCTATTTTCCTTTACAGTTAAATTTGGTTTTGCACATAGCGCAACTATCTAAATCTGCATATGCTTCTTTAAAAGGCATTTATTTTCTACTTAGTTGAGATTTTCAAAGATGACTACTCGGTCAGAAATCAACAGCATTCTCCACAGACAGACATAACTAAGTCATAATGTCATATCTTTTAATTACTTTTGATGCTATTTTTCTCAAGTTGCTCTAGATTCATCCAGTCTACTTGACTGGTGTGTAAAATTATCCTTTCCAAGAAGTCTCGGGCAACTGCAACAGAAAACTGCTCATCCTTCCCAAAACAATGTGCTCTCAGTACATGCTTGACTTGAAGTCTAGTGGGATTGAACATATGTCTAATTGCTATTTTATGTGAACTCGCACCCTTGGTAGCTCTCAAAATTTCATGGGCATGTATTTGTCTGGCTGTGTTGAGCAGAAGTAGTGGGAAGACTAAATAAACCGAAAACAACTGAAACTTCTTTTCCTTTGTTGCATTTAACTGCAAAGAAAACCTCCACTTAGATGTAACCAAGCCTTTCATAAACAATCATTCATTGGCTGATTCTGACACTGCCATGAAAATCCTTCTACAGCTTATTTTAGTAAAGGACCATTCGTATTCACGCTATTTATCCAACTTTGCTAAACACCCCACCTTACCATAAATGGTCGATTAACCAAAACAGTTTGTAATACAGTAACATCTCAGATATGCACTAGAGGTAAGGCAACACATAACGCATTGCAAGACCCTGTAGAAGAGCTAATGGTTGTTTCCAAGAGGTGGCAAAAATAGCATGTGTTGGCAGTGAAAAGTTTTTAGACATATGGGAAGAAGTGATGTGAAATATAGTAACCGCCCCAGGGTTTCTACAGAGCTTACTGAGTAAAATAATGCGCTCTAATAAAGAATTATACCTTTTCTTCATTGACAACTGTCTTCCAGAAATTTTCAAAGCATATATAATTTTCCATTTAAATCTACTAGTTAACAGTAAATTTAAAAAATCATTCTACAAGGATTTTTAAAACATATGACAAATGTACATGGATTTTAAAACCTACTTGACTGTTGTATGTATACTTCACGTTATAGAGGAGCATCTAGCAACCTAATGTGATAGGACCTTGAAAATTAATTAAACCCTTGGCCTTTCTACTATGACTTCCAATTACTGTCTAATGTAGTGATCATATTCTGCTATGTGACTGAAGGAATTCATTGTTGTTTTCCACTAAAACAAATTTCTGTGTAGTTAATCAAACCAGCTACACTCAAAGCAGTTTGTTTGATTTAGTCTGCAGTCCACAATGATCTCTGAAAGGTTAGATTCAAGAAATTTCCAATAATCTGTGACATTTTAACATGGAAAATTAGGCTGAAGCTACCAGTTCCAATAGGCAAGAGAACAACACAAAGTTTGTTATTTGGTACAGCAGTACAGCAACTAATGAGCATGTAAACATACTACTACCATTATCACCTAAGCCCTCCAGGGTTTTTGTTTTGGTATGGAGTTGTTTGTTGGTTTTTTTTTTTAACTCATTCATGGGTGGCATCATAAACTTTGCAGCTGGAGGCCTCAGCACTAGGTTAAGAATTGCATCACGTAACCAAAATTATCTCTACCTTTGGCATTTACTGCACACAGTCTTAAATCGAAACAGTGGTGTTAAAGATTAAAAGCAGAACGAATGGTCTTTTAAAGCCAGATAAGGTAAGTTATTATAAATTATACATGTCTCAGTTCAAAATCATTAATTGCTCTTAGAGTATGAGATTAAAAGACATAAATAACCTCATTAGAAAGAATTTACAGTGGGGAGACAAATTATTTGTGCTCAGAGCAAGGCAGGATTGGATCTGAAGCACAAGACAATGCATTGGCAGTGATGTGGGTAATCAGGAACGTTAACTAGTACAGCTTTGCCATAAACTAGTCACAATTGTGTGAAGAATTGCTGCAAACAATTTGGATATAATATCTTGTTATCTGAAAACTTAGCCCCCTTGGCATTCTCTGAACAAAAGGAATGGTTAATTATGAGCTTTCAGATATTGCTATACCTGTAGTATGTAAAGCAGTGAATTTCAACAGCAATTTTAAACTAAAGCATGTATATTTATAAGCAACGCTTACGTTACATTTGTGAAGGGAATACTGAATAAAAGGTAGCTATACTACTGGGGTTGGATGATATCTTAGCCATCAGCAGGGAAGCTGCAAAATAATTTTAACTGAACTGAGCACTCAAGGGTAAATTCAGCTTTCAGTTACCCAAGTGTAATGCTGGTGATTTGCATTCAAGAAACTGTGGGTAGAATTTGGCCTCAAGGAAGTAGCTTGTGTTAGTGCCATAACCTTTGTTTTACAGGGAGTAAAACATTTGGCCCAGAGGAGAAACACACCTCTTGTAAACCAGGTAAGCAAATGGGCACAAACCTGCTCAAGACATCACTAGCATAAATCAGAAATAATTTCATTTCCATTTAAAAGGAAACTGACACTGTATGAAACAGAAATCTGCGCATATTTGTTCTCATTCTGGTCTGGCAGAGGGATTTTGGATTGCACTCCTTGGATGAGTGACCCAGGTCTGTCTTCTTCATTCAAATTCACTTGCAATTTACCTATTAGATGCTGATGGTTGCAATCTAAAGAATTTATTGC
This sequence comes from Burhinus bistriatus, assembly GCA_013397275.1. NCBI lineage: Eukaryota > Metazoa > Chordata > Aves > Charadriiformes > Burhinidae > Burhinus > Burhinus bistriatus. The sequence continues at coordinate 108,993 of VYXH01011456.1, read as the reverse complement.
TAGATTTCTTTAGAGATTAAATCCTCTAGTATATCTGCTTCACCCACACATGGCTACAGCAATACTGCTCCATGCTAAAATCATCAATATCTCTGCCTTGGTTAAAAATCTGAGAGCAGTGCCAGAACTAGTCACCTTCCTGATCTTTTCCAGCTCTCTTGATGAAAGACAAAAATTTGCATATATTTCCAGAATAGTGTACCTGCATACCTGTTTGGAAAGTATGCCTTCTGAGTGGAGGACATTGGGCCTGGTGTAGCTCACACCGTAGTGCGGTACCTTGTGCTCCCATTAGCACCGGAGCCCTTCAAGCTCCCTCCACCTTCATTTCAACAAAAGTGAAAACATTTCATGTGCACCAAGGGTAAGTATAGGATACTGTATAACATCCAACTGTGGATTTGAATGAAGTTTCGTACTTAAAAAGAACCTATCTTGCACATTAAACTGCTGTAGTGAACGATAAGACAAACTTTTGCTTGATTAGGATAGGATTTCCATATGACTATCATCAGCCTACCAGTAATGTCCTTGCCCAAAAATTATTTAAATGTGACACTGTCAAATAGAAAAATCTTGGGGAGTAATCATATCCTTAACTTTAGTGCATTAAATTATCAATGCCAAAAATGTGTTTAGGAATACATTTTTAAATTCTATTTTAGTGCAAGATTGTTTACGTTTCCGGTGGTGTCTATGCTTTCACCATTATTATTCTGTTCTGCATCTTCATAGGTTCAGTCGGCCATTTGCAGCCCAACTTACGCCCACTGCACAACACTATGGTAATAAAAGATTTAAGAGCAAGGCTGAAGAAGCTCAGTGTCCTCTTTGCCCCTGCCTATAGCCAACTGGCAGAATAGCTTGTTGATCCAAGGACAGCCAAGCCACATTAAATCTATTGTGTATTTTTATTGCTAGTTCTGGCCAGAAGGCACTGTATGAAGATGACATCCGTTGCCTTATCTAAGTGAAGCTCCATTAGGAATGAGTAACAGAAATACCCCTGTGGGCACACTTCCCCTTGCTAGCATTCTGCCTAAACTTCCAACTCAAAATTTAGCTGGTATTGCTGTATTTATCACATATTAACTACAAGTGAAATACTTAGCTAATTATGCTAGCACTTCCTCCTTATTTCCTCTGATTAAATCACCTGTAAAAAGAAGTTAAAACATCTTTTGATAATTATTCTCTAGTTTTTCTCTAACACTGCTAATCTGTGCAAGCGTATGACTTAACTGTCACAAGGATTTTACGCAACCTTAAATGCTGCTGTGCATATTTGTCTCCTTTCCCAACTCCTACCTGATGTACAGGTAAGGCTTTAGGTACTAACACAAGGAATGAGTTGGTAATCTGTTGCAAACACATGAAGGAGTGTAAATGGTCCAAAGAGGTGTTAAGATTCAAACCAGTTTGAAAACAATGAAAATACATCTACAAATATTACAATTTTTTGTTTTAGAAAATCTTTGGACAGCAAACAAATGGATATTCTATCTGTACAGAGTTAGGCAGCCATAATATAGAAAAAAATTATCAGAAACTTTAATTTTATTGGAATCTCTGGACTCACTACTGCATTATAAAAAAAACCCCAAACCCACAACAAAACAACACCAAACAATATACTTCAGTCTTTCTACTACCATGCTAGAGCAATAACAATAGGGTGTTTTCAAGTTACTCTAAAAAATACCACAAACTGACTGTCTTACAAAAGCTTTAATACTTGTATCAATATGTTCATGAATGACTGAACTTAGGGTAAACAGAAATGAAGTTTGCATTTCAAATTCAAAAGCAAAACTCTTAAAGCAAATTTTGCATAAAATTTCAGCCTTAGAGGCTAAGTAGATGCATATTCTCCTGCTAAGTTTCTTTCCCAAGCCAAGGGCATATCTTGCTTTCAAACTCAGAGTACAAATAAAATGTTTTCATGAATTCAAATCATAATCACCCAGTCCCTGAGAACTGAAGAAGCATCAATTTGTCTTGTTTATAGTCTATTCTAAAACCATAATATTCCCATTTGAAGGAGATGCATCATCTGTGAAGAGACCATCTAGTCCCCATCTAGTTCATCATTCAAGAACACGAGCATCCTTCCATTTTCACTAAGTTGCACAGTTTCTCACACACGCCTTGTAATACATTTCTGTGAAAGAAAAATCTACCATCAAGAATCCCAGTCTACTGAAATGGTCATCTGTCCTCTACTAACAAGTTGGTTTTGTACTGGCAGGGGAACAAAATTTAGTCGGTTTCTTCCCGTTTGTAACTAATGCAATCCCACGTGCTTCACCACAAAGACTGGAAAACTTGGTTTCAGCTGACAAGGGGGCTCCAGCTTGCCAGGCTGACTGGTTCAGTCAGCACACAGCACTGATCCCTGGGCAGTCAAGTACAAATTTGGCTAAAGAAGTTTCTTCATGTGCAAGGAGGCAAAAATATTCATCCACTTTTACCAAAGCACAGTGAGCTAACCATTTACTGCTCAGCTCCTGCCTTGAGAGCCCAGGCCTGGGGGGCATCTCCAGCTGGGGGGCAACCTGGGCAGCTGATGCCTACGAAGGCACTGAAGGGACACGCTTCACCTCAGCAACCTTCTTGCTCAGCAAGGCAGATTAGCCCGAGCTGAGCTCCGGGAGGCTGTAGGTGCTAGAGCTGGCTCATTTAAAGCTAGTGGAGGCACCTTTGCTTGCAGCCCACTCACTTGGGTGCCTGCATTGCAGAAGTTCTCTGAAGATGTCTGTGTTTTCCAGGATGACTGTTACTTTTCTATTCTGGTCATTGATACTTAAATAATAATTAAGCATGAGACAAATCACTTCAGGACCAAAAAAGAAAGCAGTATATCACTTTTATTCAATACAATAAATACAATGAAAAGAAACTATTGCTGTCTCTCTTAGTTTTCCCTCATATATATCAGCTGTCATTCCTTGAGCTTTAAAATGCTTGAATAATAAACCTGCACAGAATTGAATTACTTCAGTAGCAAGTTGATTAGTTCCCACATCCAATAAAATGTCTGTGGTATGTCATATATTTGGCATTTAATGTTGTAATTAATAAGTCTTGATCATGTGCCTCTTACAGCCACAGGTCAGTGACAACAGTGACATTCCCTTTCTCAGCAGGAAATTGAGCCTCCAAGACATTTTCCTAAGACACTTTCAATTATGATAAATTGTCAGATTTGCTTCAGTCATTTTGAAAACTACTTCAAGTATATCTTCCCAGGTAAAAGCAGCTTTTTTTTTCCCCCTCTGTGCAAATCACAATTTGGGGAGTATTTCAGATTTTTTAGGGTCATTATAGATTCCCAAATGAAAGGTATGCTTTGAAATGAATGGATCTCAAGTACATATCTTTCCAACTTAATCTAGCATTTCCAATAGAGGGCCAGATACTAAATTGCTTTAAATCTGTATAGCTCCATTGATTTCAATGGGTACATGTTCCATTTATTCCACACAGGGATTTGTCCCTTTACTTTAAAATGCTTAAAAGGCAATGTTGCAAAAGCATTTATACTCCTTTTCTTTTTAATGATGTATGCAGGAGATGATTATTTTTTTTAACCTTAGTTTATTAAATATCAGGATCTTATTTGCTCCATTTTTTCTTAGCCATGTTGACAGTATGCAGGGCTGATGATGAAAATACTACTGGACATAGAAGTGTGAAACAGGTAGAGGCATTTTTATGAGTTATCACCTAAAACATGTGAGATCAAGTCTAGACAAAAGCTTGGGAAAAAAAGGAAAGCAAAAAGTAGCAATGTCATGAAACCAACATTACTATAGTTACTTCTTTGGCATCCACAGTAAAGGTATACTTGTTTTTCCTATTTGCGAGGCTGCCAAGGTCATCTTGTTTACATAAATGTAGTTTTAAAATAATGCTCCTGCATATAAAAAAATTTAAACACTGAAGACTATTAATACTAATACTAAGGCTATTAATTTCTAATTGTTAGTAAGAGTAAAAGATTGCAATAAAAAGGGGGAGAAAACTTTGCACCTAACCCCTCTGATGCAATATGCCAAGGGGAGAGGCAGAGGGCAAGGAGGAAATGTTTGCTTTCCTTGCCTGGAACTTTGTTCAGTTACAGTCTCTGATCAAGAAATGTTTCCTCTGAATTGAAGACAAATGGTTGACAACTCTCTAATCATCAACCTGGCTGCACATACTCAACATTTACAGTCCCACCTTGCTGTTCATGTGTGTAATGCTGCCAAACCTGACATTCACACACCATGGCTTAGACTTCAAGATATTATTCATTTTAAGAAGTAACATAGTTTGGGTCCTCTTCATTTCTGTCCTAGTTTTTCTTTTAGTCTTCAGGGAGCGACTTTATCAAGGTTTTATTTCTTTACAACCACAAGAGGTAGAAACTTATTTCAGTTAAAGCTGAAATTTTTATACAGTCATGTGTCTGCAAGAGCTGGGATGCTAAGAGAAAAAGGAATATGAAATATTATAAGACCTGCTGTTACTGCAATAAACAGTAAAAACTTATTAGACAGTATAATACAACACAAAACAGTCATACTTTCCTCAAAAAGAAGGATCCCCCAAGCTTCAGGAAGCAGGTTATTAGTCATCTAAGTTTTACAGACTAAAACCTTATGATAGAGAGCTTAGTGCTTTGCCCAAAACTATGGAGTCAATTAAAAAAAAAAAACAACTTGGAACTAAAGGTCTTCAGGTTTACTACCTGCTGACTGGGAGTGAAAATGCTGTCTCTAGCTCTCAGCCTCTTCCTTTAGATATGGAGTCAATATCCCCTGAGGAAATAATACCTGTTATTTGTTTTAGGAGGCAACCATAGGTGCTGGAGACACCAAGCACTGAGAAATGGCAAGTGAGGGAATCCAAATCTGACTGAGTTACTGCACCCCAGCACAGTTTTGAGGCACCTTCACATGCCTCTTCTTTCTTATGTCAACACCATGTAGCGGGGTGTGGGGTGAAGACCTTTCAGTTAGCACCCGCTGACACTGGTAACCCCAAATGGTGTGAGCCGAGGCTGGACATACCAGCTCAGGTTCAACTGCAGTCAACTATTGCCCCAGGCACTGTGCCTCAGTGACAAAACTATTCTGCTTCCAGACGCTAGATGGGAGACACAGTAACCCCCACCTCATCTGACTTTAGAGTTAGCTAGTGCAGAGCCACTGCTGACAGTACAGGTATGTCCTCAGTCTTGTGTCTCAGAGGACACTAAAATTTAACACAGAAGCACGTGCATTGCAACTAGGGTTCATGCATTTTTGAACAGACAGCAAAAACTCATTTTAGAACGAAGAGCATCACCACAATTTCCTCGTGTGCTTAGTATGTATAAAACAGGCACAAGTTCTTGCATCTTTTACTGGTCTCAGATCCTTCTCCATATTAAAAATACTGACAGTGAAGAGTTTTTTTTCCCTCATTCTCTAGTGCAAATATTTACCTGTTATGCGTGTTCAAGATGACCTCCTACCTCCTCCAGATTCTGCAGTATACTTATCATTGCTCCTGAGAGGTAGCCATTGTACTTTATAAATGTGAACAGTAATTCATTTAGCAAATTAAAAGAAAAAAAAAAGTAAATACACTGCTGAAACACTTTAAAAAGAATGATATTTGTATTACATATTAGTAAGAAACACTCAGAAAATTTGTAGGAAACTGAAACCAAATATCTCCTTGGAAACAACCAGTAAAGAACATGGACACCAACATTAAACAATTCCAAAGAATTTAAAACAACAAAAAAAATATTTATAAAGACAATCGCTAAAATGATTAAAAAGGAAATAAGTATCATAGACTGGATACAATATAGATAGAACATAAAGAGATGAAAGGCAAATGAGTAAAAGAGAAAAATAACATGGAAAACATTCACTATAATAGCAGGAAAACATGAAGAAGAAGCAGCAAAATCTCCTTTTCCACCCTGATTCTTGTAGGTAAACAACCTGACTGTGATGCTAAGATCCCACAGTTCTGATCTGCAGCAATTATACCCAAAGGTGCAATTAAAGCAATTCCTATCCTTTGGCTTTATAATGTGCTGCTTTCTAATCTGTATGATTTGTATTAAATTCATGGGATAATCTGACTTGGTTAATATCTCCTGTTTCTAACACACAGAATCTGGTAAATATTTTTTCATGGTACAAACTACAATAACTAAGAGAGTCTCCATCTGCTAACTCTCTAAATATATTGGTTATTTGTTGTTTAAAAAAAACCCCACCCACAAATGAAATGATTTCTTGAAAACAAGGAAAGCAGAAACTATACACAGGCTTCTGTTCAATCTAAACCAGAGATCTGGCTGTTGCATCCAGACAAGCTCATTAATGTAAAACTCATCAGGCTTAAAAGAAATGTGTACAGGAGCTACTTAAAAACGTGAGCAATCATAATCCTCACTGGCTATGCATGAGAACTGTCCTTCCTTATATAGAAAAGCAATTCCTGGTGTCGTTCAGACACAGATACTTCTCACAACAAACTTTGTCTACACAGAGTCATTTCGCGTTCGTTCAAGGTTTTTTAAAATTTTCTGTTCTAAGAAATATTTTTTTTTCCTCTCAGTCCAGGAAAACTGAAACGTTGAAATCTCAGATTTTCAAACTCTTTCACACCACTTGGTTACCATCCAACTTTCTTGCCTCTACTGCCATTCACAATACTCCTTTAAGACGCCCATCCTTTTCTGTCCCTTCCACCCTCCCAAAACCTACCCATTCACTTCTCTCCCCAACCTTCTCTCTCTGCCAGCAGGACTCCCTGGGGATTGAAGCAGCCACGGTCAGCAACTGTGGCTACCCCTTAGCCTGAGTTAGAGCTCTGAATCAAAAACAGAGCTACAAATCTTGGTCCCAGCCTGCTGGGAGAGAAGGGAAAGCAGTTCCCTCCCACCCCCAGATTTGGGAAGATGACTAGAATGAAGGAGCCGGAGTATGAGGCAACCTATTAGAGGTACTCTCACGGCGGGGAAGCAGATGTCCTATGGGCTGAACCTCAGCTGGTTGCAGCGTGAAGAGAAACCAGCACAAAGAAGAGGCAGGAAGGATGAAGTAATTGCTGATCTTTATAAGCCCTATGTAAAATACCATTCATAATGGTGATGACAGTCACTTTCTGCACACAGGCACAAAGGCCCTTTTCTTCCATGGCACTCTGACAGTTTAGGCAGGAAGAGAGAGGTGGCTAGTGGAAGTAAATTGTCAGCGATCTGTCACCGAAGAGCAGATTGCTTTTCCTCTCCTGAATTTTCCCTCCTGAGTTAAGATTAGTCTCTATTGAAACCTAGGGTTCTCTTCATCACTGGCCAGCACCCACAGAGATGAAATTTCTTTATCAGATCTTTCTAAATAACTAGTTGAAGCTCAAATCATTCTGACCTTAGGAGGAGGAGGAACAGTTGATGCCAAATACTGAAGAACAAAGCATGCTGTAAAATAAAGCTCCATAACGAAAAATCATTAAACCTAGTTTTCTACATGCAGGCTGCTGTAGTACAAATTAAACCCAATGCAATCACAAGGGAATTAAGGCCAATAAAATTATTGTAAATAAATTAACTAGTCTTAAAACTACTTCGATTAGTCTATAATTAGCCACGTGTATAATAACAGAAATTAATCTGAGAAGGAAAGATTCAGTTACACATGAAATGCTGCAGAGTACCAGGAGTTTCTGAAAGCAAGGGAAAGTCTCCATTGTTTTATTTGACTTTGTTTTGATAATCACTTTGCTGTTTACCCAGGTATAATGTCATCTTCTTTGCAGAATACTAAGATCCATGTGGAAAACAGAAATGTCTGCTAATTATTTCCTTCTAAAAGCAAACAAGAGAATGAAATGTCTTGTATAATTGAATTTGAAAAATGCCAAGAAAGTTTGTTCTCTTTACAGCCAAAGTTAAAGCAAATTATTTTGGTGAGGGCTGAAAGAGGGGGCAGGGGGAACCCAAGTTTCCATTTGATTTCCATGTGCACACACATTTTGTCTTTAGTTGTCAAAAGGCAGCCTTTCCATACCAGGCTACAATAAATAGATGAAAAAAAGGCAAAGCCTCTGTCACAGGGGCTCTGCCTTTGTTCTGTATTTGTGCAATGCCCAGAACACTGAAGCTCTGGCTTCTAAGCCAGATATAAATAAACATGGAAGGAAGTGAAAGAATAACATGAGAGAAATCAAATAGATGGCTAACTTCAAAGAGGAAATAAAACTGTATTTATGCTGTTTAACCCTTACTTGTCTAGATCTTTATGCTGCCTTAGGAAAAAAGACGTTTTATTACAAGACAGCAATATTTGCAATAGCCTTCTTTACAGTACTTCAAAGATAGCACCAATGGAACATCAAATACATACGTATTTATATTGCAATCACACTCTGTAACATAATAGCTCAGTTTTTTCCCAATGGAGCATGGCCCACTTTTACAAAGCAGAGCCCATGAGAGCCCTGAGTTATATAGGTCAATGTATTGAACTTTTTGAAGTATTGACAAGGAATCTTGTCATTTGTTCTTGCCAGGCAGCGTGGCAGTCTTTGATATCAATTTATAGCCTCCAGAAACCCAACATGCCTACTTGATCTCTGGGACAAGAATGAGAGCAAGGTGCCAGCCCACCTGCAGGAGAGGTCTCTGCCGGCGGCCGATGAGCAGCTGCTCACCAGTCCCAGCCCACCAGCCTCTACAGATACTCTGCCTCACTGACTGCACCCTGCAAAGTTGAATCAGACCCTTGTAGCACGGCACAACCAGGATACACCTTTCTGCAAAAAGTGGCTGTTCTTATCCCTTTCAACACAGCAACAGCCAACAACTGAAAAAACCTGCTGATGATTTTCTTGAACTGGAAAACTCTAACGGCAGCAATAGCATTCGCTTGAAAACGACCCGCTACCCATGGAAACAAGACCTAACAAGCTTGCCTAGCTGGCTTCTTTGCAGAGATATTTGCTTGATACATAACAACATGTGGCAATTAGATCTGTGTAACCAACCAACCAACCACGATGTGTTGTAATGAAGGATGTGAAAAAAGTTACAGATACACCAACTTCATTTACATTCAACAGGGAATATTATGAACTGATATGTAAGACAGAACAGACGAGCGAATACTGTCCATCTAGAGTAGAGATTGTGCTACATGGTATGATCAATGGATAGATGTGTAAAAAATACTGTATTTATTGGATTAGTACTTTTCAATTGGAGATAGCAGAAAGAATTAATGGGATAGCTGTGGTCACCCACATATTTTGTATCGCAAAATCTTAAGCAGCAGTTTCAGATTTTGCTGTGCTTTAGCTGCTTTGCAAAAAAGATAACATGAAAACATAGATAAAAGAATGAAAGATGCTTGCATTCATAGGGGTGTATAGATGTTTTTTGTGAAGGTGTGGCAGGAAAACTTTGCGAGGTAATTGTACCAATATTGCTAAGAAAAGACAGAGCTATGGAGTACAAATATATTGGTATTGCCATTTTACAATGTCATGTCCCCTGACCAAGAAATGCATTTATGACAATATGCAGGAGAGTTAGAAAAAAAGACACAGTAATATCTCTGATTTCACCAGATGACTGGAAATCTACAGAAAGGAAAGGTTAAAATGTCACAGTGGCATTTTTTTCTGCAGAGGAACCTGGCAGAGGAACTTTTGCTGTTGGTACAATTGCTGATGTGATCTGGAAAAACTAACATGAGGTTCCAATAGAGTTATTCCCAAATCATCCATGTGCAAAGAAAGCATCTGTGTTCTGTTTTCACCAGACCACAGTGCTAGTAAGCTAGGCACCAAAGAAAGGAAAAGCTGTAGCATCATCATGTTGCATTGAAGACAACAAGGCTATTTCAGAAGACAGCAAGCCTGATATTAGTTCATATTATAATCAAAACAAATCAAGCATGGACCATTTGGATCACCTAACCGGGCTTTATACACGCAAGAGGAAAATTTGGTTGTAGCCAGTGGTAATATGATTCTGATGGGCTGTGCTGAATGCCTACATTCATCATTTAGTATTCAGAGTTCCCAGGCTCAAATTCTACAACATCCTGTGATTGCTGATAGTTTCTGTAGAAGTAGTCAACAACTTAGCTAAATAAAGAGATGATAATCCAAAAGCTTTTCAAGCTACAGCTTGTAGTGGATTTCAAGCATTTGGGATGGAAATACCAACCTGCTTGCAGCTGTTGCACTCGTTGAACAGCAGAGATCAACTAAGAATTAACACCATCACTTGTAACTACACAGTAACGACACAAAAGTGATGTCCACCCAAGTATCATATATATAAAAAAAAAAAGTTTATGACATTTGTCGCAGAAATATGAAATAGACTACATATCCTGAATCCCTGAATCACAAAACAGTTCAACATGCAGAGTTACATAAACACAGCCACAAAATCAGTTATTAAAAAAAAAAAAAAAAAAAGGAACAGATCTAAAATATAGGTCTGCATTCATCCTGGATTACAGCAAAGAGAATAAGCCAACTATTTTGGCCCTACGGCTAAAAGGGAGTATGATAAATAATAATAAAATAATGTATACAAGAAAAAGAAATAGAACTAAGGAAAGAAATGAAGATAGACACATAAGAGATGAGAGAAGAAGGTGAGAAATGAAGGAAAGGGCAAATCAAAAACCTGCATACAGAACTTTTAGCTTAGCAAATCTAATGAATGTCTTTGGGTTTTCCGTATTTACCAAGGAAACACTGCTGAACATTTGAGATGAAAAGACTGCTAATTTGAGCATAGGAAGTATATTATACGCCTAAATAGTCTGAAGCAAACGGTAGAGGAAGCCAACAAAAATTCACCGAAATGCCCACAGAGTCCTGCTAGGAGCTACTAAGTGGAGCTGGAAGCTTGATCTGATGGCCACAGCACAAAGGCCTTGATCTGCGTTTATTGATGCAAGTCTCAAATTCTGAGTGGTGGAGGCTCAGATCATTTGTCTGGCTCTTTTGGAATTTGCAGTGCCAGGCTGTGGGCCTCTGATCAGTCAGGGAATGGCACTTTTCCCACTGAATCACTAAGCCAATGACCCGTCATCGTGTCAGGGGCAGGGAGGGGCTGGTGCTGATGGAAGGCATGTGTGTTTGGATTAAGAAACCCAGCAATTTTCCCTCAAAATAGATACATTGGCCCAAACGCTCTGGCTAAGTGCAAGTACCATTGCATTCTGCCTACCTCAATTTTCCCTGTGGTTTTAACTGAAAGCTATATTGCTTACTGCCCATCCGAAAATGTTGAGTTATTCTGCCCTGCCTTGCTGGACAGCTGCTGTGTTACGGCTCAGAGGTAAGCGGTCCCTCCATACCCCACAGTGGCTATTTCACTTGGGTATAGAATGTCCTACTTAATGCTTGTAAAGCACTTGGAGATCCTTAAACAAAAGGCAAAGGAGCACAAAATACCATCATCATTAGCTACAAGGGCCACTGCAGAGCAATGGAAAATATTCCTTTTCCCTGCCCATCTGGGGTTTTGCACACTGCCTAAGCAGTGCTCCCATCCCCTGCCAGCTCAGAGAGCAAGAGATCAAATTTGTGCCTCTGGCATAGCAGTGCAGAGTGCTAATTACAGAACTACCATAAAACATCTGCTGTAATGCATAACTATAATTCCTTGGCATGCACAAACACAGCACCTAGATGCTCAGAGCATAGCTCTGTAAGAAAATCCTATGAACCAGAGTGTAAGCGGCCCTCAAGTGAGTTTTGCCCTAGATGAAGGGAGGCAGAAGAGCATAGAAAGGCGCCATCCTCTCATGCGCTTCCTTCATGCAAAGGAGTTGCAGCTGCAGGCTCTCCACTCAGAGGAATGCAGGAGCAAAGCCACTGAAGCTGCCACCTATCTGCTCCCAGAGCAAGGTCAGCTACCTAAAAGGGAAGGAAGGTTGTACTCAAGAGCGTACAGATAGGCACCTTCCTTTCACAGCCCAAGGTGACCCAGAATTAGTCACCCACAAGACACTGTGAAGCCTCGCCCCGCCATGGGAGGCCTCAGAGGGGTTATGCCTGAGAATTAGTTATGCCCAAGACAGATCTCCAACACTGCCCACGGCTAGGCACAGCTTCCCACTGGTTCCTCGCTGCCAGTGTAAAGCTGTGTATAACTAGAATGCCTCTGCTCCAAGAAAGCACTGGCCTGGACAAACAGGACATTAAGAATTAAAATAAAGCATCTCTTCATACACATTTTGAGAGCGCTTCTTCTCATTTATGCTTCGAGACAGCAGTTGCTGACTGAAGGAATCTAGAGTATTCATACACTTAATATTACATTGTCTTGTTTTTTTAGGATAGGAGGGATGTAGACACTGTCCTTCCAAAATGGTGTTGTGTCTTGAAGGACTTGGGATGGCCTGTCTAAAAACTCGTCCAATATATCAGGCTTATAAACTGGATGATAAACTCCATCAGGATGGATTTTCAAGGAAAGTCATCAAATGTTCCCTCATTCTCAGCTGATGTGCATGAACTTGAAAAAGTGACACAGAAGGTGCCTGTGCTCTGCACCAGGGTCACAGGGAGTAATTATTTGCTGGAAACTTTTTGTTAGTGTGAAGTTTCTTTATGCTGCAGCCCTGATATGTCAGAAAATATGTGCTTCAGTCCTGCAGGAAACACATGTCCTAGCCTGTTGCATCTTTCTTTTCATCAAAGAGGAAACAATTCTAGCAATCATTGCTATAATTTTAAAATATTATTGCATTTTAAGCATCAACATAAAAGTAAGTCTATAACTGGGACCAAACACAGACCTTGCTTTGCAAAGAAGGAAGGGACAAATAAAGCCAATAATTCCACAATAACAATTTATGTGCTAATGTGGCTAGCCCTGAAGACAACCAGGCCAACATGAAAAAAAAAAAAAAAGAAAAAATAAAAGCAAAAAAAGCACCATAGAATAGCTCTGCAGTAGTTCTGTGAGCAAGTTCAATGGAAATGCAAAAGTGCATTGAGCTGTCCTGCTAATATTTTTACAGTAAAACTGGAAATGTAGGCACTTCACTTATTTGTGCGCAACAGTACTACAGGAAATGTGCAAGAAAGACTCCAGACTGAAATGGATAAATGGAGATGATGCAAGGCTAATCAGAGCAATTGGAGGCTTTTGTGCTGAGTTGCTTGGATTTGTTTTGTCTGCATAGAAGCACCTTTGGAAATGTCAATATAAAAGTAAGAAGCTTTCACAATACCAAAATTCAATATCAAACAAGACTGGCACGTACGTTCTAATCTCTGTGCTGGCTGTATCATATTCATCTGAAAAATCTAACTACAAAAAGTCTACCTACAAAATCTGAGGACCATACCAGATGTGAACAGACCCTTAACTACATTATACCATCATTGCATCTAGAGGAGAGACACTGTGGGGAAGACAGGAAATCTTCAATAATAAGTTGAAACCATATTTGCAACTCAATGGAAAAAACTAAAAATGAGCTTTCTGTAGTTTGCTACAGAATGTTTATTATTTTCATTTATGTCTCTGATAAATTTATTTTCACTTAAGAAATGGTATGTTCTCTTCCTCTTTGTATGAGGCAAAATAATACTCTTCAATAGGAGACCTTAATCAAAACAAAAAATAAATGTGGCTCTTCAACACGTTTCTACCATCCAAAACAGAAGTATCTAAAGAAATTAAACAGCATCTTTGTAACAAAAAAAGCTGTAACGTTAATGAAGGGAAGTTGATAATGAGCACAGACAGAAAATAGCAAAATACAAATGCATTTTTCTGCTTTCCTGGGAGAGAATTACTGGTGCTTCCTGAACACTTCTCAGTTGATTCTACTGACACACAGGTCCTTCCCTTTTGTCTTTTAATATTAGATTTTGGGGGATTCAATTGACCACAGTGGTCCATTGCCTAAATCAGTCAGCCACCTAGCATGAAAGAAGTCAAGAGAAAAAAATATTTTAAAAGGTGTCGCTTCCATAAAAGCCAGAGATAAAGAGATTTATTGCTTCTGTCCTTGCCACTGACCTGATTCTATTGAAGACTGAATGTGACGGTACATGTGGGTACACAAGAAAAGCAAGAAATAAAAAAGATCTTATCTTAGATAAGTGTATGTAGAAAATGCATTTGGAAATTGTCAGTTGGGACTGTATAGATTCACAGATGTCACTATATTACTTACTCCTTTTTAAATTAATCAGGAAAATTCAGTAAATTCTTCCAAATGAAAGAATATACAGAAGAGAAATAAGAATACAATATAAGGTGGTTATGTTTGTTTGAATGAAAAAAAAGGAAATCATTGTTTAAAGTATCTCGTAGGATCTCTGCTTGGTAATATGATGTCAAACCATTAAGGCCATGGACTGTGCATTGCTTGAGGTCTTTGGTATTCTTCCAGACACGAGGAATTTATCAAAGCCTGCAGAAACTGCGTATGTAGCTTGACACTGAACCCTGTGAGCTGCTGAGTATTAAGGGAGCTCAGTACATTTCTTAAAGTTACTTTGTGAATTTTTTATTTTCTTTACAGAATATAGAGAAAACAACTAAAAAGGTGATTGTTTTAAACACAACTCTATCCAGCAAGGCAAAACGGGTAAATAGAGAGTAATTTGGGATAGGATAAAATGGCAGGGTTAACTGTTATTAAAAAAGGAAGGATTAAGAAGAACAACAAAATAAAAATAGTGAATTTCACGAAGTAGGCTAATATATTCAGAGAACTGGTAGACCATAACCTCATAAGGAAGAGATAAGCCTAAAGAAATTCTGGAGAGCTAACAATTCCTTGAAGAAATTATAACAAAGGCACAAAAGCAAACTAACCCAGTGTAAAGGAGGGACAGAAAATTTAATTAGACCCCTGTTGGCTAAATCACAAGCTCTTCATTGACCTCATTTTAGAAGAAGCCACACAAGATTATTAAGGATGGGAATAAAAGAATAGCATTAGTATACAGGTGCAACGTGAAACATAGCTTACTCGCAAAACCAAAAAATAACAAGAAATCAACCTAGAAGTACACTAACGTGAGTAAGGGAAAAAACAAAAAAGTTTACCTCCTTTTCAGAGAGAGGGGATGCCCACAAAGTTGAAGTACTGCACACCTTCTTTGCTGTCAGTCTTCACTAGAAAAATGATGAACACCTGATGTCAGCAACAAAAGGCTAGAGTAGGGAATAAACATCTCAGAAAGAGCTGATTTGTTTTCAGACTCCATGAGCCTGATAAACTTCATTTTGGGGAATTTAAAACATCTGAAAGTTCTTTCATGTTAATGTCTGGTTTTGAGAATCTCTGGGAAAAGGGTAAAACTCCAGAAAACTGGAAGAGACCAAATACAGGATGTATTTCTGAGACAGAAAATGGAAGTGGTAGAAATTATGCATCAGTCGCCTTAACTTAGTACCTAAAAAACTACCAGCACAATCAAACAACTTTTACGAACTAACAAGGAAACAAGGACATGAGTAATTCTGAAGAATGAGTTTTATCAAATCTATCCAGTATCTTTTTATGGTGGGATAACAGGTGTTCTGACCTTAATCCTTTTGTGAGAGGGAAACTAGTAAAGATCATGCACTGACTCTGTGCTGCTTATGAGGAAGTCACAGGCAGCAATGAAGGGAACCAAAGTCTAGATCAACAACATGTATAACATTTCCTGGGTTGTCTTCAGAATACTTATCAAATGTTCACTCTCAAAAATCAAAAGATGAATCAGGATTAGTCCAATGGGTAGCCAGTTTTGATTCAATACTTTCATTAGTGATTTGAACGATGGAACAGAACTGGTCTATTTGTTAAATGTAAAGGTGACACCTACATGAGAGAAGCAGCAAGCACACTACAAGAGACCATGATCCATGATTTTAAATTATCTTGCATATTGGAGGGCTTCTTTTTTTTTTTTTTTCTCAAAAATGGTATTCCACTATAGTTAGCAAAAAACCCCAAATAGTTACACAAATACAGACTGGAGAGCAACCTGCTAAAAATAGACAAATATGTGGTCTTACAGTGGATCATAGAAAGAACATGAATCAACAGTGTCATTCTCTGGCAGAAAGAGGTAGACGTTGAAGCAGGATTACAGACAACAGCATAAACTGTACTGATTCTGTGTTTCCTAGCTTTCATCCATTTTGCTGCAGTAATGGGTTCATCTTTGGGTATTGCCCACCAAAAGTATGTGGGTTGCTTGCAGAGATTCCTGAGGATCAGAGATCTAAGATACATAACTTACAAGGAAAAGCTGAACAAATTGAAGTTGATAACTGCAAAAGTCTTCAAGTATATTAAAGGCTTCTGCAGAAAGAGAGAGAAGGAATAATTTATCCTCCATGTCCATGAAGGAAAGAACAAGAAATAATAAGCTGAAACTGCAGCCAGGGAAATCCACTTTCCATTATCAAAATTTTTTAAGAACAGGAGAGACAAGCATTTTTCAGGAAATGCAGACAAAGTTTGTATTGTCATTTTCTGCAGTGTCTTCCCTCAGGGCATCCTGAAATCCCTTTAAACCCTATAATCTATGATTTGAAGTCAGTTCCCTGCCCATTGAAAATATTTAATAAGTCACTATATTTCTTTTTGCTACCCTGAGAAAATATGCTGGAAATATTTTTGAAAAGGTTACACTTTTTGGTAACTACTCTAACTAGTATGATTGCCAGATATGAATAAGACAGCATTTGCTGGAAGCAGAACTTGGGTCTATGGTTCATGATGAGAATTTCCATTTCTACTGTGACATTTTCTAGCTGACAAAAAACCAAACTTTATAAAAAGAAAAAAAAAAGAAAAAGAGAAATCAGCATCTTTCAGACATTGACCTCATTGACCTCAGAATGCTTTTTGCTCCTTAAAAAGGCAAAATCATTGGTCCTTTCAACCTCCTGTAACCAATTATCTGTTCTCTGTTGCAGGAAATAGTTTATAATCAACAGAATTTATTATTTTTCTTATTATTTAAAGAAATTCTTCTGTGTTCCATCCTACGGTAATCACCCCACAGTCCTGAATATTACATGTAGTCACAGAAGCATTGTATAAATGGGAGCATATTTTCTCTTTCCTATCATTTAGGTTGAAGCAATACCTAAATGTTCACCTTTTGTGAGTTGTTTTGATTTTTTTTTGTTTTTTTTTTAAAGTTATTGTCATGGTTTAACCCTGGCTGGCAACTAAGCCCCACGCAGCTGCTTACTCACCCCACCCCCTCAGTGGGCTGGGAGGATAATGGGAAAAAAAAGTAAAACTCATGGTTTGAGATAAAGACAGTTTAATAGGACAGCAAAGGAAGACAGAATAACAATAATAGAATATATAAACAAGCGATGCACAATATAACTGCTCACCCCCCTCTGACTGGTGCTACCCCCTGGCAAACTCCTCCCAGTTTATACACTGGACATGACGTTATACGGTATGGAGTATCCCTTTGGCCAGTTTGGGTCAGCTGTCCCGGCTATGCTCCCTCCCAGCTTCTTGTGCACCTCCTCGCTGGCAGAGCATGGGAAGCTGAAAAGTCCTTGACTTAGTATAAGGACTACTTGGCAACAACTAAAATGTCAGTGTGTTATCAACATCGTGCTCATACTAAATCCAAACCACAGCACTATACCAGCTACTAGGAAGAAAATTAACTCTATCCCAGCTGAAACCTGGACAGTTATTCATATGAAGAAACCAAAGACAGGTCCACACTGAGCACACCACTACTGGCTATCTAGAGATCTGATAGGCAAAACAAAATCAAATTCACAAGGAACGGAGAAAAAGAACACACACCATGACAAATAGTCTACTATATCACTTGCCACATGTCCTTGTTTGAAATTTTGCATTCACGGCTTCTAAATATTAGTATTTGTTTTTATTATTAGCATATTGATCTGTATAATTTTCTTCCCCCTCCCCTAGAGGTTACCTCAATACACATCGGTAAATATCTCAGGAGAGTTTATCCAAAATATTTCTCATGTAAAAGAAGAAAAACTAAAGAGTTCTAAGAAGAACAGAGTGAGCTCTCTGCACAAGAATGAGCATCTTTCATACAAAAGCAAATACTGTATACATATGCTTTTAAAGAATTCCTGAATTTAAATTTTCTGGACAAATTTCTCACATACAATGCTTTCTTAGAAGGTGAAGAAAATATATAATCAGTGATATCAGCATAAAACTTCTTCCAATTCCCTCCTACCCCAAATGTTTTAACAAGATGACCTGTTTTACCATGGTTTACCTATGAATACAGACCATTCTTAAAAACATATCGTATTTATATATGTGCAAAGTTTGCTTTAAACTATATTATTCTAAAAATCTTCAAAAACACTTGAACAACAACAACAAAAATCCATTTAATTGTAGCAAAATATTTTGTTTAACCCAAAAGAAATGTACTATGATGAAACTGCCAGTTATTTAAAAGCTTTGGTTTAAACCTGCAGCACGTGCCAAAGTACTGAAAAGAAAACTATATGCACTCTTCATATTTGCAGCTACAAATGTAGATTGTAAATTCAGCAAACCTACCAGCGTCAAGCAGCTCTCAGGCAAATATAGTAGCTGTCTTGAGCCATATAAGATGACTCCAGGATGGTGGTGACTTTTGGAAAACTTCTTACCCTGTCTGTCATTGAAATACCGGTATTTGTGGAAGAGGTCCTGAAAATGGTGCACTGCTACACTAAGAAGAGTTTCTGCTCCTAGCCATTAACTGAGCAGCTCTTCAGCTGGTCATTCCAGCCAGGGCAAAAGGACCATCAGGATCCAGAGAATGTGCCTCCTACCCTTCAACTCCCACAGTGGTACTGCGCAAAGGATGTCTCTATCAGAAAATCAACTCGGCTTTTTTGATGTTACTGTACCTCATTGCATCTTACGGCACACAAAGGTTGCTGGAATGCAAAGACATGAAAAATCAGCAGGACAATAAAGGTGCTGACAACTGGACTGGGATGAGATAATGTGAAAATTTCTGAAACCAGTGAGATGTGGTGGAACAACACTGGCAAATGCTGACAGAAGAATATATTTGCTGAAAGAATATGCTTGCTGAAACACTGAGTGACAGGATTGCCAAGGAGAGTTAGATGGCTGGGTCACTGACCAAACAACAGGAAAGTTTCATGGCTATAAGATTACACGTGACTAATGCTGAGACGGGAATGGAATTTGCTCAAGAGGAACAGTGTTAAACTAGCAGGAAATTAGGGAAGACAGCAATGGCACACACCTGTTCAAGTTGCAGGCTCAGAAAAACATCAACCAAAAATTTATTACTTGTTTATATAAAAGATGAAGCCAAATAATAACCCAGAGGCACTCAGATTAAAATCAATTTTCAATGAGTTTGTAGTCTCAAGAAACTGTAGACAAGAAGAAAGAGATGAAGATTAATCTGGCTGCTTTAAGAATGTAAAAGTATTAAACAGAAAAGGGAGATCGAGAAATACCAGACTGTAACTGAAATAGCCTACATTCATCTTTGGTATAAACCACTATTAGTTCTGCCAACATCAGCATACACTGGCTATGGTGCTCCATTGACTCTTACTGCCCTATAAAGAGTCCATCAGTCAGGCTCTCTGTTGGAGGCTTGATGCGAGAAAGACGCAGAGGTTCTGGTTTAGCTCCAAAAATTAGGCATATCAGAGACAGCAAGTATATAAAGAACCTGTACTTGCTTTGAGACAGAGGAAACGAGAAAAGCTTTGAGCTGGGGACTGTGCTGGTGCTAGAGGTGGTTTGCTTCATTAACCCCTCAATGGTGGAAATGGTGGGCGATAGCAAAAAAAAAGTAAGTTGAAACAGCCCAAGGAAAGATGACAAGAAATCAGAATTAAGATGAAATGTGACAGGGAAGATTTCAGCAAAAGGAAAAAACTAGGGAAGGAGAAGATGCAAATAGGAACTGACAGCAAGGAACTGTTTGGGATCGTAAATGAGCTCAGTGGAAAGCAGTGTGGCACTCGCTGGACTGGAACCACTGAATTATGGGATTATGCCCCCAGAACTCAGCACCACAACATCCTCTCCCAGCTACCTGAGCAGCTCTAGATTTATTATACTGTACAGTTCCCTGCCTTTCCTAGCCTGTCCTTGTAAAAGCATTGAAGTCCATGCTGAATGGAAAATTAACGAACCCCTCTCTCTTCTTGTCTTTTCATTTCTCATTAAATTAGTGAGAAAATGTGAATGTTACTCTCTACCTCTCTGTCTCGCTCTTCACCAATTGTTGCCATGTCAGCAGCTAACAGTAAGAAGATTTAATTCAGAGCTTTATGCTCTTTCTTTGGAAGCCAGTAGCCTTCGCAGGTGCTAGCAGGACCTATTCAAACTGCAGCACTTTTATTTTTAACTAGTGTTGTGACCCATGTCCATAAAGCACAAAGGAAGAACTTAAAATGAAAGGCAATAGAGTGATTATAAAAGCATTTCTTTCCAGGTTTATTAGTATTCTATACTAAGTTCATATAAGGGCAAACCTTTCCTAGGACAATTATGTAAAACTCCAACATGGAAACTCTGGAAACATAAATAGAAAATTCAAAGGCTGCTGATGGAGTTTGCTGGAAATACAATACAGCAGAGAGGAAACACTCTAGGAGGTTCCTGGAGTGTGTGCAAGATAACTTCCTGACACAGCTGGTGAGGGAGCCAACTAGGGAAGGCGCCCCACTGGACCTGTTGTTTGTAAACAGAAAAGGACTTGCGGGTGACGTGAAGGTTAGAGGCTGTCTTGGGCATAGTGATCATGAACTGACAAAGTTTTTGATTCTTGCAGAAGTAAGGAGGGGGGTTAGTAGAACAGTTACCCTGGACTTCCGGAGCGCAGACTTTGACCTCTTTAGGAGACTAGTTGACAGAGTCACTTGGGAGGCAGTCCTAAAGGGCAAAGGAGTCCAGGAAGGCTGGACATTCTTCAAGAAGGCAATCT
>VYXH01011456.1:51771-87380 GCA_013397275.1 Burhinus bistriatus | reverse complement strand
CAAGTGCCAGGTCCTGCACTTGGGTCACAACAACCCCATGCAATGCTACCGGCTTGGGGAAGAGTGGCTGGAAAGCTGCCCAGCAGAAAGGGACCTGGGGGTGTTGGTCAACAGTTGGCTGACTATGATCCAGCAGTGTGCCCAGGTGGCCAAGAAGGCCAATAGCATCCTGGCTTGTATTAGAAGTAGTGTGGCCAGCAGGACTAGGGAAGTGCCTCTGAAGTCAGCACTGGTGAGTTCGCCCCTCGAGTACTGTGTTCAGTTTTGGGTCCCTCACTACAAGAAAGACAATGAAGTACTGGAGCATGTCCAGAGAAGTGAAACAAACCTGGTGAGGGGTCTGGAGAACAAGTCTTATGAGGAGCGGCTCAGTGAACTGAGGTTGTTTAGCCTGGAGAAAAGGAGGCTGAGGGGAGACCTTATCGCTCTCTGCAACTACCTGAAAGGAGGTTGTAGGGAGGTGGTGCTTAGGGACATGGTTTAGTGGTGGACTTGGCAGTACTAGGTTAACAGCTGATGATCTTAAAGGTCTCTTCCAATCAAAACGATTCTATGATTCCAAGAAAAACTTTGGTGAGCCCTCCTGTTTTTCAAGGTGCTGGGAAGAAGGGAGGGAGTTCAGCTTCTTCAGCCTTCGATGCATTTCTTTGTTTCAGATTTTTTTTTTTACTGAATGTGATTCTAAGAATACTGAAACTGTCCAAATAGCGAAAGCAGTGTTTTTTCAGGTCCAGATATTGAACAGAAAAGATGCAAGGGATATGCATTTTGTGGAAGATGAAGACTGAGCTCACCTTTCCTTCTTCTTGTTTTGCTCTGTATTTCATCAGGTCTTTCCTCACAGAAATAAAAAGCATGGACAGCATCTGTGTGGTTCTTCTGTTTTAATACATTATTTGGCCAGTAAAAATAAACGGTATGAGACAGTAGGTTTCATTCAGCTGGGTACTTCCATTTTCACCACGATGGGATCATACTTTTAGGCATGTAATTTCAGATCAAGCATTCTTACATCTATTTATCATTTTAAGGAATCTAGGATTTATTCAATGTCATTACTCAGCCTCAGGACTGAGGTTTGTATGATGGCCTGACTCTTCCTCTTCCTTCCTCCAAATGATCACATGCTACAAGATGTTTTTAAAAAACAGGTAAAAACCTCATTCTCCCCAAAGGAAAATTCAACTCTTACAAAAAAGTGCCAGATTTGATTTATTGGAGTGCAGTCTGAGACAACCACAGGGCACAGATTTCTACAGCAACCTAGCTTTTAGCAGATACAGCACTTGGCTCTGCTGTTGTCTCTCCTTCTCTGCACAGAGTGCTTGAAGTAATGGCGTACAGGCTGTAGCAAATTATGCTTTTTGTTTCTTGGCTTTTCAGTGTGAAGCAATCCCACTCAGAACTCAGCAGGAGCCTCAGGGCCCAAATACGTCAAATCCAAAGCCACTGCCCTGTAGGGGCAGAGGGTCCCAGTCTCACTAGGGCAACGCAAGTTGCCTTATGCTGGGGCTCATGGGCCCAGGTGAGACACCTGAACCCCTACCTTCAGGTCCCAACTCATCACTCTTTCTGAGAGCAAAACACTGCCGAGGAAACGTTATTTTTTGTTAGCACTCGGCATCCACCTTGCCCAGCTTAGGGCTGTGGTTCTTGACTCTGTCAGGATGCTTGAAAAATGCCACCTGGAAGAGGCTAAATCCTCCTGATGCAGCTCTCCAGTAGGGAAGTTCCCAAGGTGATGGAGCTGGGAGCATCTGGGTGCCACTCCTGCAACTCTGCTTCAGGCTGGGCACCCCCCCATAGGTACAGTTGCTGCCCTTGCCTAGAAACTACATGGTCTTTTTCTCTTTTCTATATTTTCCTCTAAATTTATAAAACCTCTATTCCCTCTGGTTCCTCTCTAGAGCTCTGGAAGGTCTGCTCCTGTGCCGAAGCACACGGAGTGACATTCTGGTACCATGAAAGTCAACAGCAAAACTCTCATTGACTAATTAAGGCCGGGGTTTAGTTTAACTTTACTTTTAGTAGAGAGTAACTCTCTGCTTTTTCAGGGGTGGGGCCAGCAGGAAACACAAAATCCCATGTTACAGATACCTACACTATCCACATATTGTGCAGTTTAGCAACAAGGAGAACTTAACTCCTATTTCCCTTCTGTTTTCTTTCCCTTCATATTTATTTAATCTTTTGGGGCTTGAGTTTTCTTTTTTCTTTTTTTTCAGATTGCAAAACCTCTTTTAAGTAATCATAAAAGCTCTTGAAGAGTGAGGCCCTTTATCTTTCCCTAGAATTAGTATAGCACAGGTTTCTTTCCTGTGCAGCTGGAGGCATCCACTCATAAGTGAAAGAGTGGTTCCCTCTCCTCAGCCAGCCAGTTCTCAGCCGAGAATCTAACAAAGGGAAATAATTTTCGTGTTTATTTGAAATGTTATTGCCCACGTTGCATCACATATTCACATTGCTATATAGGAACAATAGAAGACCAACCCTGCCCCAGGGAAGTTTAAAAAAAAAAATGCTTTCACAGTTCTTCTCCCCCTCCCCAAGAACTGCACACTAGTTATTATAGAAAAACATATTAAAAGCTAAACATTACAGGGGGGAGTCAGGTTGAGGAACAATGCTCTTTCCTCTGCCCACACACCCTTTCCTGCTTCGGGGCAAGGATATCTACTTCCCATCTCCTGCTGGCTGTGAAGAGAAAAGGATAGAGGAGGGAAACATAGTCTGTGGGATGAACTGAGCCACTCTTTCTTCCCACATGAGCTACAGAGCGGCTGCTACGCTCAAGAACTGGGAGACAGATGCAGAGAAAACCATTTGCCGCCAGGTCTCCGCTCCCTCTCTGCTCCCCCTCTCTCTCTGCCTCTGAGCACTCATGCACCCAGCATGGGAGCTGGTGCCTGTGGACACCCATATCAGGTCATCATCCACATGCGAGTAGGGGCAGAAAATCTGCAAGGAGCACAGGGGAAATCCTGAGAGAAAGAAAAGGTGAAAAAAAGACTGAGGATAGGGGAAGGACAGTAAGTGGAAAGAGCATGACTTTCAAGGTAAAGAGAGCAAGATGGACTGAGTGAGAATAAGGGGAAAAACATGGATGATAATAAGGCTTTTGAAGATGACGGGTGAGATTTGGAAGAAGAAAATGAGACAATGCACACCAATAGATCATGAAAATGTTTCAGCGAGTTGAAGGCCCTTCCTCACCTCACCCCCCTCTCCCCCTTTTTTTTTTGTTTAAGAAGTTATTACAGGAGGAAAAAGACATTTGCGAGATCGAGTAGGAATAAACTAAAGGCCATGACATAAAAAAAGAAAAAGAAGTAGGAAGAGCCAAAACACGGCTTTCCTAGAGAAGATAATGAAAAATAAACTTGTGGAGTGCACCAGTGGTCCAGGGCTCTTTTTACCTACTGACTGTGTATGATACATCTTTCTTACTATCTAGAAGCATTTCGGCCAAAATCACTCCACCAACACAAAGTGGTTTGTGTGATAGTAGATGTTATCTGCATTGAGGTCCAACAACACTTGAACACTATCTAGCCAGCTGCAATCATGCAATGGATAGGAATTTACATGGTTGAAGCAGCAACTTGAAAATGTTGAAAGTACTATGATGGGCATCTTTATACTGCTTTTCCTATGGGCTAAGCACTTGCATATAGTTGCAAAAGGGGATTTTCTTTCTAACTGGGGAAAAAAAAAAGAAAAACACAAACACAAAATCAGTAGGAAAAAATAATCCACTGTGCATTCTCAGCTCTGCTTATTTTTGGAATAAAGAGGTAATAAAACACAGTAAATAATTTCTGTTCTCAGGAACAGCTTTTAGCCAGACTCAATTCTGTCTCAGGTTGTACAGTCACACAAGGGAAATCATCCTCAAGCTACCTGGCTTATCAGCGTGTTTAAGAAGAGAAAAGACTACTTGCTGACTGTCCCCTTTGCGTCTCCTCTCCAACTCACTGATGAAAGCAGCTGAGCAAACGGGAGTTGGAAAAAAGTTCGCAATCTACTACAATATGGTATCAGTAAATTCTTCCACCCCTCCAAACAAGAAGGATGAGCAATGATTCAGAGAACTGTCTAGATCACAGTGATTCCTGAACCTTCTTTGCCATACAGTATTTCAGGCTACCCCTAAAATGTAGCTTTTGTTTGCTGAACATTTAGATCAATTCCGTTGATACTTTCTTGAACTGAGATAGATACATTCTTTGATTTCTTGCATCAGGCTGCTATTTAGTATAAAGAAACTATTTCTCAACAAGCAAGGAGTTTGAGATTGTTATTGAGATGCCAGAAGTAACTAAAGAGATTATCAAGTGGGCATGTATCTTTGCCTTATTTTGACAGTCGTAAGCAATTTTGTTATGTTTATTTGCACGAAAAGTGAAAGCAAGTGTGAAATGCAGTAATAAGTCTCATCTCTCTGCTAAAAGGAATTGTCATTCTTTTTTACTTATTTATTTAATTTGTGACTAATTCTTCTGTCTCAAGTTTGTATTTTTTTTCTGGGTGAAATTTATGATCAGCTGTATTAACAGAACATTCACTGTAACATGTTACCTGGCCATATTAGGTTTTAAAAATATATTTATGGAGTTTTGGTGAGTAAACAGAGTTCCTTTAAAAAAAAAAAAAAAAAAAAAAAAAAAAAAAAAGGAAAAAACCCAACACCATTTAAATAATGATTGATGGCAGCACATGATGATACAATAATTAATTTCCTGACTGGTAAAAACAAATCAATGTGTAANAAAAAAAAAAAAAAGAGCGAGAAATCCTGCAAATCAACAATCAACTGCAATTAGGAATATTAACTAGAACCAAAGTAATGAGTCTTCACAGGCAAAGTATGCCCTAATGACTTTTTCACAATATTTTCAGTATGCAGTGTAATAGCTTGCTAATGCTGCATGATACTTTTAAATATGGAAATATATATTGAGATGACAGATAAAAGTGTTACATGACATTTGTCCTTGGATTAAAGGTTCCTTATTTGTTTGCAATGACATGAGATATGATAATGGCTCCTGAAAAAATGATATTGTTTGTCATGTCACAGGTCCATTGAGATTTTCCTCTTTTCTGTGACTTTTAATACAAAGGGAGACATAAAATTGCATTAAATCAAATTTTAGAGGCTTAGCTTAAACCTTAAAATCAAAATAGTTGACATAATTCTTGATAAGTCTTTAGATGTGGGCAGAGCAGTGCATAATAAGCAACAGGTTTGGATCTTGTATTCAGCTTATGAATTACTTCAAGGTATGGTCCTATATAGAGTACATTAACATTTAACCTTCAAGTAATAAAGGCATGAAGGCTTATTATTCAAAATCAGCTTGGAGAGCAAACATGGTAGTTGTCATCTTGCAAGGCGAAAGTGGAAAAAACCGTACATTTAGCATGCAGGATCTCCCATTCTTAATCAGTAAAAATATATGCTTAAATTTACATTCACCTTTCCATGCTGGCAAAGAGCAATCTGATCACATTAATGCTGACAGAAAAGATCAAAGACTAGCAGTTTCTCACCTGGAAGACCTATATGCTGTGAAAGTACTACAGTTTGGCATTTTGTTTTGGGTAGGAATACGACAATTCAAAAGGAAATGTTAGGCTACTGAATTTTAAGCCAAGAGGACTAAGTTCATCTAAACAAAAAGGTTTATTGATACACCTGGAAGACCCTGTGAACATCGTATCCTGTAACACAGAGAAATGTGAGACCAGAAGTTACTAAACCAAATTTGGAACATTGCAAACACCGTCTTAATGGCAAGGCATTCTGGCTTCCTGTCTTTTGCACTTTTTGTTGCTCACGCTTTGCTTTTTTAAACACCTGTGAGACTTAGGGTAGACGTGGAAATGAAGGTCAGTGTGCTTTGGCTTAGTTCCAGGAATTGTCTCCTCTGGTTGCAAGCCTCAGGAGTTGCCCAAAGCACTACCGCATTCCTCGCAGGTTAACTTTTGGCTAATTAATAATCTTTATCCAAAACCTCATCTGGACACTATTTAGTTCATTCTACTAGCATAACTACTACAACAACTTGCATGTTCCCATTCCATGTCTGCTCCTGAATGTTCCTACAGCATATATTTCTCTAGCAAGACAGATGTACTCTGCTGTAACACCTTGAGAGGGGATTTTGGGAGAGAGGGTGAAGAGTGAACCTGCCTCACAGCCGCTTTAGTACTCTCCCAGGAAGATGAGAATAACAAAGTAAGAGCTATCAGAAATGCATTCTTCCAACTCAGCTAATGCAAGACCTGCACTAGCACTTACATGCACCCAAACAATGTTTTTTTTTTTTTTTAAAAAAAAAAAAGTTATCCACAAGNAATGCAAGACCTGGACTCGCACTTTCATGCCCCCAAACAATGTTTTTTTTTTTTTTAAAAAAAAAAAAGTTATCCACAAGCTATCCACAAGTCTAAAGGAATTAGCAAAACATTTTAGTTTTGTCCCATAACTGCAAAGTTAACAAAACATGTCATTCTCCACTAGGTCTTTCCATGCATTTATCAGGGCAGGGAAATTCAAGTAATTCAAAAGATGCCATCTTTGTCCAGGCAGAGTCTTCTCAGTGATCTTCTACACATAAAAAAAAAGACATGTGACAGAGGGCAGCAGTTTGCCAACTTAACAGCATTGAGGCCTGGACCTCACGACAGTTTTTTAAGATCTATTGGTGTACAGTACTCTGTAAGGAAAGACACCACTTCCTCATTTCCATGGAAGTGGCTATTTTGGTCCCTCTCTCAGCAATTCTGTCTTCAGAATAATAAGCAAAATCTAACCATGTAGCCAAGCTAATGATAGCAAGGATTTGTCCATCAACCTCCAGGAACAGATGTTAGGGTAAAAGCATAAAAAAATTTTTGCTTTTTGCACAGCCATGGCATATAATCTTTAAAAACAATCTATATGGCACAGTTGGCTGGAGTCAACATGAGACCCCCATTGCTGGCACTTTCCTTGAAGTCAGCGAGACAGTGGATGTGCTGAAAGATCACCCATGTTTCTAACTGTTTATAATGAAAAAAATTAAGATAAACTAACTATAAAGAAAAAAGGGAACAACTTTTTTTTTCATAATGCCAAACATCAAAATCAAATTATTTGGCTNAGAAAACATGTAACAACAGTAGCAGAGTTATTTGCATTGTTTCCTGCAAAACTTGGGATACAGTCAGGCACAGGATTCCACAAGCAAAATCCCACATGCTTTGGCTGTACCAGAGGTGGTCTGAACTTTGTGTAACACAAGCATACACACACTAATCTGAAAAGACTCCGCACAATTAGAAAAATTGTCCAATAAAAGTCAGTCTGGAAGTCAATTATAGCTAAAACAATATATTCTGCAGAAAAAAATGGCAACATTGTACCTGGTAATAATTGTTCCTGGATGAAAACCCCAGAAACAGGAGTTCCTTAACCCATAATTCCACAAAGATAAACTTGTCAAAATATGTTTTTCCATACTATATATTATGCTACACACTATAATGAAAAAAAATTCCCAAACTCAACTCCAAATAAGCAAGACAAGGTGGAAAAAGTCCTCTGTAGTTTGAAATTAATTCTTGATTAAACAGACATTTTGGAGACTCACTACTCTTGTAATGACAATTCGGGTTGATAGTCCCAGTTTGTGTATAAACATCTGTGCAATTAAGTGTATTGTTAAGATTCCAAAAGTTACATTTTCAGACTTAAAAGATGTGAAACTAAGTCACACAGCGTGGGGAAAAAAAAAAAAAAAGAAAAAACCCCAAAATTAAAAAACAACAAACACCACCACCAAACAAAAAAAACCCCAACAAACAAACAAAAAACCCCAGAAAATACTCAAACTTACACTGAATGCTTATTTTTGTTATTGCCTAAGTTGGGTAAGAATTATAGCAAAGTTATATTCATTTTTGCCTCTTAAAAATAACATTGCACTAGCTACATGAGATCTTCTAAAACAGATGAAGAAATAAGGGGAAAAAACCCAACAACAGAGTTATGAGTGTCTATTTATCAGCCTATCAGCCTGACCTGAGATAATATTACTTTCATTTGCTCTCCTTTTCTTGTCGAGAGTTGCTGGGAACAGCCCTAGTTTGTGCCCAAATGTCAATGACCCCTAACAGATGTTTTAGTAACTGAGAACAGCAAGAGTACATTAACAAAGCAACCCAGTCATCTTCCCTGCTGGGGATGCTGATGAATGCTGATATAAAACTACTTTAGTCCCACTTCACCTGAGCAGCACAGAACAACAACTGTACTCTATGGACTGATTTCATTCTTCTACTTCCTGAGTTCCTAATGCTGTTGCTACATATTTCTATGTTTTTGAAAGAGCAGAGATCTAACACCAGAAAAAAAAAAAAAAAAAGGCGAGGAGGGAAGGAGGTGCATCGGGAGCAGTGCGGAAGGAAAATTAAAGTATTACTCATTCAGACTCATGAAGGTCAGGAGGAGACTTGAGGAGCAAAAGCTTGCTGAAGTTGGGGTTTGATTGCTGTGGGTTTTTAAGTCGTGTGTGTTTCATACAAGGCACAAAAAGTTCCCTGCCTAATCAATACAATAGACACGAGCAATGGGACAGAATTTCTTTCCTCAAATATTACCAGTCTTTGAACAGTTTTTGCCAGAAGGGATCTCCATAGGCTTGCTTTCAGAGTCAGTTTGCAAGCACCCCTCTGTCATCCTCAGATCTTTGCTGACTTCTCCACAATGTCCCGGCTTCTGCACTGACTTCTCTACTGCACCCAAGGGCTGGCTCTGCTGCTGGTATTTGCAACAGGATTTGGCCTTCTGTGACAACAAGGACCTCTTTGAAGAGTGAGGAACTGCTGGGGACTGGCAGGATGCCCCTAGCAGAGCGGGGCTGGCACACCCTAGCTGAATTGGAAAACCCTGAGGGAGTCCAGAGGTGAAAAGCAAGCATCCGGAAGGTGGGAGCAGGGAGAGGCTACGAAAGAGAGATCACCCATGCGCAAGGTTGGATTCAGGATGGGCAAAGCTTGACTGGAGCTGAAACAGCTGATAGTTGAGCTGGGCAACAAGGAGGGAGTCTACAGGTCCCTCAATAGCAAAATCAAGATGTAGGAAAATCTGAGCTTGCTGCTGAATGAGGAGTTGGCCTATATAAGAAAAATGTGGGAAAGGCCAGAGCACTTAATACCTTCTTTGCATCAGTCATTACTGAGGAGGTGTGCTCTCAGTCTTAGTGTCAGCTGGGGTAAACAAGAACTACCAGAGCAGAATCAAATTACGGGATGCTTGAGTAAGCCAAGTGTATACCTGTCCATGGAACAGGACAAAGCATGCCAAAGCATGCTGGCCAATATTGCCATGAGTCACTCTCTGTCATCTTCAAAAGGCTGTGCTGACTTGCATGGTCCCCAATGACTAGAAAATGGCAAATGTTGCTACTGTCTCAAAAAAAAAAAAAAGAAAAGAAATAAAAAAAATAATCAGAAAAGCAGGACTAGGATCCAGGGAACTACGAGCCTCTAAGGGACCCTTAAGTCCCTGAGAAAATTATTTATTTGGCAAGTCCTCATGAAAGACACTTTTATGGATGTGAAGGACAGGGAGGTGATTGGGAACAGTCAGCACAGATTTACAAAATTGCACTTGAGCAGTGTGATTACCTATTTTGATGAAATGAGTGGCTCTGTGAACCAGGGGACAGCAGAGAATGTCATTTACTTTCAGTTTCTACAGATATTCACCAGTGTCACCTGACAGATAAGTTACAGTGACTGGGACTGAATGGGTGGTCTATGAGGAGGTTAGACTGGCCAGACTTTTAGGGTCAACAGTTTGAAGCCTAATTGCCAGACATGACTTTTCTTTTTTTTTTTTTAATGACTAGCATAGTGGAGCTGATAATGTTAAATATCATCACCTGTGAGCTGGAAGGTAGGAGGAACTGATACCTCAGGCAGTTTGTGGATGGCACCACGTGGCACAGCAGGGGAGGCCAACACACCAAAGGGCAGGGCTGCCACCATGACAAGATGGGAGAAAGGGCCAACGGGAAAACTCAGGAGGTTCAACAAGGAGGAAAGGAAACTTCTGCATCTGGGGCAGAACAATCCCAGGCAACAGTACAGGCTGGGGACTGATAGGCTAGAAAGTGTCTTTGCAGTGGAGGCGACTTACGTTATTTACAGCACAGCAAGTGCCTCTTCCATCTACTATCAATAAAGCAGGCCTGCTTCATACAGCACTTCAACTTTTCATTCAATTTCCCAGCCTAAAAATAAGTTGCAGTAATCTGATAAGGTGTCAGAAGGAAAATGAATATCAGAAAGAAAATCTGTCATAATACAGAACAGAAGAACTAGAGCAATATATTTCCTAGGTTTTCTTCCTCTCAAATTCTGAGGCTGGTCATCTGAACTAGTCAGAAAGGGGGACAAAAAAAACCCAACAACAACAACAACAAAAATCTGATAACCCATGACAACTAGAGAGATAGTGAACAAGATGTGAATGAAACATTTCTCAGGTGCCAAATGGTAGACATGCCAGATACTTATTTGAAAATAGGATCTTATCCTACTTTATTCTGTTGACACCATAACTTTTAGAACTTACCATTTCTATTAGACAGTGTATACCTGTCTTTGACTTTTCATCTGAGAACATTTAATCGACTTTGATATTTAGAGAAAACAGACTGGGCTGACCAGTTTGTAGTTCATAAGCTCTACTAGGTTTCAGTAGAAATTTTATACAAATTTATATCTATATTGCACTGAATTTTGCATGCTACACAGACTGAGTTCGTGTTCTGTAAGTTTTCCACAAAGCAGAACTAGCATCAAAGTGCCCAGCTTCCTGTTCACTTTGTGGGAAATATGCATTTTCAAACATAGTGTGTAATCATAAGTAAAAAAATGGTTGGAGTCAGCCAGAATTAGTTTTGTAAAACAGCAAATTGTACACAGAATTTCCACTATGGGGGGGGGGGGGGGGGGGGGTGGAATAAGGAAAAAAATTACAGGCTCTCCTTATTTAGGAAAAGAGTATAGTATAAGACTTCTTAGAATTCAGCTCTATAAAAGTTTAAGATATCTATGCTTTTCTTTATGAAATGCATCTTAACATGAAAAGAGAACAGATAAAGAGACTTGACTTGGGAGTGCTGGGAAACCACAAACAGAACAAACGGCCAAAAAGCAAAGCACAGGTTCTCATTTTTTGCAATTAAAAATAATTTTTAAGTGTTCCCCACTATAAGTACCTGTGTTTTGCAACTGTTTACACGCCTAGTGATTTGAATCTTAGACATTATCTGCATTTGAATGAGTTCATCTGACCACATAAACCAGCACAGCTTCAATAAAGCAACAGAGTCAAATGAACTTAGAGCCACTGGGGACGTTTTCTCATACTGTGACAGCCAGAAAAATATGGGTTTTTTCCTAATATCTTTGGAGGCTTGACCACGCCACCCTTCCAAATACTTTTCAGAATTGTTTGGTAATGTCACTTACTCAAGCAAGAGACCGCACAGCATCAAAGCCTGCTGACATCCCTGGCCACGCAGGGACTTTGGCCAGCGGGGATGGCAGCAGAGATCTCTCCTGCCCTCCCTGACACTGGCCGGCTGGGCAGGGAGAGAGGTTTGCCCACTGGCTTTGCAGGTACCAGTGAAGGAGAGCAGAGAGGTGAGGGCTCCCAGCTTCTGTCGGGTGTGACTGGCCATCCCCTTCCCTTCCTCCTGCTCCACTCTGTGGGCAGCGGCCGTGTGGCATTTCACACCCTGTGTGGCATGGTGGGGGCATGCTGTGGCACACTGGCGTAGCTGCAGGAGGCAGAGGTGGCAGAAGAGGGGAAGAGCAAGCTGCTTTTGCCCAACACAGCCTCTGTAGTCATCCGAGACTGAAGCAATTCCCGCAAGATTCTGGCATTCCCACTGCCAGCTCCCCTCCCATACAGGGAGACTGCTCACTCCCTGCCAACACCCAGGAACCACCAAAAGACACGCTGGGGTCCTCTGCTTTGAGGCGTGAGCCTCTGCACACCAACTGCCCAGCCCGGCTCGGCAAGGGCAGCCGTCGACCGGGAGCAATTAGCCCAGGTGTTGCCTCCTGCAGCTTCAGGTCCCAGAGCTCAAGAGGCAGCCATCTGACCACAAGCTGATCATTTTCTGAAGCAATACTCACGGAATTTGGGTATTTCCCTGGAGTAAACCCAGCAGGCGTTGTCCCTTTATCATAGAGGCTCTCTAGCTTCTCAGTGACCTGCTCGTATTTAACTTACCCAGAGGAAAATTCTGTGTTTTTCCTTTTAAGAACGACATATATCATCTGAAACTTTTAAATGCAAACACACACCCACATATGAATCACTCTAAAGCAGATGCAGGTCTTGGAAACCTTCTGAATGACTCCTAAAGTTAAAAGTTATATGCAGGTGAAGACAGGCTTTTCTAGCACAAAGCCGTCCATCCAGTTGATGGGCAGCACTACCAGCTCTCCTCAGAAGTCCCATTCCTTACAGTCTACTTATATTTCATTTCATATGTATTGGGCCAAGTCACATTATTTTAAGCTTCAATTACTCATGTCAATTCTTATTCACGTAGTCGAACAGTCCTTTTAACAAAAGGAAGGCTTGCAGTCCAGAACATCCACTGAATATTTAACCATCAGAATCAACCAGAGTAAAAGCATGAAAACAGTTGAGGAAGCACTGCAATCTCCTCACTGTGTGTTCAGAACAGGAGTTAATAGAAACTCAGTTAGAAATGCTCCCTGAGCACCAGTTATGAGCGAGCGCATAAGCCAGCAGAATGCCAATGCCACTGGGTGGCCACTGCTGCAGAAGCTCCACCTGTGAACCACACTGCTCAGATCACGGGAGGTCAAGTTTTCACTAGGCAATCATGTCTTTGGTTGGTGTACCTTTGTAGTCCTCAGAGACTCAACTCCTAAGACCCAGGTCTACACAGCCCAAGTCATGTTTACTGTATGACATCTTGGCCACTCTTGCCTCAGCCTGTTTATCTCTGTTTTCCTTTCTTGCCTAAGGAAGCGGACTGAATGCATTCTCAGTAATGGGACTTTTGAGAGGTTTCTTTCAAGCAACTAATAAAATTCAAAACAAGTCTTCCTGATTTCTTTCTTTGGTACAGTATTCCCACCTCAACTCCTGCCAAAGCTCCCCTCCCAAGGCAGGCAAAAGTTTCTTCCAAACTATCTTCCTCCCATGTATTAATAAGGCATTGCTCCCAGGTCTGCAGCAGTCTGTCTTTTTGCTGACCACAAGGTAATTGTATACAGATTTCCAGCCAAGCACTGTTGCTAGCTTAACTTTTGTTTTCTCCACTTAGGGAGTTCAAATTCACAGAGGTTACGCAGTGCCTACCACATTATAATACATGCAGTACACTACAATTATTCTGCTAAAACTTAAGCAATATTAGCATATATAATTAGCAAACCCTCATATTATCTTGTTGTAGAATTAGCAAACAATGTGTAATCTGAGATTTTTTTTTTTTGGTCTAGTTCTTTTCACCCCCTAGGTGTTACAATTAATTACATCAGTGGTTTTTTTGTTTTGCAAGTATTATTATAGTTAATGATGATTAGTGTAGATAATTTTGTTAGGTTCCCGTTTTCTAGCTTAGGGGTATCGCTTTCATTCTAAAGTGTTGATTGTTTCTGATCTAACTTTGAAAATGAGATTAGATACATTTAAAATGATGTTTCTTATATTGTCTAACTATGTAGATTTATATGGTAATTTAAAATCTGATAAGCCATGAGTGGCATAAGACTGCATAATAAGGCAATCACAGCAGTTGACACTTCGGAGAGAATGAAATTGAGTCTTGCTTCAAAAGAAAGAGACAAAAAATATGTACCACTGCATGCTGGGGACCAAAGTGCTGGGGGAAACATTTAGGGCTAGAGAGTCATTACTTAACTTACATGTAGTGCCCTCATTTTCTCTGCATGACTGGACAGGTGCATCCATTATGTGTTATTTCAGGAGGAAGAATAAAGGAAATAAATGGTCAAATACCAGGAGCTGCCTAGAATGAGATTGACTCGCTGAGGATTTCTGTGATGGGACTTGGATTACAGGCTTCTCCTAATGCAGCTCTCTTTACGTGCTTTTGCACAGGCATGGATGGGAGAATAATAAGGTAGGAGTGACCCCAATCCAGTGGATGCAGTTTCTTCTAGAAGAAATTCAAATTCTCCTCACAGGTGGGGCAATGCAAAAGGAACTCCTTTCCCTTCAGATTTTAAGGCAGCTTCTAAATCAAAATTAGAAATTGAATTACGCATGAGAACTCTGCACAGAAATGCCCTTTTCAGCATGTACGAAAGGAAAGCAAGAAGTGAAATGGGTGCTTTTAGGGAAGGGTGATGCCCCTGGGGACTGTTAGGTGGCACATGATTTTGCAGGATGGGAAGCTGCACGCTGATTTTTTTCTTAAAAGTCGTCACCTTCTGTTCTTAGATGTTAACTCAAGGCTGTCATGTTGCAGCAGGAAGGTGGTAGGACAGAAGAGGCTAAAGTCTGGAGCATGCTAGGAGAAATGCTATTTGAACTACAGCTCTTGCACGCTGGAAACACAATCTTGGAACTTCCAAAGACTATAGGAGGGGTTGCTCTAAATAGGTCTGGGCAGCACAGTGACACCAGAGCATCACCACCCCCAGACACTCAACAGACACAATCTTCTCCCAGTGAAGGACACAGACCCCTCTCCTCCCTAACTCAGGGTTTCAGAGAAAGCTGGCTCTGTTTGCAAGCCCTCTTCATGAGGACTATGCCTATGGCATAGCCAAAGCATGTTATTAGGAGGGCAGACTGATGACTGGAGAAGACTACAGCCACATTGTACGACCTTCCTGGAATACATATTAGGGAGACTTTGAAAATCTGCATTATGATGGCAGAGGGAGGGGTGGGCTGTGTGCCTTCTATAAATGATCTAGTTTTTAGCAAGACAAAAAAGAAATACAGATACCTATGTCAAGCCAATGCACGTTTAAGAGCAGATGAGTCTCAGTCTGAAAAGCAGAGCTGTGATCTACTTGTTTTAGTTATATAATCCATATTTTATGACCGAATTGTGATAAAACACTATTATAATAATTGTTCTTGCAGATTTTACATCTGAATGTTAGACACTGTTGTATCATCAGGCAGCTGAGCACAACACAAGACATGTCCCCTTCCTGGCTGCACAGCACGATTAGCTATCTGAAATAAAGAGGATACAAGCCCTGGGTACAAGTAGGTGGTGGAAATCTTTTGTCTGGAACGGGAACATCCCAAGTTAGCAAGCAGAGTCCCACAGGAACCAAGAGATAAGATTCTCTTTTGCTTTATAAGGTAATTTTATGGAATTTCCCACTCTCCTTTTCTCTCCTAAAGTCCTCTGCATGGCTGGAGTAATTTGGAAAAGGGCCTAGAAAAACGAACAAAAAAAAAGTGGGCTGGAAGGTGTTGCTGAGCTATGGAGGAATCCATGCGCTCTCTATTTGCTTTAACTGAATCAAAAATTAATCAAGTATCACAAATGCATCAAGAGGTAAATTAAAAAAAAAAAATCAATAAAACTGTGTCTTTTCTATGTCTGAAAGAGTTTAAATGCTTCTTTGCTGCTATCCTCAGTTAACCAGAGTTTTGAGGTATGAATGCCTCTTCTTAAAAGCAAACACTAACATAATGTTTTATCAGAGCAAACATTAGCTCTAACAGCTCAGATCTGCTGGTCAGTGTCTGGTTGGTAAATCATTTTATTCTTGACTTCTCCTGCACACTGTACCCCCTTAGGCTGGGCACAACTGTGCTTCTGCTCCCCTAAGCGATCTCCTTGCCTTACTCTGCTTTCTTCCTCTGGCGACCTCTTGCTCTGCTCCCTACATGGTCCATCTCCCTCCAGACAGCCCTGCTGCTCATTGGGGTGAAACGGCCTCCCACCCTCCCTCCAAAAACCATCCTGGTGACACAAGGCACTGCAATCAGGCCACAGCTAGCACCAGGCACCTGCCTCCCACAACAGAAAGTGAAGAGTGAGCGAATAAACACAATATCCTTCCTCATTGTCCCAAATAGCTTGTGAACAACCAAAAGATAAAAGATTTCTAGCAGAAAACCCAGAATTAAGAAGTAAATGTTACCCAGAAAAGGATAAGCCTCAACTCTTAAATCACTTAATGCCTTCCCTGAAGTCACATATCTACCATGGACCAGGGAAGTCAAAGCTAGTCTGCTCCAAGGGATGAAAGCAGGGAGGGGCACTGCAGGCAGGACTCCACTTCCTATCATGCCCTTTCATCTTTAGCAATCCTTGTTTCTCATCTGACACATCTTTGCTATAGACTGCAGTGTTTTTAATACCAGAGATTCATGCAGGATTTTTCAGTGTCAAACCCACAGCAACAGAGACTTCTAACCATTTCTGGGAAATCTTTTTCTAGCCCCCTCACCCCCCATCAAACTCTCTTAATAGCATCAGTTAAACAAAGCTGCATAAGTCCAATATAAATCAGCTGTTTTGCTGTAATTCAGCTTGGAACTTTTTAAAGTTA
This sequence comes from Burhinus bistriatus, assembly GCA_013397275.1. Lineage (NCBI taxonomy): Eukaryota > Metazoa > Chordata > Aves > Charadriiformes > Burhinidae > Burhinus > Burhinus bistriatus. The sequence continues at coordinate 70,784 of VYXH01011456.1, read as the reverse complement.
TTGTACTTTCATACTGCTCTAACTCAGCCAAGCAGCAAGTAATATCTGCTAATAAAATGTTTTTTTTGTGAGGTGCTCATAGAATATCGCTGCATAACTAAGAGCAAAAACAATTGCATCCCTTCTTTTGGCAAATGATCAGCTAGGCAAGATACTTAGACTAACCAAGCAACGTATACTAACACCACATGCTCAAAAGTATTCATAATCATGCAAATATCTTTGGCCCATTGACTGAGTTTCCGCAAGTGAACAATTAGTTTCTCCTCTATAAATTTTAATAAGCATAGGGCAAACCATCTATGCTGTGGCTGTTAGTTTTCTCCTCATCTCCTTATTACAGAAAAATCCATTTGGCATTTGTCAGCTTTCTCTGTATATCTTCAGAAGAAAATCATTCTCTGTATTCAGCAGCTTCCTTTTTTAATACATTGTCATAAACAAAAACATGTATTCATTGCTCCTCAGATTTCTCCATAGGACTTGAGAAGAAAAAGTTTTGCTTGGCAGTTGTCATACTTCAGGATATTTTTCATAAGCAAATCACTTACTTACCATTCATCAACTTTATGTGGATCTACTAAAAAAAGGAAGTGCTTGCTCCACTTTTCATCGACACACAGATGCAACCTCATTATAGGTCCAAGGATGAGCAACTCTAGATGCATAAACTCATAACCAATTAGCATTATGGGGAGATCTTCTGTACTTTGAAAATACAATTTGTGCAAGTAGCTAGGGAAAATGTCCCTGTGGTTATTAATTAGAGTGGGTAATTAAGGCTATTAATCTTACCACTTTTTTCTACTAATTCAGGGAAACATACTTGGGAATAAATAACGATGATCTTTCGGACAATTCTTCTTCCAGCCTTGAATAAGAAAAAATTTTTCAGAAGAACAGTTAAGCATGGAAAGTGCATTCTCTATAGCCGGTACAAACCAGACGTAGCAGAGGGAAACAAAGCCCAATTCAAGCATCTGAATCAAAGACAACTGAAGTAATTTAAATTGCACCTGCAGCAGGTCAGCAGGAACCTCTTCACTGCCCTCACACACACACTTGTCCACTCAGCTGATCCCAGGACAGATGAAAATGACAGGTAACAAGGCAGAAAGAAGAATTCCTGACTTTTGTTGGGGTAGGGAGGAATCTGATGCATAAATATACTATACTATGCCTTTGGGTCTGCTACTGCTGCACTGGCATCAGGTTCCTGGTATTAGGATAGCCATTGTCACAGAGCCCTGCTGCCAGTTTTCCAAGAGGCTCACTGCTGGCTTGTTTTATATGTAATATAAAAGACTGTTGCAACACCCAAAAGCAAAATTATTTTTGCCATCTGCATTTAGCGGAAATTTTGCATCTGATTTGTGATTTTATTTATTTATTTTTTTTTCATACAAGCCTCTTACCTCTGTAATGCTTAGCACCTTTCAGAAGCACAGAAAGCACTATCTGTCACAGCCAGCTGTTTCCTTCCTACACCTTCCCCAGAGAGCCCTGAATGGGGATTTTATTAGCTGGCTCAAAATGCAATAGGCCAGGTGTGGAGAGACTATGACAGCAGACACTCACTAATTTAGAGAAACAAACAAACAAAGAAAAAAAAAAAAATCAGTGGCAACGTGGACTTCTGAAGAGTTTATTGCTACTACTGTACAGGCAGGAGGGGTAGAACAGAGAGACATGTAGCTGTGGCTCCATCAATCGCTAAAAAAAGACCACGATACAAGTTTAGGCACTGGACCCTGATCATCCAGGCTGGCTGTTTCCTAGTTGTTTTGACTATTTCAACTACCCCTCTCCATCACAGTGCCCAACTCCATCTAGAGATATAGCTCACACCAGAGGTGATATAGATGAGACTTCACAGGATCTGGATTCTTTTCCCTATACGATTACTCACTACTAACCCGGAAGGTTCACAAAAAAGCAAGACTACTCTGCTTGGCTGCAACAAAGTCTTTGACGTGATATGAGATGTTTCAAACTGAGAAAACCACACAAACTATTTCATAATAAAGCATTCTTCAGGATCCAGATGCATCCCAGGTTCAAGGGCCACTTAAGTGCAGATTTGGCCAATCTGCTCATGCAGTCTGGACGCGAACTGGTGGGTACCCTACAGCCTTGGGGTGAGAGACTAGTCCCTCCTGTTCAGAGCTGTTGATGTAGCATGTACGCTCATCAGGGTGGATGGTGATTACTCACCTGTAGATATGCTCAGTGCTTCACAGACACATACTAAGCCTAAGCTCCATCTCTACGGGTTTACACTGAAAAGCATTTGAAGTTTTGAAATAGAATCCAAATAGCCCTCAGGCTATTTCATTTTCCTTTCAAGGTCTTGTGAATTTATACGTAGGCCCCTTCTTAAAAGACCATTTTTGACCCAATGGCCCATGATGGCTTCTTCAAAGCAAGCTATATTCTATCAGTCAACTTCTGTTTAGTTCACAGATCATTGATACAATGGAACTTAACAGCTGCTCAGGAGCTATTATAGCCTTTCATGTCAATCTGGTTGTCAAGGGTGTACAAATAAAGTCAAAAATCTTCAAGAATAATTTTAATTGATATTTACTGACCATACACAAGAAGTAAGCCTTTATGCCTAGCTTTTTCTCCAAAGGGTAAAGCCAAAATACCTTACAACCTGGGAATTAGAGCTGCCAGAACAAATTGGTCAACACAGTAAACATCAGATATATTCTTAAGCTGCAGGAGCTTAACAGCACATTTGCTCAATAAATCCATGCTCTTCGTTTCAGTCCTATAAAATAAAACTAGCTAAACTTCAAAAAGAACTTAAAAAGGGAATACTTTTTATTTAGACTTCACATCTGTTTTACTACAGGTCTGTTTTTACAATCAGCACTTAAAACGCTATTCTCGAAATTTCATGAATGTATGAAGCCTCAAGAACTAAGAGAGCTGGGTTATGTAGAGGAATAATTTTTATAGGCAGAAAAAATAGTTTGTGAGGCCAGATATGTCATTCAAAGTACGAAATATAAATACATAAAGTAATTACTAAGAGAGAGAAACCTCTTATGAGTCAAATGAAAAAAAATGTCGTCCTTGAAGATCTCAAATTGCAGCCCTGAAATTCAGCCCTCAGAAATCACCTAAACTTGCAGGCCTTTATATTAAAGATCATAACTTTTTAAGCTGCCCAAGCTCTAATTTTGCACATGAGTTAAAATACAGACAAAGCAACAACTCCTTTGGAGGATGCCCCTTGCCAAGCAGCTGAGCAAGCACCTCTGTTCCCAAGCAAGCAGCCACAGTCCCATGTGCCCGGGCTGCCTCTGTCCCTTTTCCCTTTGCAGACAGAAAACTCTCCCTCCATTCTCTGCTGTGGTTTTGCAGGTCCATCTTGCCACCACCTGGGGCAAAGGCAGATTTCCCATCTCCTCTTTCTACTGGTGCACAGAAAATAAGCACTGCAGGTGCTGGGCAGGCTGGAGAGAAGCATGAGGAGGAGTCGTGAAAAAGGTGAGGGAGTGATGCAGTCCCAAGAAAGTGTCCTAGCTAACGGCAAACACCAGCCTGGAATGAAGACTCTTCATGCAAGGACACACGTGTGATGGGAAAAACAAAGTCTGCAAGTTCCTGCTCAATGCCAGGAGGTCAGTGGCAGTTAAGAGGGGGAAAGTGAAGAGTTGGAACATGAAAACATGAGACAACAGACATCTTCCTCTTTTGGAATTTTTTGTCTGTGCTGGTAGGAAGCTTTCAGAAAGAAAAGAGGTAGTCTCTATTTTCTTTACTAAAAAAAGGTGGGAGGAGGAGGGAGAGGGAGAGATGCACTGGACTAGTGGCTAAAACATACAAAAGAAATGCTTCTGCATCTTCCTTTCAAAAGGCAAACCAAAAAAATCCTGCTGTTTCCCTAAAAAGAGTCCTGATCACTAGGCTCTTGGCTTGGAGCTGACTGAACCTGGAACACCACACAATACTTGGAGTCAAGGGGGAAAAAATTACAAATAAACAGCACTCTGTCATATAATGCTCTTAAGGGATGAGCTTCCATGCACGTGCATGCATGTGTACGCCTATCTGTACTCTGTAGTGGAGGGAGAGGAAGACAACAGGTAATTTGCATGTTTCGATATTTCCTCAAAAGAGTGTTGCATTTCATATGATACATATCAAAATGCAAAAAGCCCCTCACCAGGAACCTAGGTCTTTCCGCTTCCAGGAAACACTTTCTCACAGACTGACAGGGCTTTTTTTTTTCGTGTCCCAATGGATTTTGGAGATGTCTCAAAAAGAATTCGAAAGGAAGAGTTGTGACTAAAGCAGCATTCATGTAAAGGGTAGACATCAGTTTTCGTTCCCTCAGACAGAGAATGACAATACGTACTAACTTACTCGATAGTGGGGAGTAATATCGTCCACCTCCTTCACACCTCTTCCGGTAGATGCACGTTGAAGTAAGAGCAGTCTTAGTCAAGAGCTGTAAACTAAAGTTTTTAGCAAATGGGACTTGCTGGTCTACATACAAATCACCATCCTTGCTCCTTCAGGCATGCGTGTGGCACAGAAGGGCTGTGACATAAGGGTTGATCGTGGCTTCTGAGGTTTTAATTTGCTAGTAAAAGGCAGCCGCATGTCCAGAATCTCAATTTTAAGTGTCTCTAAGATGCACAGCTGGCTCCATGCATCCAACTTGGAAGAAGACAACCCTGCCCATTCTTCTGTACAGGCACCCACCACAGGTCTCTAGATTATAAATTCAGAGCTAAGAAGAGGAGAATATGCTTAATTTTCAGGTATATCAGTTATTTATTTGATTTCACCCTCAGTTTCTTTGCGAGGAAAAGAAAATTAAAAATTCAAGTCCTTGTTGGGAGATAGCACCACTTGCAGAGAAAGTGAAGATTAATTAGGTAGCTAGGCCAATTTATGAGGAGGAAACTGTAAGCTCAGTCAGCATTGCCAAGAGGACAACTTAGTCTTAGAAGAACAAAATGAATTTGAGGCAAAAGAGAAAGGAAAGGGGAAAATTTACAAATTAGAAAGGCCAGATACAGGAAAGCATTATATACTTTTGATACAAAGGAGTAACTGATAAATTGGAAAAAAAATAATTTCTTAAAGCAAAGTTGTTCTAGTTTCAAGGTCTGAGTGGACTATCCCTCACATTCAGGGACAAAACTGAGAAAAATTATCTAAACAGTCTTTTAGGACTAGGAAAGAACATCAACCCACTACAAAGCATGTCACTTTAAAAATAATAAAATATTAACTATTAAAAAAATTTCAGAAGGTTTCTATAAAAAGTTTCCAGAGTGTTTGCTCAAGTAGTTAGGTTGCCATGAATGCATTACAAAAATGTTGATCTATATTAATTAACCTCTTCCCAAGGTCAGAAAAACTAGGAAGTTTCTACATGTAAACTTTTTTTTTCTTTACTGTGCTGTTATCTCCTGATCTAGGAGGCAAGAGAACATGCCTGCTTAAAATCTTCCTACCACTCTTCAAGCTTATTCCTGTGCAGGTAAGTTTCACCTGTATCTAAAATGTCTAGGCTCAAAAATAGAGAATCTTCTGAAATACAGAAGTGAATAAAATACATTGATCTTTTCAGTATCGAATCAGGAGAAGAAATTAATAAGGAACAACAGCTGAAAACCGAGTAAAAACTTAGTATTCACATGCTTGTGCATAGGTAGATTGAAGCAGCAAGTATCAGGTAGCTACTAGATCAGAGTGATCAGTAAGACATGTTAACAAAAATCCCTGTAAGAAAGCTGCAAAATATCCATTGCTTTCAACTCTAGGAAATTTGGGTCTTCAAAACAAGCTGGGCTCCCACTTTTGGGCTTGATAGCTAGGTTTGGAGATGAACTGTTGTATCCCTGCAAAATTAACAGGATGCTCTCATTGTCCCATGCTTGCATCCTATTTTCCCCTAAAGGAGCGACTGTCTGGGAGGAATCCAGGGTTTTCATGCCAGCCCTTTGTTCCACACTAGCCATTACACTCGGCAGGCAGGAAACAGCCTTGATTAAGTTATTTGTATTCCTTAGAGGTTTACTACTGCCTGGGCTTGCTCTGCAGTCCTCTAACCCTGAGCAGGAACAGCTGAACAACTGAAAATAGTTCTGGCTGTTATATGCCATTAAGATATAATGATTGTCTTAAGAGCACAGAGCAGCAGCACACATTTAACTTGAGCAGCGAAGCTTTGGCCTCACTTTTCATTATAGCAGTCTACCAGAAACAGCCGAGCAGGTTTAGAGCGAGCTCTGATGCACAGACAGAGATCCTCAACAGGGCACCAAGTCTCAAACTCTTACAGTTTACATGTGTCTGTTGCTTCCTTTTAACTCGCTCTTGGCTTCCAGAGATGCCTACCAACTGAAAATATTTCATTAGGGTTTTACAGCATGAATCAATAGCCAAACGTATACAATTTGGGCTGGAGGAGCCAGGGCAGCAGCAAGAATAAGTTTCTCTCTGAACAAATGAAAAGAGGGCTAGGTATTATAGATTACAAAGATCCAATGAGACAAAATGTCTATGCAGCTGCCTAGGACTGATTGCGGCTTGAAAAGCTGACTTTCCAGAACTCCACCCTTCTCTCGTAAGGATTCCCCATCCAACTTAACCAGGTTAGAAATATTCCTAGCTCACTTATGCTACTTCTATTTTCTGCATCATTGCAGGTAACACGGCTGAAGATCATTGTAAAAACAAGTAAGTGCAACTGAGGAAGAGACTTTGTAAATAAAGAAGCAAGCGAAGAACTGCCTAGTGTTTTGATACAAGACTGTGATAAAGATGTAGTTTTCTCTCTATCTTGTTACTTAATTTAGAGGCCTACCCTGAGAGAATTTAAGTTTAATCAGTAAAACAAGCAAATATGGTTATTCAACGAAGTGGATGAGTAAGTGTACCACTTTTATGCAGTGCTGCATTTCACTAGTTTGAAAATACAAATCTACAATTATTTCCAAAATGCCTTTACTTTTTTCCTTATTCCTTTAATTTTTAAACAGACAAAATAATGACCAAATATTATTTAAACTCCAAATACATTCAGGGCAATAGCTAATTCTGTGACCAATTCAAGAAAACTCTGGGGCAGAGAGTAGGGTTTAGAAACTGCTAACCACGAGAAATACATTGCTAGGTTTCCCTGAAATACTTTTCAAAAGAAGTTTTCACATATGTCATTAGGCTTATTATTTCTTAAACACTACAGATATTAGCATCAGCATAATACCACCCTTCATACATCTTCCTTTTTTCTGTCTATTCCTTCTATAAACTTGCTATCCTCTTCAAAGCAAAGTTCTCATACTTTAAAAAAATCCCTCTCTCTTCTCAGCAAAGCACTTTCATTCTCTTCCTTCAAATCCCTCCATATAACCTACATTTCACCAAGATTGACAGTAGTGCTCTAAATGCTGTCAGTATCACACCCTATCTTACAATTTTACTCTTATCCTGTGTATCATATTCTTCTAAAATCAGATTCTAAATTGCTTGGGGCTTAAAGCTGTCTCTCTACTTTCCTTTATCTTGAATCATTCAAAGGGCCAAGCGCTTCCCATCCCAACTGGTTAATTTGTAGGAGCTATGGGACCACTTTGCGGCAGCTAGAAGAACAGCTGTGCTTACTCTACCCATGAACCAGGAATCAGCTGAGCACAGATTCCAGCTCCATGTTTTCCACTCTGATGGACGACATCACTGGCATAGAACTGGTTACATGACATTTGGGAAATAGGTCAAGGTCAGCTTGTGCTGTTCATTTTCAGAAAGCTATCTTGACAGAGTTCTGAATCTGCTTTCATTTACACTGTCCCCACCCCCAAAAAAAGCAGCCTAGGGAGCGCTAGCCACCAGAAGCCCTGTGAACAGGGCAGGACACGGCAGCCAGGGTGTGGTGCAGCAGTTTGCACGGCACTTTGCACGGCAGGGCGCGCAGGAAGGGTATAGTCACCCTACCAGCTTAAGGGGTGAGTTCAGTTGGTGGTCGTCACCCTCTCAGAAGGAGCACAGCTATGGTATCCACCCAGCGGAAAGCTATGTCCTCTGCACTCGGATGCAAAATGGATGCGGCAACCCAGACGGCACTCCCACAGACACTTGCCACCATCCAGGTCTCAGGCTGCAGGGCATGCCAGAGTCTTTCTCTGGTAACAGATGGCAGTAGTGAGAACAGCTGTGTGAGATGTGACCAGGTGGACGATCTGCTTAGCCTGGTGGCAGAGCTACGAGAGGAAGCAGAAAGGTTAAGGAGCATCAGGTAGTCTAAGAGACAGACTAGTGGAACCATGCTCTGCCCTGCCTGAGACAGAAATGGGAACAGCCACCAGAAAAAAAACTCAAGATCAAGAGGATCCTGTATCCTCCCCTGGCCAGGCTAAAGGCCGTGGCTTAAAGGAAAGGAGTGAATGGAGGCAAGTCCATGCTCAGGGCAGCAGGAGAACCCCCTCCTTGCCCACCCCACCTTCCCAGGTGCCTCTGTACAACAGGTATGAGGGTCTGGATGTGGAAAGCCAGTCAATGGGTGATGATGTAAATAACAGTCCATCTTTGCCAGAGGTGCTGCCAAGGTCAGAAAGGCCCGCCCCCTGTACCATGACCACCTTCATGAGGAAGAAAAGATGGGGTATAGTTGTAGGCGACTCCCTTCTGAGGGGAATGGAGGATCCAATATGCTGGTGATACCCTCCTCTTAGGGAAGTTTGCTGCCTCCTTGGGTCCCAGGTTAAAGACATCATGAGGAAACTTCCTAGCCTTTTACAGCCCTCAAACTATTACCCCTTACTGCTCCTTCAAGTGGGTGGCAATGAATCTGCAATGTGTAGTCCAAGGGGGATCAAAAGAGACTTCAGGGCTTTGGGACGGCTGGTAAGGGAATCTGGAGCACAGGTCATTTTTTCCTCTCTCCTCCCAGCTGCAGGCAGCGACACTGGAAGAAACAAATGGGCCCAATCTGTTAATACGTGGCTCTGTGGCTGGTGTCACCAACACAATTTTGGGGTTTTTTGATAATGGGATGGCCTACACGGCACCGGGCTTGCTGGCGTCAGGTGGGATTCACCTTTATGAAAGGGGGAAGAGGATCTTTGCCCACAAGCTAGCAGGATTCTTTGTCAGAGCTTTAAACTAGGTTTGAAGGGGGAGGGGGATAATATCAGGCTTGCCCGTAACAAGCTGTGGGATGACATGCCAAGGTTAGAGGGACAGGGTGCTAGTGAGGGCCCTCAGCCTGTTGATCTGAGATGGGCTGGCTATGCTGGCTACATTGTAGCACACTTGAAGTCTTACAGAGATGAGCCAGGGGCTCCTGAGGTAACAGGAGCCAAGAGGGAAACACAGGTGAAATACCTCAAAGGAATTAAGGAATGTTCCTCTAAGAAGGTGACATGGCTGACAGCCCAGCTGAAGTGCCTCTACACCAATGCACACAGGATGGGCAACAAGCAGGAGGAGCTGGAAGCCACCGTGCTGCTAGAAACATACAACCTTGTTGCTATTACTGAAGCTTGGTGGGACAAATCTCATGACTGGAGTGTGCCTATTGACAGCTACAGGCTGTTCAGAAGGGACAGGAGAGGAAGGAGGGGTGGAGAGCTTTCCCTCTACATTAAGAAACAGATAGTGTGTGAAGAGTTGTCTCTGAAGAACACACGAGCAGCTTGAAAGCCTATGGGTAAGAGTAAGAGACCAAGGCAACAAAGGGAACCTTATGGTTGGAATTTACTACAGGCCGCCTGATCAAGGGGAGCCTACTGACAAACCCTTCTTACTCCAGCTACAGGAGACATTATGCTTGCAGGCTCTCGTCCTGCTGGGGGACTCTAACCACCCCAACATCTGTTGAAAAAGTAGCACAGCAAGATGCAGGCAATCCGGGAGACTCCTGGAGTGCATCAAGGATAACTTCCTAAGCCATGTAATAGACAGCCATACCAGAGGAGATGTGATACTGGACCTCTTGTTCACCAACATAAGTGAATTCATCAGTGATATCAAGCTGGGAAGCAGCTTGGGCTGCAGTGATCATGCACTGGTGGAGTTTGCAGTCCCAAGGGATAAGGATCAGGCAAAGTGTAAAGTCAGGACCCTGAATTTTAGGAAAGCAAAATTCCAGCTCTTCAAGGAGTTAATCAATAGGACACCCTGGGAAATCATCCTTAGGGACAAGGGAGCAGAACAGAGCTTGCAGATCTTTAAGGACACTTTCCATAGAGTGCAAAAACTCAATCACCAGGTGTAAGAAATCAGGAAAGGAAAGCGAGAGAGTGGCATGGCTGAGTCAAGACCTGCAGCTCAAACTGAACGGCAAGAAGGAGATGCACAAGCAGTGGACAAAGGGACAGGTATCCTGGGAAGAGTATAGAGATGCTGCCCAGTTGTTTAGGGATGGGGTCAGGAAGGCCAAGGCGCATTTGGAGCTGAATTTGGCAAGGGACACAAAGAATAATAAGAAGGACTTCTACAGGTATGTCAGCCAAAAAAGGAAGGTCAAAGAAAGCATACCCTCCCTTGATGAGCAACACTGACGAACTGGTAACAACAGATGAGGAGAAGGCTGATGTTCAACAACTTTTTTGCCTCAGTCTTCACTGGCAGTCTCTCTTCCCACACCTCTCAAGTGGATGGACCACAAGACAGGGACTGGGGGAGCAAAGTCTCTCCCACTGTAAGAGAAGATCAGGTTTGTGACCACCTGAGGAACCTCAACATGCAGAAGTCTATGGGACCTGAAAAGATGCATCTCAGAGTCTGAGGGAATTGGCTGATGTAGTTGCCAAGCCACTGTCCATGATGTTTGAAAAGTCATGGCAGTCAGGTGAAGTCCCCGGTGACTGGAAAAAGGGAAACATTGCACCCATTTTTAGAAAGGGTAGGAAGGAGGACCCTGGGAACTACTGACCTGTCAGCCTCGCCTCTGTGCCTGGGAAGATCACGGAACAGAGCCTCCTAGGAGCTATGCTAAGGCACATGGAGGACAGGGAGTTGATTTGAGACAGCCAGCATGGCTTCACAAAGGGCGAGTCCTCCCTCACCAACCTAGTAGCCTTCTATGACGGAGTGTCTACATCAGTGGACAAGCGAAGAGCTATGGATGTCACTTACCTGGACTTCTCTAAGGCCTTTGACACGGTCCCCCACAACATCCTTCTCTCTAAATCAGAGAGATACAGATTTGATGGGTGGACTGTCCAGTGGATGAGGAATTGCTTGGATGGTCGCATCCAGAGGGTAGTAGTCAACAGCTCAATGTCCAGATGGAGACTGGAGACAAGTGGTGTTCCTCAGGGGTCCATACTGGGACCAGTACTGTTTAATATCTTCATTGATGACATAGACAGTAGGATTGAGTGCACCCTTAGCAAGTTTCCAGATGACACCATGCTGAGTGGTGCAGTCAACATGCCTGAGGGACAGGATGCCATCCAGAGGGACTTGGACAAGCTTGAGAAGTGGGCCTGTGTGAACGTTATGAGGTTCAACAAGGCCAAGTGCAGGGTCCTTCACATGGGTCAGGACAACCCCCTGTATCAATACATGCTTGGGGATGAAGGGATTGAGAATAACCCTGAGGAGAAGGACTTGGGGATACTGATGGATGAAAAGCTGGACATGAGCCAGCAACGTGTGCTCGAAGCCCAGAAGGCCAACCATATCCTGGGCTGCATCAAAAGAAGTGTGGCCAGCAGGCCAAGGGTGGTGATTCTGCCTCTCTACTCCACTCTCGTGAGACCTCACCTGTAGTACTGCATCCAGCTCTGGAGCCCCCAACATAAGAAGGACACGGACCTGTTGGAGCAGGTCCAGAGGAGGGCCACAAAAATGATCAGAGGGCTGGAGCACCTCTGCTATGAGGACAGGCTGAGAAAGTTGGGCTTGTTCAGCCTGAAGAAGAGGAGGCTCTGGGGAGAACTTTCAGTACCAAAAGGGGGCCTACAGGAAAGAAGGGGACAAAGTTTTTAGCAGGGCCTATTGTGATAGGCCAAGGGGTAATATCTTTAAACTAAAAGAAAGTAGATTTAGACTAGATAGAAGGAAAGAATTTTTTGCAATGAGGGTGGTGAAACACTGGAACAGGTTGCCCAGAAAGATGGTAGATGCCCCATCCCTGGAACCATGCAAGGTCAGGTTGGATGGGGCTCTGAGCAAACTGATCTAGGTGGAGATGTCCCTGCTTATTGCAGGAGGTTTGGACTAGATGACCTTTAAAGGTCCTTTACAAACTATTCTATGATTCTACTTCCATTTTTGTAAGCTAACGTTAAAAAAAGTGACTTTTAATTATGGATCTCACATATATGATAATGTCCTTAAAATTATACAATAAACTGAAGAGTAAAAAGGATAATCAGAAAGTCCCAACAGCAAAGGATCTAAGCGTGGCAAGTGAACCGAGACTGTAGAAAACAAGATGCTCTGTGATAAATGGTGGGTGCATATTAACTTTACAATAGCAGAGTATGGCAAAGACTGCCCATTCAAAACTCTAAATATAAAATGGATGTCTTCAGACAAAAAAAATGATAAAATTCAATCTTGATGTTTAATGCAATAAAATGTTAAGCTTTTTAATAAATAAAGAAAAACCTTTCTTCGGTGCTAATTATATGAAGTTAATGGAACTTCTCCCTGTCAAAATATTAAACCCAACTCACCCCAGGAGTCCTGACTATCTGAAACATACATCTTTCTCTACTGCTTTTGAAGTATCAGTATATACCAGTAAGCTTTCTAATTACAATTTTTTAAAGATATAGAAAGTCTTCATAAACATAAAATGAGCCAATTTAAAACCTTGATGGTCTTTGCACTGAAGTGCTGATGAGATAAAAAGCATATCTGAACTACAGAAAGCATAGGTTTTTAGAGAATTTACCTCTAAAATGATGCAAATAATTTTTGCTTAGTGATTTTCTATTTCAGGGAAGGAAAGGCCATTTTATACTGGCTTATTGCTTCCCTAAGCCAGGGTATTGCAAGGGCCTTGGTCTGCTTTTGTAGCAAAATAGCCACATTCAGTGGGGGCGCAGGAGCAAGTAACAGCAATAACAGCTTTTTGTCACACTGCAGTGTTTTCATCATTACAACATGGAGACGTTCAGGCTTGTTGTAAGTGGCAATAACCACGTGGCTCCTAACGTATCTCCGTGGAAGAACTGCAGAGCTCTGTGGTACATGAGTGAGGCTCCTTTTCCTCTGCCATGCTCTTAACCAGGTGCCTCCTGCAGGGGAAGGGGGACCAAAGCCCTCACATCAGCACTTCTGGGAGTTTGGCTCTTGCTCTGGGAGGACCCCAGGCCGGAGAGCTGTGAGCACTTCATGACACTGAGGTGGCACAGGTAAAATGGGAACCAAAATCTGGTTTTCAGCTTTCAGAAACTGGAATTCGTAACAAAGATGCCATTGCTTTGCATCAGAGGAAAAATACGTACTTAAGTACAAATTAGAAACTAAACGCCATCCTTTATTTCCATGAAAAGGCACAGCAGAGGAAATTAAAAAAGAAAGAAAAAAGAAAAGATGAGACGTAATTGGGACATGCTGTTCAGAGTGTACCCGGAACACTACACACAGCAGCAAGGCCAGCTGCCTCAAAGCAACCGGGCAGCACAACACCCCGGCAGCCCGTTGCCAGACAAGCAGAACATACACACCCCAATTTCCAGCTTAGTGTTCAGCTCACGCTCTGCCTCATAGGAGAAGAAATTTAAAGCCTCAGCCCTCAAGAACTGAAAGCTCTGAATCCCAAATCTATCTACAGCCATGCTCTAACAAAGATTATCTGCCCTGTTGTGGCTCAGCATGCACCAGTAAACCTTAAGTGCAAAAATATTGGGATATCTTGGAAGCTGGTCCAAAAAATACAAACTTATCATTTTCCTATAGAATCCAACACCTGTAAGAGATGCTTTAAGAAGCGTCTAAAACATGGATCAATGTCTGAAGCTCAATATGCCCTTGGGATTGCCTTGCTTTCCTGTACTAGTCTGCCCTTTTTAATCATATACTCTAAGCAAAGCTTCATTTCTACAACATGGAGGTTTCAGCTCCTCACTGTACTGGGGAGCTATGAATCTGCAAAGCAATTTTAATAGAAATACTGTAGCGTAGCATAGAGGTAAGAAAAAAGCTAATCAAGACACTACATCCAAGATGAGAAGTTACTGATCCTAAAAGAGAAAGTGACTCAAGAAATTTATGGTTTTACATTCTCTTTGATCTGTGTATGACTTCGCTCTTTAATTTGCTTAAGCTTGAAAAAGGTGGACAAGGAAGAGAAGGTTTTATGAGAGAAATGGTTTCACAGCAATCCTACTTCATTTGAGACTTCTGAAAAAGCATTGACTTACATACGATAAATCTGTCTTATAGACTTTTTCCCCCACAGTTTAATACAAAGTGAAAAAAAAATATTTTATAGTCATACGGCCCTTGAGCTGCTTAGATCATCATGTTATATAGTAGATGTGTCTCACTAAAGGTGAGAACCGTTTGAATAAGATTACTAATTAAAACCTTACAACTGCAATCTTGCACTTAAAATTAGCTCTGTATTTATGACTTTTGAAACAACCAGATAATGGATGTGAGATGGTCTGATACGGAACAACAGTAATTGGGACTCCTTGAGACGTACTGCGAACATTGCGTAAGGGATCTGGATAGTACATAACGTTGTCCACAGGATTTCCAATGACATATCAAGCAGAACAGACAGGAGCTTCACAAACAGCCTGCAAGTCAGTAGGATTTGGATGTCTATGAAGGCACTGGGGTCACTTCGTTTTATTCCTTACACCCAAGCCTGTGCCACACAGCTCCAGGACCAATAAAGGGATTTGAGAATGAGACCAAGGTCCCTCCAGCTTCTCCAGCGTTCCACCCCCTCTTACAAACAGACCCTGGCAACAGCTGTCTTTCTCACTGCTTCATCACTCGCCCTGAGCACTGATCAGCACCACAAACGAGGTTGGTGTTCTGCCCGAGAGACTTAGAGAAGTCATCATGGGCAGGGTGCTCGTGCTTTTTCCTGACCAGTTTCCGTCAATTTGGCTGACTCATTCCTCAAGGCGGGTGGGATAAATTAGGTGCAATACCAGAACTGGCCACCACAGGGTTATGGGGCAATCCACTCTGACACTGTCCCAGCATCACATACCAACTACCCCCAGTACATTGCAGAAGCAATGACTAAGTCTGCAGCTGGGGTGTTTTTCTCTCTTTTACTAGGCATCTTTACAGAGGAAATCACTAACCCTATCGTCTCAACTGTTTCTTCAAACATGCTTTCTACAAGCCTAATGCCAGCACAAATGTTAGTATGAACATTAGGGAGGTAAAATTTGATCCCCAAAGCCTCTTGATCCCTTTTCCTCCTTCAGCCTTCCAGATAAAGAGTGCATCATGAGGTGTATTGTGCACATTTTTTTTCAGAGGAGACAGTAAAAGCCAGTCCCATGGTCACATTAAAGGTCCCAGGGTACCTCTTGTTAGAAGAGAATACAGATTTTTTTTTTTTTTAATGTGGTTTCTTCAGCCAAGCGCTCTCCTCCCAGGGCAATGTACTAAGTACCTGTCAGCTGTCTTCCATCTAGCAGAGGAAGCTGAATGCTTTTTTGTAATGAAGGCCACTATATACATCTAAGCTATTAATTCAAAGACAAACAGGCACTTCTTTGATGGAAAGATGTGAGTCTGTGAGGTAGAAATCGGTTAATAAATGTGAAAATGAATCTTCTAAGGATAATCTGCCAGTGTCAAGTAGCAAAACAGCTGAAGCACAGTTCTGACATCTCCTCAGGACACATGATATTCTCATAAAATCTGGGCAGGGGAGAAACATTT
This sequence comes from Burhinus bistriatus, assembly GCA_013397275.1. Lineage (NCBI taxonomy): Eukaryota > Metazoa > Chordata > Aves > Charadriiformes > Burhinidae > Burhinus > Burhinus bistriatus. The sequence continues at coordinate 54,932 of VYXH01011456.1, read as the reverse complement.
GATGTCTGGCCCTACCATTTATATTTTTAGAAGGCTACACAACAATACCCTGACACCCCCTGAGGTAGCTAATGGTTCAACAGTCCTGTACAGCAAGGTTCTGCCTCCTTTCTAAGGCACACAAATCCATAAACCTTCACTGACCTGTAGTGTCGGTACGTTCCTGCCTGCAGCCCTTTTTTTCTGCTGTGTTAGAAAGCCTGATGAGACTGCTTATTGAATTTCTTCCTTTCAACATCAAAGATACTAGCCATGCTCTCCAATTATTTAATAGATTCTGCTACAGTGGAGATCACCGATTCATTTTCACTAGAGATATCCAGTCATTGTAAAGAGCAATTATATATAATAACAGCCTAGCTGTTCTCAAACATTCTCTTATCAAACACACAGTGCAGTGATTACCGAGATGGGCAATGATCTGATATTGATAATAAAACTTAATGTCTTTGGTGTTAGTTTTACCAAAATATCAGCAGCTTTGCTCTGCAGACCCCAGCACTCAAAATGCAGCAGGACTGTTTGGACTGCCTTTTGCTTTAACTGTTATATTTATTTCACCATCAGCCTTTTTAAGCCTCGCAGAAAGGTGTCTCTGATTTGGTTTTTTGCTGCTCAGCAGTGCTGTCTGGAGGAATGACACAGGGAGACAGCAGATGCTGACTTCTGAAGCTGGCTCTGTCACTGGGCAGCCACAAGCAAGGCGTTTTGTCTCAGTCTTCCCATCTGTAAAACTTTCCTACTTAACTGCACACAGGGGCTGAAGATCAATTTGTTAATGGCTGTGCATTAGCACTGTGCACAGCCCTTTGAACATATAATACGTCCTAAAAATACTAACCCTTTTTGCCCTTATTCACAGATTACTTTCCAGATCTACAGATTAAAGTATTCTTCTTCTAAAACTTTCCCTGAAATAAAAACGCAGCAATAGCTACTCACCGAGCCCTGTCTCTCAATGGCTCTGAGGTGGCAAGTCCTCTACTTGAAGTAAAAATTTTTCGTAACCATTTTACAATTGTGATAAAACTAATAGCAAAATTAGACTAGTGAGGTTCACAGGGATTGCTTGACCTTGAAGCCTAAGTTGTGAAGAGCAAAGTGAGAGCACCCACCTTCTCCAGACCAGTTTTGAATCCAACCAGCTGACAAAGACTGCAGTGATGAAGATAATCACAGTCTTGAGCTGGTTTTATATCCCCATCGACAGCAGGCAGAGGCATGCATACGAGTTCCCTGCTCTAGAAAGCTATCGTGCCCCACAGGCAGTTTTCATGCCTTTCAAACAATCCTTATTTTAGTCAGACAACACGGTCCTCTATCTTTTATATCCTGTCCTTTCTCATCTGTAGGGCTACAACAGATAGAAGTTTCCTTTGACACGTTCTCTTTTTCTGCCTTAAGCATCAGATCCAGGCAGACCCTGGCCATTTGTCTGCTGTGTAGGACATGAGTCCGGTTCCCACTGGACCAGGGATTGCAGCCATCACAGATCCTGCCCACAGCATGTGCACAGGCAAATCCTAGGTGCCATATGCCACAAGGATGACACGCTTGTGCATGCGATAAATTTACCTAGGGCACTTCAACTACCTAGAGCACGTATTGTTCATTCCCTGGATCTGAAAACTGCTGGAGGTCTCTCTTCAGGATTTCCCAGGCAGAAGCCTTAAGGAGGCAAGCTGACTGGAAGGTGCTAAGTACACGTTAGCAGGGAACAAAGAGTGAGAGCTCTCCTGGGAAAAGCATATGGATGGGTGGGCGGGTGCATTTATTTTGTCACGTTAGTTCAGATCTTGCCCTCAAAGCAGAGCCCCAGCGCACCGCACAGTCTGCGGGCTGAGTTACCCTCTGGCTTTAGGCTGAAATAGGTCAAACCTTTCATGAAGCCACATACGTGGGCATAGCACGGGGGGCCCAGCTCCCACTTTATTCTGCTTCTAAGGCTATAGAGGGGGATTGAAGAACATGATAGGGCAGTACAATCTTCATACAAAATTCAATCCCACAGAGCAAGGAGACTGTAAGTATGACCATCAGGCACCAATCTCTTGAGGGGAGGCGGGGAGGGGGGACACTGCATGTGGCCATGGCCAGGGGCTCTGGGAGTTCAGGGACTCCAGAGTGTTGCCAGCTGAAACACTCCTAGCTCCCATTTCAGCCCTGTCACCTCTAGTTTCTGCAAAACGACTGGCCTAGTTTACCTATTATTACTGACTGCTCCAGCTCTGCCTTTTAATTGGAATTCATATCCTGCAAAAGCTAGAGCCTGCAGCTAACAGATACAGCAAATTATTCAGCATTAACCAGCATAATCTGCGCAGGTTTTCATGGTGCCCATTTCCCACTCCTCCCCAGTCACGCACAAGCTCGCTCTCTCTCTACGGGCACAGCAGAGCACATGTGAAGCAGCCACAGCAGCTGCGAGGGCAGCTGGGGCTGGGAAGGAATTTTGCTTGTCCACATGGTCTCTCTACTTCACATCCTAACTCCACATCCATTTTTTTATCCACGCCAGGCAGCTGTGAGGTGTTGTTAATACACCACCTGAAATCTGTTTTCATCTAGCATTCAAAACATGACTGTAAATGGTTTATTGTTGTCATACTTTTAGATTACTTTAACTTTAGGAGCACTGCCTTTCTGCTCTTCATTTTTCCTGGCAATACACACTGCTTCTGTAAGGTGAAAGATGTATAGACTGCTAGTTGTCAGTGCTTGCAAGTAGCCATTTAAAAGCAGATATTTTTTGTCAGCATTTTTATTTGTGAAGCTTCTATGACAGATTTGGAAATTGAAGCCCTTGATTTATCTCCAGGCTGAAAACTAGACAGAGGCAAGGACACTGTGAGCCTTAGGAATGAAATTACAAACATGTCATTACCTCCTTTAATCTGCTCTTGTTTCTGTGAAATTGCTCCAGACAACCCCAAAAATCCATGTGCTTTTACAACAAAAAAATCCTCTTTCAAGCTATTTTCCACCCGTATTATTTGAGGCCATTCACTGTTCACTTGTGTTTAAAAAAAAAAAAAAAGGCTAGTAAATATACTGCTTTTTAACATGTGTAGAGAGCTAAGCCAACAGACTTGACCAACATACAAAACAGTCCTGTTTAAAAATGACACCCCCCCTTCTTTTTTCTTTTTTTTTTTTTTTTT
>VYXH01011456.1:11172-49377 GCA_013397275.1 Burhinus bistriatus | reverse complement strand
AGTTGGATTTAGGGTGGGGTGGGGGGGGAAATTGCTAATCATCAAGATTAACAAAAAGTCATGCCGTTAGCCAATGGGGCCTTCTTAATGATGTTTTCTATTATTAGGTACTTAGGCTGGAAGTTGCCTTCCCACATAAGATCTGTCTTTGTGATGAATGCATCGATTTGCTTCATAACTTGACCATAACAATGCAGAATTCCAGCTGTAAATTAATGTTTTAATCTTTCACTTATGACATAAATATTCTTTATTGCACAGTATGCATAGTTTTGCGTATTAACTACCTAGTAGCATTATGCTATGGGCACATAATTTCACCATTTATATGGTATTTCATACTATTTGGGAACAGGTAAATTTAAAACACATTGTTACACGATCTCCATTTTGGAGGAGATCTTTTGAGATAAATACATCAGACTGTAATTTCAATGCTTGGTGCTAAAATTAAATCTTTATCCACTTAAATGTGTGGGTTATGAGTGCAGTAGAACCATTCTTATGTCAGTGAGATGAGAATCAAGTCCACAGTATGGAAAGATTACTTAATCTGATTTTTTTTTTTTTTTTTTTTTCTAAAACTTGTGATTGACAGACTATCTTATTATTCTTCCTTTTTTTCCTTAACTTTAAGAATATCTAATGAAATTAATCATAGCCTGGAGGAGACAGTTTGAAACCTGGTAAGAATTATATATGTCAGTGCAAGCTCTACAACTCACTTGGACTAATTTGCTACTGGCAAATATATCACTGTCATACACTTCTGTAAACTTTGCATTTGCAATCTTTTGAACTAACCATAGAAGCTGAAGCACTAGTTTTGAAGTCTAAGAGTCTGATAGAAGCGTTGATGCAAGGTTTCTAAGGCGGCAGCAGCTCCAGTAAAGATGTACTGTTACACTCCCATGTCTTCTAGTAATGCTTATTGTTTAGTCCATATCAGAGACACAGACAGAGTAGGAAAACATAATTTGACTATTTCTAAATAAAGCAAGGAACAGCTAAATTGAAAAACCAGAGAAACTGGTCTGTAGAGGATCTCATATTGTGTGCAACCAGGTTGTACGTCAGTATAAAGCAATATCTTAAAATCATTAATATTACTATTAATTAACTCACACATTAATTTATTTTTTTGGATGGACAAAGAGGGTTACATTACGCTATACCCAGACCACTCAAACTTTTTATAACAGCAGCAAAAGTTAGAAGAAAGTCTCCAGTAGTTTTTGCCACTTGTATCACAATACCTGTCCCTACTGTCAGTTCCCTGTAAGTTATTGATTTCTATTTGAAACAAATACCAGGAACAATATCTAGGCTATTAAAACTCCTGCACTAAAGCAAAACCTTAATTACGACCTCCTGTTCTCTTGAGTCGAGATATTGACACATCTGACTGTCACACAGCCCATCTGTTTCCAAAGTTGTTTTGCTTTACATTGCTGAAGACGCAGTAGATATTACAGCAGGAGACAAGTTGTCCTGTGGAGGACACACTTTTTCCAGTGTCAGGATTCAGAGGTACCTGCTTATTTCCAGACTAGATACTGCAGTTCCAGCTCTGTCAGATATCTGAATTGGGATTATTAGCAAATTCAGTAGATCCTGCTGAACTCAGTTTCTTTCTACATCAGTGGTTGTCACAGACATTTACTTTCCTGATTCCAACCTAACACAAGTACAAATCTAATGGGATTTATAATAGGTGTTAAGCTAACATATTAGTAAGAGGCAAAGGCCAATTTTTAACATGACAGTCTCAAAGTAGTGTAAAAAGGTGCCTTAAGTATTACCTTCATTTTATAGATGGGAAACATGGAGTGGATTCCAGATTGCTTGAAACCCCCAAAACCAGTAAAACCTAGGTATCCTGATACTGATTGTGCTCCTGTCAGTTAAAGGGCTTTGAGGAAGAAAACACCCCCTAAAGTAACTCCTCCCCTCAAAAAAGAAATGTTGACAACAAGATGTATTCGCACACATAGACAGAGCCAGAGACAAAAGGATTTTTCAAAGATGCCGAGGGATTTGAATAAATACGTTCAGAGCTATCAGTACATATATCTCAAATACATTTCAAGATCAGATCAGATATAGATCTGTAACCTCTAGCCATGCTGCTATGGGACTTCTGGTTAACAAGCGGCACAGGCACATTAGTAACTGAGGCAATCCTTGGCCTCATTCATCACGGCTCAACTCCCACCTGAGATGCTGTTTTGCAATATGCCTTTCGTCTGTGTGAATAGACTTTCTAATTCATTACAGTAGGAAGTGATGAGAAACCCAGGTACTTCCAGATTGTGTTTGTGTTTAAAAAACAAACAAACAAACAAAAAACCAAAGCAAAATTTCTCATGCCATTTAAACCCATCTTCCTTTCTTTCTTTCCAGTTTTCTTGTTTTTTTGAATATCAGACCTTTCCTACAGAATGTTACCTGATACAAATAAATTTAGAAAAGAATAGTAAATATCAAGAAGCTAAGGGATGACCTCAAAGTATTTTTTACACTTTTATTATTTTTTTTTATCACTTCATGGGAAAGGGAAAGTCTGTTGGTGAGAGATGATTTGCAAAGGGGACCATTCACACAAAAGCCTTACAGAGCCACTTTTGCTTTCAGTTGAAAGCCTGGTTCTCCACTAAGGAAATGCTGTTGTAATCCTGTACCAGCCAGATGAAGCTGTTAGATCAGTCCCATCGTACCAGATTTAGCTGGTTCTTGGTGCCAGCTCTGTACCAGCAAAGGAGCTAGTTTTTCCCAGCAAACTGAGCATTGGAGTGGCTGTTTGGCCAGTAAGGAGCAAGGGGATGTGAGTTAGTCACACTGTATGGGGCTCTGCGTTCTTAAAAATCAGTCATTTGCATTTCTTGGCGCTTAGCACAGCTACTGAAAGCAGCTCTGCCCAGTGAATTTTATGAGGACATTTAATTCCCAGGCCTTCCCCTGCAGTCCCACAATTCTTTCACATAACAACTTCTTCTTAGGAATATCTACTCATGGTTTTCCTCTGTCATATTTGCCAAATCCTCCTGTAATCTATCACCAAAAAAAGCCTGCTTTCCCGTGACTCCCAGTAAATATATAGGCCTTCAGAGAAAACAAACAAACGAGCAAATACCCAGTCCCCTCATTATTTTGAGGTTGTTTTTTTTTCCCTGTCCAGCCGCTGTTGCACTTTTTCTAACTTGAAACATGGACAATTCACTACCGGTATATGACTGTGCCAGACACTCAATATCCTCCCACTCCCAATTTCTATGCATTAGCTTAGAAACAAGCTGTATAGCTGTCTCTGTGTCTTGAAAGAGGTCAGTGCATTAACATGCTACTGATTTTTTCTGAGGCTAGACGAGGTGTGGGGCAGAGTCAGCAGGACTGTAACACTTCATGCATTTTTTTCGGATGTCTCTGATGCTGCCTAATGAGAACTTTGACATAAGAGGTCATTCAAATAGGAAAAAAAAAAGGAAAAAATAGTAATAATAAAAAAAAGAACTAAACCTTTCTTCATTCCTTGCCCCACGATGACAGTACATACAGCCCTGCGCAAAAGAAGTGATTGGGTTCTGTGCTTACTTACCTCCATCTGAATAAGGATTAATTTCACAAAAGTCCAGGGAGTTTGGCTAATTTTAAACTAAGCCAGCTTTGATATCATTCAGATTTATTTCTGTGGTTCTGTTTCACCTTGTTTCATACATATGTGATGTCTGCCAAGTCATTGTTGTTTTTTCATTAGAAAAACTAAATCAAACCATAAATTAGCTCACTCATTATGGATATGGGGCAGCAAGGGCTTTCCTTTATCTTCATATATAACGAATCCAGTTCCTACAGAATAATTCATTTCCATTTGCAAGAGAATTTCATGACTTGTACAATGAACTCTGTGGCTCATGAAACTCTGACAATGGTCTTCACTCCTTTCTTTTTGGTTAATTGTAACAAATTTCTTTGCCTTGTTATAAAGGATATTATTTCTGGGAAGGAAATTCCTGCCCTAGGTATATAAGAAGGTGAGAGATTTCCAAGTTTTGTCTCTCGAGCATATTAATAGTGCACCAAGGTTTAGCCTCTTTCAGTATGAATTTAACAGAGGAGCTTTAGAATTCCTTTTAGCTATAAAGAAATGAGAATGCCTCTGCCATTGTCAGAGAGTAACTGTCTGTCTGTCTTCTTGGCAAGCGCCCAAGTAAGTGGGTGGCAGCTGGTGACAAAGGCTATGACTACTCTTGCCGTTTCCTTGTGATAACTGAAGCTGAGCATTGGCCTGAAGCAATTGCTGCTGAGTTCCTTATGTCTCCAGTATGGTTAGCGAGGGGAGTTATGCACATGTAATTATTTATATCAAATACACTCATTCTAATTGAAGCTGCTAGTATACTTGTACCCCAGAAGAACAGGGAATGCTTTACACAATGTTATCCTTTCCCATCTGTTATGGGGAGGGGGTCTCTTGTGGCTACGGGAACCTCAAGCAATTGCCTTCTGCTTTATTGTCTGCTACATGTTTTATGCCGAAGGTGTTGCCTGTAGGCGACCTGCTCTCTCTTGGACTCCTGACTTCAGTCTGTGTTTTTAGCAGTACCCTTTGATCAGTTTGAAGGCCGCCTGTGAGTGACAGTGGAAGTCCTTTCTGTTGGGAACCTGATGTGATGCCTTCTCAGTCCCAGCTCTAGGGACTTTAAGGCGTACCAGCAGCACCGAACGACACTCCGTCGGTCTGCCATCATCTTATTTCTTAGGCCTTTCCCTCTCTCTGCCTTTGCTTTGAAATTTCTATTTAATTCCCTCCCCGAGCCCTTAACAGTTTTTGTAGTCTTATCTGAACCTTTAGCTATGTCCCCCTTCTTTAATTGTGAACTTCATGAGACTCAAGGTGCTGGGCGAGGTATTGCAGCATTTCCTCCCTCCAGCACTCTTCTTTTTCTCGCTTTTGTTGTACTTCCTGATCTTCTCCACCCCACCTGGCCTATATAATTCTCTTCACTCTATTCCCAGGTCCTTACAGGAGCAGTTATTTGTTAGCTTTGTGCATTAGAGGGAAATACTGTATCCTCTGTTTTTGCCCTACAGCAAGGCAGGATGATCATGATTCATTTCCTGAATTAAAACTTAGATTCAAGGCCCCAGGGGCATTGAAACAAGCCACACGATTTCCCTCCCACTCTGAAAGAGATAAAGAATGATGTTGGCAGAGAAAAGTATACGATTTGGTGGTCAAATAATGCCCTGATCTGGTGCTCCTGCTGACACAGACAGTCTGCCAAGCTGCAGCAGAGCCAAAAAGTGGAGACACAACCAACAGTTCCCTTCCCATCCTGGGTACAGCAATCAGCAGCTTCAGGGACTGATGTTGAATCTCTCTCCCGCTTCACTGAATACAGCCTAGCTTTCCTGAGTACAGTGGGAAAATCCAAAATGTTTTCCCCCATCCCCCTTTTTGTATATTAGGGCCTCCTTTAGAAAGGCTGAATATGACTCCAGATGAACAACTTCCAACCAAAGTTGCTGATCAATGAGTGAGCCTAAAGTTAGTTTACCTGTGCCACACAAAACACCACAGGCAGCTGTACAGGTATAAAACAAACATGAAAAAGAGAAAGCTGTGTCCTGACAGACTGTGATAGATACAAAATCATGAGCTTGGAGTAGTAGAGCAAGTGGAAGATATCTGCTGGGGTAAGAAGGCGGCACAGAAAAATATATGAAATAAGTGCTGTGCTTACGTGTGTGTATATTTCTGTGTGTCTGTGCCTGTGTGTTTATGAGCTCATACAGCCTGAAAAATGAAAACCCTAAATTATAGCCCACTACTAATTTCAAACGGAACCAGAATAAGACCCTGCATTCACGTTTCAGTAACTTGTGATATTAAATGTGAACAGACTTCTTACAGTCCCTAAATCACCCGTCAGAGGAGAAGCTTATGATGTGTAAATGAGAGTCTCTGTAATGACCCGGTGACCCTCTTCCCTTCTACTGTATGAAAAAATGTAGGTCTTAAAGAGGTTTTCGTGTGCTGTATGAGGAGTGCTGTAAAAGGGGAAGGTACTGACATTGGCTTTTCTGGCACGAGGCACCCAAGGAGTAGTTATGGGAAACCATACCTCCATCTTGCAGCAGTCCAGTCCCGCGGGATTAATCCTCTCCCACACCAGCTTCAGGTTCCCCATGCAGACAGGAGGCCGGTTGGTCAGATGCTCTGCATTCATGTGCTAGCTGCATGAAGAGGGCACCAGTCTCCATTGCATCCAGGTAAATAACTCTTAGGGGTCAGTCTGCCAAAACCAGGCCCCAAACTGACCAAGTGGCATTGCTACCCTCCCAACAGGAGCACTGCTACCCTTCTCTACAGCAGCAGCCATGACCATTGCTTTTTACAATCTTTAGGCAATTAATGAATTTGAAGGTGGTGGCAGCAATTCCTCTGTGTCACCTCTCAGGTGGGCTACAGTGGTGCAATATAGCTGGCCGTGAAGAATGTCCTCACGCGCCCTCAAAGGCATGCAAAACTTGGATCCATCTTCTTAGTAACAGGCAAGCTCAGCCTGCTCCCCGCAGCCTACATTGGCTTCTGATATTTTTTGGTATTTAGTCCAAGGTCTTAGACTCTATTTTAAAGGCCAGGCTTCAGCGTAGCTGAAAGGCTCCCTAGAGCTCATAAACGTGGACCATCATTAATAACTTTATTCCTCTATCACACTGAAGGTTTTATAGGGAGAATTTTCTAAAACTGGAGCATTGAATCTCACAGGAAGAAGGGAGCATCGCAAACGCTATTGGTTTCTTCTCCAAGTACAAAGTGCTTTTTTAATCTAAACTTCTTACATAAACATAGGGGAAATATGAAAATAGATAAATAAATAAATAAATAAATACACCACAATGCTTCATTGCACACACACTCCTCCACGGGGAGTGGATGAGAAAATAAAAATGACAGCTCTTAGTCATGTTGCTTAACTGCTGTTCTGGAGGGTAATCTCATATTACGTTAGTGAGTACAATATAATGATGTACTTTAACTGGATCACATCATGGTATATGCACTTTTGTCTCTGAGGTTAGCATTAGATGCTAAGAAGGAGTGAAAATGCACTGGAAAAATTACAGAACTGTATGAAATATCTTATTTGTCCTGAGACAGAGCTGGGTAATGCTCTGATACAGAACTAAAAGCCCTTGCAAAAGGTATTTTTTCCATTTCAGTTACTTGTACTTTCTATCCAACTTCATCTGTCAAGGTCCAAATTCTGATTTGCTCGTTTCTTCTTCTTCCTTTCTTTGTATCTTATAAATTTCCACCTCTCTATAAATTCAATGAACCCAAAGCCTGTTTGCCAGGTGTTGGCATCAGTGTTTTGGAGAATGTTTCTCGCCGTTCAGTAGCTCCGTGGTTCTGCTGGTGTGACCAGTTGCTTTTTGCACCCCTTGTAGCTGAAGCTCTAGAAGTGCATACAGATTGAAAAGAAGAGTAACAGGCTCCCTTTTGGTCCTACACCTCCGGAGGGACAAACCTGTCTCCCATGCTGCTGGTGTGTGCCCAGCTTTGCCTCCTCTCTCCGCTCCCTCCCTCTTTCATCCAGCCAGCTGGCACAACCCGGAGGATGTACTCCCCCACAATACACCAAGCAGGGATGGTTACTATCCTTACCAGCTGACATTAGGGCTAATTTCCTGTAAGTTGCCACAGAATAAAGAAGAGGCCTCTTTCTAAAAAATCTTTCCGGCTTGCTTAAAAACACTCTCTGTCTTCTTTTCTTCCTGCATGCAGCTTGCAGAATCAATAAGGCCCTAGCCTCTTAGCCTTGAGAAGCAGAGAAGCTATTGCTATGAACTCAGCAGGAGCAAGAGCTAGGGCAAGTAAGTAGCCCAGAGCTAATCAAAAGTGCCCTCCCGTGGCTCAGGATGTTGCCAAGTGCTTGAAGCAGAACCAGAAGGCAATGTAGTACAATTCTTTTGTCAAGCAAGGCAGCATCTTCATTATCCCCACTCGATTATCTGTGAATTTCACTAATTGCACTTGCCTTTACCTTACACTTACCAACAGAGGTTGGCCAAGTGTTGCTCTATAACACTATTTTGAAAAAGTGTGTCTATCTTCATATAGGTGCCTGATGACTATTGAAAGGGGTAAGTAGATTCCCTTTCACATCAGTGAATAATGCCGTGACAGACTGGTACAGAGACTCTGTATTCAATTAAATTATTCTGAGTGTTCAATGAAATTTCAAGCAGCCTTTACAGTTTGAAAGAAATCATGTTTGTATTCCCTTGCAGTATTCCTATTGCACACACCCCACACCCCCCTCCCCCCAAAACCAAACCCAAAAAACCAAACCCAAACTAAACCAAAAACCCAGACAAAAAGGGACTGTTGTTTTTTGTTGCTACAGAAAGTGGGGAGGAGGCTGGGTATTTTGTTGGCAGTTGATGAAAAAGATCCCTTACCAGCATTTATAGATTTAGGGCTCTTTTTTTCAAAGAGAATCATGTGAGGGACATACCAGGTTAGGGTGATCACTGTAAGAATCTACCTCGGCCAGGGAAAGGCACAGAGCAAAGTGCAGTTACCTTTGCCTGCTGAAGGAAAACAGGAGAGGATGAAAAGGATTACAGCTTGAATGCAGAAAACCATAAATCCAGTGGTGGTTTCTGTCATTTGCTGGACTGTGTCATTTTCCTTGGGTACACTGTAGATTTCCAGCAAGCTTTGCCCTAAATCATAGGCGTATGACTTTGAGGATCATGTGGAATTCTGCATCGTTGCTGTATTTAAAAAGTATGTTATTGCACATTAGAAATTGCTTAAGGGGACATATTTTGGTTTAGTGACAAGAAGTAATAAAGACAAGAATAAATCTGCTGAATGCAACAGGGCTGTACGTTTGCTGATTGCGTGTTTAGTTTAGGTCAGCTTAGTTTAGTCCGTTTGGAAAGCGCTGCCACCAGAGACGTGCAGCAACACTGGGATGTCCTTTGCATGGAGGTACCAAACTCTGTTAGTGTCTCTTGCTTCATCTGGGACTTGCTTCTCTTTCATAAACACAGACCCTCTCAGAATTTCCTCTTCCCTGTGACATTTGTCTCTCTCCCTTTGAGACCAGTGGCCTTCTTGCCCTTTATAACATCAACTCAAGCATGATAAGTGGTATAGAAAACCTGGCATGAATTCTTGAGCTCCTTCAAGAGGGCTAAGCCACCATTTAAGTCCCACAGGCTTAAATGCTTTTTCAACACTTGACCTCTTCATAAGGATGAATTTCTCCTACAGTGAAGACAGCATCCAAAAATTGTTACTTTGTCAGTCAGAAAAAAACTATAAAGCAATACACAGTAAACAGTATATAAACATCAAATAAAATAATAGAATTTGTAGTTATGTGTAAAATACCAGTGTCTCACAGATTATGTTTCTGGATAACTGTTTAAAATCTCAGAATTAATATTTAGAGAAGTATATGATTATAACAATTCTACTAGAAACAGAAAAATCTGCTCAGTGAACAGTCTGTGTGTACAGCCACTGGTCTAAATCAACTCCACTGCCAAACTGGCAAGCACCAGGAAATATATTAAATGAATAGACAATTCAGAAATGTCCAACAGATAACTAAAATTGAAATTTTATTTTTTTCAATAATATTCATCAGACATTTTTCTGACAAGACTTTTCTGAAAGATGAAGTGCAAATGGGAACCCTGTAAGAATGTTTAGAAGAATTGTACATGACATTTTTTAAGCGCCACTAAGTACACATTGAATACTTTGTAAGTATATAGGCATAGCAACATGCAAGTGTCATGTACCTAACATTACAATATGCATTTTGTCTGCTTAGAGTTATGAATGAGGAAATTAAATGAAGTAAGTGTGTCTCATCATCAGTGCAATATGTCTAATTCCCATGGACTTTGTTCACAGGTTAGTGGTGGTATTTCTGAACCATTCAAGTATATCCTTCCCAAGGCCTTCAGTTGCCTGTGTAAGAGCAGGGTACGCTGGAGCTCCTAGGAGAATACACTTACACTGACTGTGAACAGAGGAAGTTGTTATAGTCCTTTCACAAATTAGGCCATATTATTTACTCTAGGAAACTTCCTGCTGAACTGAAGGTTTTTTGTAGTTATAAAATATCTAGGCTAAAAGTAAAGGATGCACAAGGAATGCCTTATCGTTCTGTCAGAAAAGAGCTAAATAGCAACTCAAATGTGCATTAAGGACTTGAGCCTTGTTCTTTTGAAAACAGTAGGCATATTGTACCCAACCTTTATGGAAGCAGGACATACACGAATCCAGTAATCCATGAATCCATTCTCTTGGCTCACTGTTGAGGCAGAAGCAGATGATTGTAGGTCATATTTGCATATTTCTATGGAAGCTATATAGGGGTATAAGCAAATCTGCTTTCACTGAAAAAGGACAACATATGCAACTGCATATTTACTAACACTAATCAATATGCATAGAAAGGAGACAAAGAGGAAGCAATAAAGAATTCAGTCCAGCAATTAAAGATTTTCCTCCTCTTCATAATGAACATAAACAGTTGATGATCATCATTATTATTTTCTTTACAAGCTATTACTTTAAAACCCGTCCTTTTGAACCGATTATGAAAACCCTTCAATGATTTCATTGTAGAATAAGACTAAGAAAATGAGTATGTGTAGAGGAAAATAGCATCAGTGATTTTCAGCACTACGCGTAGGGGCAGGGTAAGGCTGTCTGTAGTTTGTGCTGAAATGCGAGATCAGAGCTCACACATGAAACACTGCTGGCTTGACCCTGAACACAGGGAAAGTGCTAAAGTGCTGACTCCAACAGGCTTGCCTTTGCACCTGGAATCTTAAAAAAAAAAGGAAGAAATAAAAATCCTTGAACTTTTCTTTAATCGTAGCACAGACCGCTCCTTTTAGAGGAGAGACTTTTTTTTCCCTACCTCCTTTCCAATTGGACTGCTACTTTTAGCCCAGCAGAGAATAAATGACTTAAGACACAGAACATGTAGGGCAGATCTATAGTAAACACAGAAGCCATGAAGAATTTCTTTTTGCCATCTACTGAGAGGGTCTGGGAGCCCCTTGTACTGTAGTCATCACATTGGCTCCACACTGTCTTCTGTCTGGTTGTGAGTACACTAAACATTGCTGAAGAAAATGAACGTGGCTTGGCAACAAAATGATTCCTAGATGCTGTAAGAATTCCCTTAAGGGCTGCTGGAAGCGCACAAAGCTTGGAGCAGCCCGAGAATGTGGAGTGATACGGAAGTGTGCTGTTAAACCATGTTTGTACCCTTATTTCCTCCTGAGTTAAAACAAGTGCAGAGTGCTGGGTTAGATTCATCGATAGCAAGAAGGAACTGTGCTAGCTTCTGTCAATGCCAAGTACATAGGCAACTCCCATTTGCTTTAGAGGTACTAGGTCCACTCTGAAAAACCACGTAGGAAGTCCCACTCTTGATAAAACTATCTACTATACTCTGTTGACATCAAAGGCTGCTCTAGCCACTTAATTTTCTCTTATTGTTTGCAATAGTCCTTCCCTGTTCCCCATGCATTGAGTGTTTTTAATGTAAACATGCCCTGGCAATATTATGTTTAAATAAGTACGAGACATGTCAGAATATCTCAACACTATTGGTATTGCATATTTAATTCAAAAGTTTGCATGTGCTTTTAAAAGTTTCTCTTCAAACCTGCATGCCTTACTGGAAAGAATTGTGTTGCAGTTGGATTGCACATCATTATCTAGTGCTGACTAAATATTGATGGGTTATAGCTGTTTATTTGTAAGCTGTTTGGGATGAATCCCCAGCCAGTGTAAATTGGCCCACGTTTAAGGCAACAGAGTGAAGCTGATTTATACCAGCTGAGGCTGTGTCCTCATGCCCTGTTAAAAGCTCAAACTATCCCAAAAATTAGTAGAGAACAGGGCAAGAATTGTGAACCCAGGCAATATTTTTTTTTTTCTATTTTTAACAGAAAAAAACCCACCAGTGACCTTATTTCAAGACTACACCAAAGAATCGGTAGTATTGTAAAATGTATACAAGTATTTCATAGCTAGTATTTAGACTAAGAGGTAGATGTCATATTCTAGGAATAGTATAGGGTGGAATGATGCTAATGGCAATTGCTAAATACATCTATTCACCTGTTACACAGAACACAAAGGAGGGCTATAGCAATGGCAACCACAAGAAGGCTTACAATATTATTTTCTGCTTTTGCTATTCTAGGTTATCTGTCTTTGGGTGCATTCCTTCTGGAAGGGTATGATGGAAAAGTGGCAAGAAGTAAAAAGATCAGTACTACAAAACTTCATGTTTTCAAAACATTAGCTTTATCATTAAAGGCATCCTCTGTACTTTGATGGAGGCATTTTGGACTTACAATTTAAGATTACCTGGCGTTACTGAGCAAGTAGTGGAAATTCCAGGTGAGGTGATTCAGCAAAATAGGGGTCAGAAGAACGCAGCTCTCTCTCTCTCTTTCTCTGTTGTTCATGCTAAAAATACCAGGGCATATGGCAGCATATTTCAGCATCTTAACATACTAGGCTCCCTTGAGGACAGAAAAAAAGAGGAAACTTGTGCTGTTGAGCCAGAAGTAGATTACAGAACAGTGTTGCCAGACACACAGAGTGCTGGCAGG
Source organism: Burhinus bistriatus (assembly GCA_013397275.1). Taxonomy (NCBI): domain Eukaryota; kingdom Metazoa; phylum Chordata; class Aves; order Charadriiformes; family Burhinidae; genus Burhinus; species Burhinus bistriatus. Next base: position 36,702 of record VYXH01011456.1, on the reverse strand, counting down.
AGAGCCACTAGTGGAGTCAGTGTCTTACTTTGCCTAAAGGTGTTTCAGTGATATTTAATGGGCCTCAAGGAAATGGAAAGCAAAGCTAGTGAGAATGAGGAGTGGTATAAGCCGTTTTATAAATTAGTTTTCGCTGCAAGTAGAGGAATTACACATATTGCGTTACGATACCCACTGCTTGTATATGCACCTTCCAGTTTTTCCTTATGACTGTTAGGGGTCATCCGCCCCCCTGCTTGAAATAATCAAAATGCATATTATAATTACATGGTTTTCCAATATCCATACACAGCAAGTACAAGATACTTACATGTAAGTACACTGTATTTACCTATATTTTTGCATAGTTTTTAGTGTGTACTTTGTGCCACTTAATAAAAAGCATTACTCATATTGTTGCTGTTTGTTTTTCTCCATTAGACAGCTTATTCAATTAAAGTTGAAGTAGCTGGATTTTTGGTATGTTCATCACAGATTACCAGTTCCTAGGAGTGTAGAGATTAGACACTTGGAGGAGTCTGGATAAGCGGTGGGGAAAGCTGCAGTGTGAACATGAAGTTTTGAATCACCTCCTTAATTAAGAAAGACAAGATCAGATTTATGGTGCTAATTTAATAAACTTACCTTTAATTTGAATGGAATTGTAAAGGTAAGAACTCCATTTTCCTTTTGGTAACACTTTACAATAAGTGGCACTAAATTACACTATAACTGCTATGTTACAGGGAATTACATGTAACTACACTGTAACTGTTGAAATAGCTACTGTACATGTGCGTACACGGTAACTTCAGTGCTGTTACAATCATGAATTACATAATTACAGATGATTCTGTCCTTTCTTTTAATTGAAATAGTTATATATATATATTATACTGTAATGAAAATACACAAGACGTTAACTTTCATGTCTTATTTAGAAAAGTTGGGTTTCTTCATGTATTCCTTTATAGAGGGAGTCTCAGTGCAAGACGAACCATCCTTAAGTAATGTGGAAACTTTTTAAAGTGTTCTAGCTTAAATTCTGAGCCTCAAGGTTCCTTAAACTGTTTCTTGGTTTGTCAGACAACACTAAAAGAGTGGGAGGATGCACCCCTTGTCTTCTGATGCACCGCTTTCTTGTTCAAATCATGAGAATGTTCTTGAAGCATTAAAAAAAAAACCAAACCAAACCAAACAACTACATCAAAAAGTTTAAAAATAATCAGCAACTGACACTGTAAACAGTACACTGGCAGAAACCAGCTACCTGGTCTTGAGAAAACTACTCTGCAAGTGCGTGTGGGAGAGGATGTCACACACATTTTAGCGAGGGCGGTTCCCATTCAGAGCCTCCATTTTACACATCCGCAGGATGCCTCACGCCATCATCAAAGTGGTGTTTCGGAATGGGACCTTGGACTACGGGAGCGGATGACTGGCTTTTAGCCTACTGAATGTCATTAGCGTTGAGCCATGGTTCTGCTTACAAAAAAGAGGGATGCCTCTTTACACCTAGTATAGTAATTTAAACCCATGAAGACCAGACAGGCCTGCAAAGTGCTACCCAGGTAGAATGCTTGGTGTGGGTTTTTTCACACCTGCTTTGCACAGATGCGAGGGACATCACCAGGTGCAAGATAAGATAATGGAAGATCAACTGTGTTAAAAATGAGCACATGTGAGAAGTTTTAATTGAAAACCAATGAAATAATCTATTTTAAGAGTACAACTTATACCTCTTTTTGCAAAGTTTAAATGCTGTTTCGATGCCACTGGAGAAGATGGTTTGAAATGATTACCCCAAGGGCAATCCTGCTTTTGAAGGTCCTACCTGACCTTGGTTTGGTAATGGTTCAAGTAACAATCCTACTATTCAAGCAAGCTGGAGTTAGGAAGAATGAAAAGAAGGCGTAAACACCACGCTGGTGGGGAATTCCACTTGAACAAGTAAGGCCCTCGTCCAGGGAAGCACTTATTTTTAAGCATATGAATAGTGCCTTACAGTCCAACGGAACTTCTCCCACGCCTGAAGCTGAGCATGTGCTTAAATGCTTAGTTGAACTGGGCCCCAGGTCCTGAAATAAAACCTGGTCGTACGTGATACCGTATCGTAGCTAAAGTAACTTACTGTTGTGATAAGAACCCATATTTTTGGTATTAAACTGAATTACTTCCTTTGCCAGCATTTTACATGTGTATGTTTTGAAAGACATGAATATCTTGTAAACCTATACTAGTTTTCAATGTGTCTAGTAGCACCTACCTGGTTCTCTCAAACTACCATATTATATTAACATATTATTGCATTTTTCCACAGATGGGTATGGAATGAACTGTAAAAACAAGCATGCAATCACATCAATGCAGACTTATTTCTTTAAAATGTCATACTGTATATGATTTATTATGTTAACACTCAACCACATCATATTATTTATGTCTGTATATTTTGAAAAAAAGTGCTGCTTTGATTGACGTCACCCTTTTTTCTTAGAAATTAACAAGATAAACGTTTCAACAAAAACAATTAAAATACTCTAATATTGTCCTTAAAAGGTTTATACTCTTCTGATAAATAATCTGACACAGCACCTTTTTCTTCCATTTTACCATACTACATGATGCCATATTCCAAACTCTCCCTTCCCCACACAAAAATAAAATCCCAGGAGAAAGTCCTTTACAGCAGACCATCATGCCTTCAGGCTTCACAAGTACAGCAACCAGAGAGAAATACGGTTTTGTCAAAGGTGCAAAACTTAGGAGCGAGACAAGCTCCAGCTAGACTAACTTGCGTTCTCCAGTGTAGAACCATTTCCAAGAGCTGTTATGGCAACCTTTTTATTTCATTGGAAGAGGAAATAAGCCGATGGGCTTACAGTGTTTTGTTGTCATATTTAAGAGCATGTGATTTTTCAGCTGTCAATTACACAAAAAATTTCAGAAATAATCCAAACAGAGACTTTCACTGTGGAGCTAAAAGCATGGCAGGAATTCTCTATCATTCACGGTGACATAAGTTTGTACCTCACAAAATGCATAGACAGGAATTTAATATAAAGAATTAGTCCATTTACTGTATACACAAAACATATATCTTTTGTTTTAACACTTCTATTTTTTTCTTTTTTTTTTTTTTTTTTTTTTTTTTGGCAAACCAACATAGAGAAGCAGCTCTGGAACTGCCAAATTAAAAATTGAGAATTTTAGCAACTCAATACTATTTTTTAAGGATAGTAATCAAATGTGGTTGTAATTTAAAACCTGAGGCTGTGCACTGGTTGTTAGCTTAAAACTACCTTTCCATATAACATTGTGCTTCCATTGTATAACAAAGAAAAAATTAACAAGAACTAGAAAAGTTTGCTGCTGAACAGTGCTAGGACATACAGACAAAAAAATACTAATACATGTTATCTACTCAGAATATTGATTTGAGTCATATCTAAAGGGATATAATGAACATTAGAAAATGCTTACTTGTGACTGACTTAGCTACTGCCAAAAAAGTTAAATATGTATCAAATAATGTTTAATTGAATTTATTATATGCACTATATACAGATACTAAAATGCCTTGCAGTTGTGCCTCATGAACACTTCAAATTTGAGTAGGCAGGTGAGTTCATGTAAAGCAAATAAATTATAAAAACAGAAATTACTCAGAAAGATCTCTAATTTTGCAATCCCAAAAAAGCGGTAAAAGGGCAGGACAAATTTGTTTCAAATGAAGCACTATTATCTAGCTGTATAGCTATTCAGCATATTTTTACCACTGAAACATGGCACTGTTGTCACGGTACCATTTAAAACATAACAAAACAAAGCAAAACCAAACAAAAAATTCAGTGGACTGATGGGTTTTTTCCACCAAATCCAAGCATACAAGAAACTATACTAAAAAGATTTCAGTTTGTGTTTCCTAGGGCATATGTTTCAAAAGCAAGTTGCTTTTTGAATTATAGATAGACATGTATAAAACATTCTTTGTAAACCTCTAATCTTAGACTTAACATTTTATGTAAGTAAATTAGGTCCTTACCTAACAGTATTTGTTATGAATATTGTTCTGTGACATACTAGTAGGGACATGATAAAAGAAAACTGAAAAAGAAGAAAGCTACATAACATTTAAAAATGTAGAAAACTTGGATTAAGATGATGATTAACATTGTTAAGGCTGTATATTCAAGCACTGTATGTTAAGAGAGCAGTGGATATGAATTTTAGGCAATAAGAAATGTCCTGCTTTATGCATGATACTGTAATTATAGAATGATGATGTCAACAGCTGATTGTTGGCGTAAACTGGCTACGTATAGCAGGTATGCGAGTTAATAAAGATAGCAGAAGATGGCAGAAATGAATTCTGAGAAATGATAGCCAGTTTTCTCCAGCAGTCAGCCTGATAAGTAAAACTCCAAGATTCTAGCTCTGCATCTAAATGAAATACTCTTTTTTCTCCTCTGCATTGACTTGGCTGCCTTCTGCATTGATAATGGCTGTGTCGGCATCAGGTGCATCTTCAGCTCCTTTTGCTTCGTTTGTTAAATATGTTCCTATAGGAATCAAAACAACAGAAAAGAAGGAAAAAAAAGAAAAGATTAGGGGTTTTTTAGCTTTACACTGCCTTATAGGAAGTACATTTCTAACAATGCTCCAATTACTTCATGAATGGACAAATATTTTTACACAATTTTAGTAAATATCATATAGCTATGCTCAACTTTCTAATTTGTCTAAGTATTAATACTGATAATGAACATACACAAATTCAAGTACATCCACAATAAATTAAGAAAATCTTTTAATAAAATCCACTTTATCTAACTGCAGTAACAGGCAATATATTCTGCAATTACAGAATAAGTGATAAAATCTTGGTTATTTATTGGAACAGCTACCCATAAAAAACAAGCCAACTCTGAAGACTTAGATATTCATAAATGCTTATTTTTTTAAAAAATGGCCATTGATTATTTTTATATTTCTATTTTTTCATCATTGTATCTATACTTTAATTTTACAGAATTGTATCATAGTCACTTCCACGAATTATAAAATTGAAGTAGCTTTATTAACTGAACCCACTGACATTATACTGTCACAGATATTTTTATGCTCGATGTATGAATAAAAAGAATTGTATACAATAGTCAACTTTCCCTTTGTGAAAAGCATTATTTATGTTGACATAAGATATATATGTGTTCATTCAAGAAAGGAAAACACTGGCTCATTAAAAAAACCTTGGTTTTCCCACACACAGTCCAATCAAATTAAAAAGATGTTGTTATCCGCTTATGTCTGCTAGCCATATGATTATTCTATCTAAAATAAGATTTAATGAGTGAATACCAACACTAATCTCTCTGCACTTTTTTTTTTTTTCTGGTGGGTGTAGGGAATCAACTGAGTTTTAACAACTCGTCTGCAAGACATTCAGAGGTTAAATCTCAAGAAATTATTTTGGAATTAACTAGGTCAAAATAGGATGACAGAGAAGCTTAGTCAGAAGTCAGTGTCACTCCATCCCTGTCATCTCTAGTGGCGGGGGGATTGGAAATGAAGGGAGTAGAATTCTTAAGATGAAATCTCTGAATAAAGTAAAGCTTGGCCCGGGAATGAAACCTTTATTCCAGTGGGATCATTAGTAAAAGTCACTGATCTGAAAACTCGCCACTGGCTTCTAATACTGTCTTGCAAATATATACTTAAAGTATTAGCGCAATTTATTCAAATGAAAAATCTTGTTCACTCTCTCTATATATATATTCTGCTGAGTTGATATACTAGTGAAAACTATGAGATCATGCAATCAAGTATCTAGAGCTAAGGGATGAAACCAAAGGGCAATCTTATCTCTCAGTCTCTCTGAATCGCTGACTTACGATATGACCTTGGGCATGTAACTAGATGTCCTTTGCCTTAGCCAGTCCACTGGAAAACTGGGTAAAATTCAGACTTCACTCATGACTGGACTGTGAACTGAGCTTTCTTATCCAAATCATTTAACGTGAACGTGAAAGGGAACAGCACTCCCAGCTGAAATCGTGCCTTGCTTCCCGAAGTGACTGAACTTCCACTAAATCTGTCTTACCTTTATGTCTTGCCAGGTATCGACCAAGGAGAATTATAGAACATAGCGTTACAAAGACAACTACAGCCACTATTCCTCCTATAAGAGCGTGGTCGGGTCCGGTCTGTCCAGCCAAAGCATTTGGATCTAGAGGGAGAAGAAAAAGCAAAAGTAGTCCTACACAGACAAAAATTGTCAAGAAAATTCACAATACCAAGTTTTATACCGATCATCCTGAAAATAGGGCATTTCTCTTTTTAATATTCAGCACGGTTATTCCCACTTTTACTACCAGTATCTTATCAACAACATAGTGCTGCTTGTATTCCCAGATTGTTAAAGCCCTGAGGACATCACAGTTATGAAAAATATTACCTTATTCTTCTTTGGCAGAGGTTATTAAATGGGAAAGGTTTCTGGTTTTGTCCTTACCATTTTACAACTGAAAACCTGGCCACAGCTATTTATAGAAGGAAAAACACGGAACCGAGAATTGGGGATCAGATAGCATCAGCAGAATAGTGTCTGCATAATACATAATTTATAGAACTGATTCTCAGTGGGGATCCCTTATATATTCTCTTCCTCTCATTCCTATCCTATTGCACCAGAAATAAAAAGCCAGATAAAGAGTAGCCGTGCCAAGTTCCTCTGCGCATGGCTGAGTCTGCATGAATTTGGTCAGATAAAGGTATCAGGCAACCTGAAAGTTCATCATTCAGTCTCAAGCGTCAGTTTGCGAATTTACTATGAATACGCAATTAACGCCCGATGTGAACAAGCTGTAATAGATATAACAATGTATAAGCAGGTTCATTTTACTAACTGTATGCAGAGTACTAGGAATACTGGCAGATGTGAGCTTTCTGTGCTGGTCATTTGCCTGTTCTGTTGCCTAGTGCTTCACAAAAGTTGCAATCATGGGAAATGGCACTACTTAGGGGTGAGTAACTCTCTGGAGCTTTTGAACAATGAACCAGCAACCTGTGACAGCTGACTCACCTGAAATATGCAAAAGAAGGTAAAAATTCAATCTAAGGATCATGGTTAGATTTCTATTTTAATGAAAATGCCTCTGCTATGAAGTAACAGTAATTCTCTGAAGATGCTATTAGCATGTACTGTATGCTGCAATCAGTCTAATCTCACTGCTTCAAGGGCATTTCCCTTGTAGGAGCTGTTTATATTCTACAAATAGTTTGCAAACAACTTCTTTGCTTTGTAAAAGGGAAAGGCAGGAAAAATATTTACACAGAAAAGAGGGCAAGTCTGTAAAGATGATAGAAGGGCCTCTCTGATAATGCTGAGGAGGTGTGATTCCACGATACCATAATTACATTCTGCTGACCCAGATCATTGTATAACAGTAAGATGTATAGATATATCTACATACACACAAGTGTACATAAATATAACATTATATAGATGAAATAATCATGTTTTCCCCTCCTTTTGTAAGCTCTCAGGAATACTGAAACTACACTTCCAGGTTTGCTGGAGCACACAGCGGTATGGCCACTGTTACAGGTACAGTTCTGCTCTTAACAGTCACTGAACCTGTCAGGCATGGCTTTGTCACTTATTGCTGGCTTTCTGAGCTCCCACGTCTTTCTCTTCTGGCTGCTAAGAGGACTCTGGGGAAGCTGGCCACAGCACTTCTGTGGACATGATGGCAAATAGTAGGTATTGGCCTCATAAAAGCTAGAAATACCTCATAAAGTCAGCTGTGCCTGCCCCCTCTTCAGTCTCTGTGAACCTCTTGGCATGGTGCTACTGTTGGCAGCACTATGCTGAGTACGCTGAATCAGTCCAATGGGACATCGGGTCTATTTTGGTGATTAAAAATGACCCCAAGTTCTGTGTGTCAGTGGCCTCGCAGGGAAAAGCAAGACAGCTGAAGTCTTGCCTCCCCAAAGCAAGAGCTTGGAGTGCGCAGCCATCCTTTCCCACGCCTTGCAGAGGCTCTGTTTTCGGAGGGGAGTAACGACGAGGTGACTGCTTGCCTGAGAAAATGGAAGGTGACAGCTTGCTGCAGGATTGTCAGCCTGCTTGAGCCATCTAGCAAATTCCTCCTTCTGTGGTGCTGGAAGCCTCCTCCCTGCAGCAAAAAGGCAGCACCCATTTGGGCACTAAGGAGCCGCCAATGTCACCAAGTGCTGTGTGTGACCTGCAGGAGATGCTCTTCCCCAACACTGGGCCAGAAGCAGCATGAACATGTTTTCCCACTAAAAGCTAACTCCTGCTAGTATACTAGCAGTAAAATTAAAGAATGCAAGGAGATATTTTAAGGGATAATACGCTTCCTGATGCAGAGTATAATCCAGAGAAAGGTTAGCACAGCACTTTATCTAGAGGCATTTTTTGAAAAGCTGATTGGAGTGTACAGCCTTAGCTCAGTACCCAGATTTACAACATATCTCCTCTGTGAGCTTTAATAAACATTATAGATAAAAATACTCACAATACACTGAGATGAATGTGCCTCTGTGTTTTATCCTCAGGTGATTTCCCTTATATAGCTACTCCCTCCTCCTCTGACATACCTGATGTGACTACGTGTAGTGACCTAAAGCCAGCATAAATATAAGGTTCCCACTTACTGGTGTGGATTAATGAGATTCTACTTCTGCTACAGGTCGAAATTTTGAACTTTAAAATTAATTTAGGTATTCATTGGAATGCAAAGGTAGTATTGTATTTCAGCTACAATCTCTTAACCTTGGTATCAAAGATTATATTGATAAGTATTGCTAGACAAGTTTGTCCACAAAAAAAAATTGTATATGACCTATTGCCATTATATTACCACTGAAGAATTTATTTGTTAAAAAGAAAAAAGAAAAGAAGGAGAGGAAGGAAGAGATGGAAGTGAAGGAAATAAAGAAAGATCCTCAAAAGTGGCCAACATTTTCTTGGGAAACAAGCATTTTTTCATCTCAAAATGAAAATCTGTACAACATAAATAATACTCTGAACAGGAAGTGCACCTCATAGAAATATTCTCCTCATAGAAAAATAATGTTAGCATTAAATATAAATATGCTCTACATTATGCATACAGAGTAATGCACTATACTTTTGCCTTTCATGAAATGACCTAAGCCCCATGAGTGAATTACAGATCTGGGGCTATCTTATAAATAATTACTATGTCAAAATGTGCCTGAACAGCATCTGAAAGATAGAAATACAGGGGTTTGGAAACTATGCCATTTTGTGTTTTAGGTAGACAGAGAACATGTATAATGATCCAAGCGTTCTGGGCATTTGTATAGGCAACTCCTACTAAAGTTCCTTAAAGTGCTAAGTGTGTATTTGGGCACTGACCACTCCACAGTTTGCTTTCCAAAAAAAGAGAACAGTCTTCTTTTTGGATTCCCATTATAAGCTTCATGGGCTTTACCAGGTAAATCCTACCCTGCCATACACATAACACCAACAAATGAAATCTTAAGTATGCAATTGTGCAATAAATACTTGTAATCCAGCTGTTCCATTAAAAAAAATAAATTAGGTTAGTCTGTTCCTGTTTTAAATATAGACTGTTTTTTACTTCATGAGCACAGGCAGCTACAGTAGTCATGGCCTGAAATAGTGAAATTAAAATTTTGTAATCAGACTAGGTCTTCTTCAAAGATCAGTTCTTTTTCTGTTTATTTTATCCTTTGATGAGACTAAGGAAATCTTATAGCAAGATAATGACACAAAAGCTCATAATTCTCTTTTGTTTGTTTTTGTCCTAAATTTAGGAAGCCTCTTCAAAATACTGATTGCTGGTGCTGTATAGTTGCACCCATTTTCAACTTCTGGGATTTGCCTGTTGTTGTTTGTTCACACAACTACAGAGATAAGACATTTAAAAAGACTAAAAGGAAAAAACTGTATTATTCATTAAGAAATGAAACACATCAGATCAATCTTAGACCTATTAAATAAGTAGATATGTGCTTTTTATGATCTGCTGACAAAGTTTCAGTGTAGAATATTTTTATATGAATTCACATGTTAGTTAAGCAGAGAAATTTTGGAACAGTTTTTCATGCGTTTGCATAAAGTATATGTTAATTATTAATCTAATTTCATTTTCTTCCTGCATAAGTTTCCTTCTTATTTATGCATAGTTGACTTGACTGAGCAGGCTGCAGGAAAGGGTCAGATAACCCTTTCCTGAGCAAAGAGAGAACAAACACAGTTGAGAATGCTGAAATGGTGTATTTTGGGGAATATATGCTCAAGTAGCCCCCTTTATTGCAGAATTTTATTAATGTGTATTTTTGGCTCAGGTGCTGAAGTTTTAAAAAAATCACTCTGAGCATGAGATGTGCCTGAATTTGAGGCTTTCAAAATAATAATTTGTTTTGACCATTTCTACTAAAAGAAAAATTGGAAATAAAAGTGCTAATTTGCTGTGGAGCCTAAATAACATTCACAAAATGAAGACACATTAAGCAGATGTATTATTCATAAATTACTGTTCCTTAAGGCTGGGAAAAGAACAGGGATGTCCCATTTCTCAGACAAGTACTGAAAGCACCAGCCTACTGTCACTCTTACTGATTTAATGAATAATTAATTGCTGAGGCAAAGTAGAACCGCGCCAGCAAGGAATCCTGGCACATGGCTCCATGTTACAATTTATGTCACAGAAAAATCTCTTCAGGTGACTCCTGCTTCTTTCCCTATATTCAGGGACTTGTTATCACCCCCAGTACAACTTGCCAATCCTTCATACTTCTGCAAAAACAATTGCTTGAAGGGCCTGCCTCAAAATACGACCAGTAAAGCAGTGTGCATCTTAGGGCTGGGAAACTCAAAAAGCACACAAATTAAATAAATTGCTCTGTCATATTTGAAGGGCTGGTGAATTGTTACAGATGAGGGCGGGGTGAAAATGAATGTTGGAAGCCAATGAACATTTCTGGAGAAAATCTAGCAAGGAACCACAAATCACGAGACAGTTAAATCTACACTACTTTTAAATGCCTTAGCCAAGGAGAGCAAACTGCAAAAACTATGGGAAGGAAGTAGTTTTGGGTTTTGTGAAGTTAAATTAGAAATATCAGCCATTGACATTTCTCTGCATTTCAGCTTAATTTCCTAAGGAGACATAGCTTGTGTGATCATGCTCTTTCACTCTGTCCAAATTACTTAAGAACCATGGATCCATTACACCGAGTTTTAAGAGACAGTAAAGATTTCAAGATTATTGTTTTCCTATAACTAACCTGAGAGGCCAGGTTGCTGCAGGAGCTCAGACATCACTAGACATCAGAGAACCAATAGGAAGGATGCCTTTAGGAAAACCCTAACAGAGACAAAAGCTTCAGTCAAAATCTGTGCCCAAGACTCCTTTTTTCATTAGAAGTTTCTCTCCATTGTGAGTACTTTGGTGTCCAATACAGCACAGATCCTGTTTGAAGCTTTTCACATGGTTAGGTGACATTTATAACACCTGAGCCCTTCCCACTTCACCTTTTTCCTGTTTTCCCCATACCCACTCTTGCTGCTTCTCTTCCTTCTTGTCTCATCACAGGTCAGCTCACACTGCAGTATTTGTATAATTCAGTTAAAAAGGCAGTTGACCATGAGGCACAATCTCATTGGAAAACAGAGATAATTTCTTTCTGCAGTTTATGGAACAAACTTGGTTTTTAAAATATATTTCGGCTAATATAATTTGCCAGATTGAACCATAGAGTCCCTATAATTTTTAACTGTCCCACAAAAGTAAGCTTTGGGAAAAAAAATAAAATTAACACCCCACCCCACCCCCACATCCCCCACAAAATCAATGGTTTGTCTAACATCAGTAGGAAAAAAGACTGAAATAGGAATTTACTCACAATATGGATAAGTGGGAGGACGGGAGTGATCGGTGACAAGATATTTGCTTTAGGAAAAGCAGCAGTAGTGCTGTCTGTGATAAATGCTGGTAAGTAGAATTTATCCATTTTAGCATCTTAATTTGGGCACCCCAGAGTTCAGTTTCCCTTGCCTGGCCTGGAGTGCTGAAACAGGTACTTTTTATGTCATTTTGTAATATACCGCTAACCTCTAAAATACATGTATGTGAAACTTGTGAAAGTATTGTTAAGGGGGAAAAGAAAGTTTCTGCACCTTCATTTAAATTGCAAAGAGTAGCTGCCCAAAGGGGCTGGTTGTGAAATTCATTGAAAATGTGTTTTGTTATTAACCAAGTCTGAACTTAAAATATGTGACAAGCTTCTTTTCCTTTCCATGCCTGAAGCAAAGAAGAACAAACCGGTGTACTAATATACGGCATCTATAAACTGCTGTTTTAATAGTTGAACATCATCAACCATAGAGAAGACAGGCAGAAAAAAAGTTTACTTGTAATCCTTCAAAGGAATTGATAGCCTTTTCTTCCTGTGTGCCTGCAGTAGCATATTTGGCACATTTTGCCTCTAAGTGTTTTTTTTCACAGTACTGAATTATACATACATTCCTATTAAGAAGAGCCCATGTCCCAGAAGGATAAAAGTCCCACACTAATGTTTCAGCAGCTGAACCTATAGCTTCTTTTGAGGAGTTCATGTTGTTCTCATGTATCTAAGACTTCTTTCAGTGGAGAGAAAAATCAAAATGTCTTCTGATGTGTATTTATAAGTAGGTGGTCCTTGTGAAAGGTAAATAAAACCACTGCCCATACCTATTTATTTTGTAAATGTATTTTTTGCAATGCTAATAAGAGAGCTGTATACCTACAATGTTAAGACAAAAAGTTTAACAATATTTTTCAGGGTCCTTAGAGCCTTGTTCCAGATTTTGTGCCTTGTGTCATTGACATAGTTTTTTTAAAATTTTTTTTTCTTTTCTTTTTTTTCTAATGCGGCTTTAAAAGCTCCTGAAGGGAACAGTTCCTCTAATTAGAGCACATAAAAGACTTTTCTTATTGACAACATTATATTTTTGTCTGTCAATAGACACATTAATTGCTTCAGACTTTGGTAAAAAGAACTAAAATCTCCAAATTTTTGCCTTCATCCTATTTTCTGTAGAGGATAATTGAATCAATTCAGGGTTTGAAGAAATACTTGCAAGCTTGTCCAGCTATAACTTCTGGTTACTGAAACTGAAGGCTGTAGGGAAAGAGAAAACTGGCACAGATAACTGTAGAATTTCCCTATTAAGTTTCTCTCCCCGAATGAGTCAACTGTGGGCTGCAGCAACAGCCAGGTGATGACTTAACTCTGCTTCCAGCATTTTTCTTGTGAAGTTCCAGAATGTTCAGTGCCTTCGTTGTAGAAAACAAAGGAAAGCAGATGGAAGTTTGGAAACTTCAGCCTATTAGATGCTTAAAAAAAAAAAAAAAAAAAGGAAGAACCCATCCCTACCTAGAAAATCAAGATGCCCGACTTCCTACTTCAAGAGAAAAAACACATTTCATAAGTGTCATCTTTTCTCTGATGACTTTCCATCAATAAATGTAGGAGGATCCCTGCTCATCTTGGTTTTCTTCATCAAAAAAAAGGACAGGCACCAGCTGGCATAGGGGTGTGTGTGCGCGCGCACACAACTCCTTTTCCTGTCATCAGAAGCTAATTATCTATACAAATAATGAACCATTCCCTAATTAACACAAACACCAGAGATGCCAATGTACTCTTCTGCTCCCTTCCTTGTAGTACTTTATAGCTGTGACTTTTGGTCACTTCCTACAGACTTTGATTTGCTAGAGAAAATATGACCATGATTATGCAGGGTGGGAGTGTGGCGCATGTGCTCAGCAGTGTTTTTTGAGCATAGGCATCCACTGCTGCCTGCCATTGCAGGGGCTGGGGCCAGGCACTCAGATGGTCTCTGGCAGTCTTCTCTTTCACATTTTATGAGGAAGCAACTCATTATCACCACAGCTACACATCATGAACTATGGTGAGATTGCTAAGAGAGTAATCGCTCAGAGCATTTAAGTAAGTTTTTCTGCTAACCTTAAGGAGGTCCCAATAGCTTAAGCCTACTAGAAAGTAGTATAAATGTTTCCACTGTGACTTTTTTGCCACTTTGTTTTTACACTATCTGTTATACAAACTCCCCCACAGATTGATCATCAGAGCTAATCAGTACCACTGCAGAGCTCCAATAATAAATACTACCTCAAGTAAGCAGTGCCACAGAGACATGCTTTCAGCTGAGACATGGCATGAAACAAACGGAGAAGTTCAGTGAAGCGTAGAGATAGAGACAAAGCTGCTCCCAATGGCGGAAGCTAGGGAGAAGAAGGCTTTCTCACCAGTAAAGCAGAGCCACAGACATAAAGTTAGCTGAGAACATGTATGGTTGTATAAAGACAAGAGAGGCATGAACAGATTCACAGTTGTACAGGGTACATTGTACTGAATATGTTCATGAGAGTTTTAAAACCAAGAAGGGCAGCTTTAATTTAATTGAAGAACAGCTCTAATTAAAACTTACTCTGTGATGGAAGAAAACCTATTGTGCAAATGAATTCTGTATGCTTGTCATACTAATTTTTTCTTACCAAATCAGATTAGAATAATTATAAGCCTATAATGACATCAAAACACCCCAGTAAACCAGCCACTTACAGCCAGAATCTGACACCTTATTCATGCTGAATAGCAATATAATATGTCGTGGGACTACTCAGTACGAGTAATTGTAACAGAATTTCCTCTTTGGCAGTTAATAGCATATTTTATCTGTCAATATACCTCTAGAAGATTAGCCAGGCATACTTGTGGCTAGGGTAACTGATCCAAAAGAGGCTGTTGACTGACCCAGCTCATCTCAGAAACAGAGATGTGAGAGACATTAGCAGAGGCAGTCTGTTGTAATGCACAGAGTAACAGAAGAGAAGAGTAAATTATTGATAGGAAGGTGAGCACCCCTGTTAATATGTGAGGCATCTTTTATAGCTGTTTTAATTAGGGCATAAAATCTTATGTAAATTCTTTGGAACAATGGCAATACCCATCAGTGAAGTTTCTGTCCAAGCAATAAAACTACCTTCAATTTGTTTGAATTTTTGCCTGTGGTTTAACTGAATGCTCTGCCAACTCTGTACTAATGGAAACAACAATATTTTCCCCATTTAATAATGACATGCTTGATTGAATTCAGTATCTTACCCAAATTCTCCTCTGGGAACATTAAGACTTCGTTGTTTTCAGATGCCTTAAAGTTAAATACCATCCAGCTATTAGTAAGAGACTGTTTGCTCTTAATGCCATTGATTGGTAATGGATTTGCTAAGAATAAGGTTGATCTTTGCTTTCCTAAAGGCTTTTTGTATTCATAAAGAAATAAAGCTACACGGTTTTTCGTTTATGGGACTATTTTTGTTTTAACTCGGCAGCATGCATTCATTTCCAGCAGCACTGATCATCTCTACTGTCAACACCACTAGCTGCAATACATCTGGATGCTACCAAGGGGGTCACATCCACACCAGTTTGTAACTGACAGATTCATTTCCTACCTTCTCTTGAGACAGCAATGAGGACTGAAAAAATCAGAGGTCCACTGTAATTACTATGTATATTTCAGATTAAGTAAATGTGATAAAAGCCTCCATCTGGCTGTTGATCAAACGTGCAGAGGCAGGCTGATCTTCAGTGACATATTACAATATGTCTCTTGTAACAGTCCCTAATGCCATCCTGTAAATTACTTACATTTGGGATTACTTGACTACAGCAGACAGAAATATTACTCACTGCTTAAGTGCTGCCTACTGGGAGTATGGGAGACGCGGTCTAATCTTAAAGTTGTTAAGCAAGGCATTAAGAAATAATGGGGCCATGTTTATTTTACTAAATGCCGATTGTGCTTGCACTATTTGAAGATGGAAAACCCAATTTAATAGTAGCCTGAGCCTGTTCCCGGTGCTGGAAAGCTGTAAAAAGTCTAACGCTGGGGAAATAAGTGTAACTGGTGTGCTGGAACAGTTCTTGAGGAGAACTTTAAAAATCAGAAGTCCTGCAAAATATGTCAGTAGTTTCAAATTATATTCTATCTGTTGAAAAAAATCAGTCCTCTCTCCAAATAGAAATTCAGAGATCCAGGGTCTTTCATTAAAGAAAAATCCCAACCAGCTACCTGAAAAAGAAACCATAAAAATGTCAAGGGAAGAATAGAAAATAATGCTGCCATTTCTCCATTACTTTACACCTCTCCTTACAGTAGTGTTTGCAATGTGTGGAGAGTCAAAATTTACTACATTACTGAAGGTCTTTTTTAAAAAACTTATGGTAAGAAAGAAAGACTGGGCAAAAATATCTGTGGGATATTCACAGAGCAACTAACTGTGGTTAGAAGGGCTGTTCGGTCTTATGATTTACAGCTGCTTGAGGTTCACAACTCACAGAAGAACAATAAAATTAATTCAAAATTGAAAATACCAGTTTTTATTTTTAAAAGAAGACAAATCTCCTCCCCTAGACAAGCGATGGATATTTCTGGTCTGCAGTATCGCATTTATCCTTCTTGTTGAACATTCATTCTGCCCAGAAAGTCTACCAGGAAACTCTGAGTAAATCAAGGTGGTGAACAGCAAGGAGAGCTTTGACCCTTTGAATTCTTATTGGAAAGCCCAGCAGAAAGCTCTTGTTCCTGTACAGCTCTTAAGAAGACAGCATCTTTGTCCTGCAGTGGTTAAAATTAGTTTCCTTCTAGCCATTGCTCTTGAAAAAGTTCTTGGAAGCATTCATCAGCCTGGGAAACACCTCATGGCATTTTTGGCTCTAGATATTCTGCTCATCTCCCGTTTGATCACTCCAACAAGTAACTTTCCCATTCTCTCCGTATTCAGTTCTTATTCTGTTTTAACTGTATGAGATTTTCCATATAATCCCTTCACCCTAAATTGTCTCATTAGCCTACACCACTTAGCATCCACTCTTATTTAACTGAAGTGGTTCATTAAATGACATTTCCTCTTAAAAGGTCTCTAAAAACTTAGTTCTCTCTTTAGGAAAGCATGAACACAA
The DNA here is from genome assembly GCA_013397275.1 of Burhinus bistriatus. NCBI lineage: Eukaryota > Metazoa > Chordata > Aves > Charadriiformes > Burhinidae > Burhinus > Burhinus bistriatus. Next base: position 19,671 of record VYXH01011456.1, on the reverse strand, counting down.
AAGGTGAAAGCAAAAAACACCATTCCAAACAAAGCTGAATTAACATGACTATTCCAAATACCACTGCTGAGCAACTTTTCTTTATCTCTTTCCTTCTACCCTTCCTTTCTAATAAGTCTGTTCCCTGTACATTACAGCCATGTAAGGGACGTGATGTTTCTCTCTGAATTATTCTGTGTGCTTAAACTGATTAAAAATAAAGATGCGCTCCAAAAATATTATTCCAATTATTATGTCATTCTGTTCAATGCAGAAGGTTTTGTTAGTTAGCAAAATTTTAGTTATGACTATCTCACTAACATTTCTAACAATAGTATTACCAACATGAAGCTAGTGAATACTACATTCAGCTGAAAAACAGAGATTCTTTCTGAAAGGTTGAGCATATGAAGGCAAATATGGATATTGCAAGCTTTCTGGTGTTGCAGCCTTTAATTCAGTAAAACGAGTAAATATGCGACAAAAGGAACTTAAAACAGGATTAAGTGCTTTTGTTGAGTTGGAACTGAACTGTTAGATTCCAGCTTCAGTTTACCAGACACTGGCTACCAAAGGAGACACAGATAAACTAAAGAAGGAGGTAGGACTCCTTTAGCTGTAAGAAGCAGTGTTCTTAGCCTTCCTTGCCCTCTGCAAAGCTTTAGCAAGCTGCTCCTCCTCCTGCGGAGGTGAAATTCATGAATTCAGAGCCCATTGCGACAGCTTCTCTCTGACACCAGCATGTCTGGGTCTGGCGCCAGAAGCAGCAGTGAGCCCATGGCGCTGGGCAGTGCATAATCAGAGAGTTCCCCTCACTGGTAGCAGCCTCTCATCAAAGCGCTGCTCTTGTCACCTGGGCCAAGGAGGCAGCAGGTGGCCTGTTCCTGCAAAATCTATTTCAGTACTTAAGGTGGAAAGGTATTTTTTACACCTTGCAGTCCAACAAAATCATGAAAATGTACGCTTGCTTTGCCTAGTGATGACTTAGTCTGCTCACAACAACGCATAACGCCTAGACGTTGGTGAGGTGTCCCTCCAGGGCACCACACTGGTGGCACCCCTTGACAGGAATGTTAGTTTTTCCAGGGATAAGCATGAAAAATCAGGTTTAAATCCTTGCCATGCAACAAATACCTGGGTGTGTGCTTTGGCAAAGTGTTTTCTTTATCTGTAACTCAGTTGCCCTAAAATAAATTAAGACTCATGAACAATGAATGATCTTGACTCATAGAATGGCTCATAGAACAATGAATGATTTTGAGATCCTGTGGTAGTAGGGGTAAGGCAGGTACTTCATCTGCCCTTACAAACAATATTCTATATAATAGTTTTTAAAAACATTTGAAATGGACTTCTATGGGTTTAATTTTTGTTGGATATATTTTTTGTTCTTTGGATAAAAGGAAACTGAGCATCTATTATTATGTGTTTTCATAATGAAGAAAGTAATAGCTGGATGCCTTTATTTGCAAGAGATGAAACTCAACAAGATAGCCTTACACAGCTACATTACTAAAAGTAATTCACACCAGGTAATTGATGAAGATAAAAATAAACAGAAATATGGAAATAAGCCAGAAATAGGATGACTCTACTTCCAGATTATGGAAACAAACAGAGAAGTATTAGGGATGTTGTTAAATATTGTTAAACAGGTCAACATGAACCCCTGGGTTCATAAATAATCTTAAATTTAACAGGAAAAGTTGTTCCATTTTAATAATTGAAGATGTATGCCAGCTGATACAAGAAGGCAGCAAAAATTTAATGTTTAAAAAATGAACAGGTATAGCCTGGCTTCAGTTTTCTTTTTCATCCCAGTAATGTCTACTTTCTCATAAGTGCTAATAATTTATGCTTTACAATTAAACTTAGAAAATTATGATTAAAACTTCTTTATATTTAGTTACACTAACTTCCCAAAATTTCAGGGAAGCATTTAAATGTTAGTTGCTTTACCTGTATGTTAATCAAATGCAACAATACAGTTTGGAACTTTAAAATTACATGAAGCAAGCAAGCCTACATCTAGCTGTTAAGGTTTCAGTGAACGGTATTACAAGGTAATCCTACCATTTTCGTGACAACTGAGCAACAAAAGCAATCATAACAATCACAATAAAAGACCCATAAAATGTTGCTGTGTGTAAAGGTGCAATGATTTCTCTTAGTAACTTTAGTAACTGTTCAAGAACATGAACATGTTAGATATTTCAAGGGACATTTGTGCCTTTCATTGCTGCCATAGGGTATAAGCGGTTAAATCTTCATGGTACTATAAAGTAGTATTATTCCAAAAGTTACCATGGTTCTGCAAATATAAACCATAATATAATATATTTCACATATGCTAAGCATGACAATCCTGGTGAATGATACACAAAAATAAAAGAAAGCAGCAAATTCATACTCTGCAGAGGACAGCTAGTTATCTGCTGCCTACACTCAGAGACAGTAAGGGTCAACAAGGTGGTTGGGGGCTGGAACACATAATGTATGAGGACATGCTGAGAGAATTACATTTTTTCACTCTCAAGAGAGAGCTAAGGGAGGAAACATTATTGCTATCTTCAGCTACTACATGGGAAGGAGAAGATCGAGCCAGACTTACTAGAGGCGCACAGAGATGAGAGGCAATGGACACAAGCTGGAATATCAGAAATTCAAACTAGATATTAAGAAATTCCTTCTCACTACAAGGATGGTCAAAGACTGGAACAAATTACTCAGAGATGCTGTGGGTTCTCCGTTCTTGGACATATGTAAAACTCACCTGACTGAGGCCCTGAGCAACCTGAGGTACGGTGGCCCTGCTCTAAGCTGGGCTTGGATCAGATGATCTCCAGAAGTCCCCTACCACTTATGTTATTCTACAATTCTAGGAAATGGGCTGTAAGCCACCAAAATGAAGAATACATGTAAAAAAAAATAGATAAAGAGGTTTTCCACATTTCTGCATCTTAAAATGAAGCATTAATAATAAACCAGCATCCATCAGCTGGATGCTAAGATCCTACTATTGCTTTAAGATATACTGTTCTTTTTGTATAGTCTTACATTGTTGCTGTCATTGTTATATCTATACTGTCAAAAATTCAACAGGATCTCCAATTACTTTTCTCCTGCCTTCTAGTAATGGTCACACTTGAATCAGGGAGCAGGAGTTTACATAAAACCTTAGAAATTATACAACAGAAAGCAGCTGTAGGTTGGCAGAAGAAAACTATGTGATATAAAGGGCTTTGTCTTCCTCTAATAATTTATTTTTTCTTGAAATAATTTTTTTCTTTATCTCAAAAACAGGGACACAGCAGCCATTCTGGAAAAAAAAAAAAAATAAAAATCCTTGCTAGATTATTTCAGATAACGTTTTACAAAGCATTATACATAATAAGAATGTCAAAGATCAGCAAATTGTTCCAATGGACTTTCCATCAAATTATGTTTACAATTACTGAGAGGTTAGATTTGCGAAGAAATGAGCTGACATTTCAGCATTCTGTGGCAATTGCAGTATTTTCAGTCTGAGCATTTCAGTTTTATGGCCAGCTTGACAAAACTAGTGTAATTCTGTTTTTCTCAGGTATAGCTAGGTTTATTTATAGCAAGGTCAACTCATTTGAAATCTCTTGTATCACTTTACTCACTAGAGAAATTGTCATGCAAGTAAAACACTGGATGGTGTTGTTTCTCTGTATTAGCAGGGAGTAACAACCAGCAACCACAGAAATTACTTCCCTGCCCATCAGACTTGATATTCAATGCACAAAACATTTCGTAGATAAAAATATACTGCAGCTTATCTCCATGTAATAACAGTGAGCATGCATCTTTCAAAGTACACTGTAGACCCCAAACATGGCAGGGGCTCTGATGGGACTACCACATGCAAGCCCTCACCTAACAATCTGACAGCTAAATATATGGTCCAAATCTTCTCCACAAACCTGGGGAGATAAAATCCTGCTGCAAAAATTCTGATCTGAAATTTCCCTCCACCCCCAAATTCTGTGGGAAAACATTCTGGAGTGCATCAGCCATCTCTCTTTTCCCTCCTGTTCCCCCCAGTCCCTTCCTCTTTGGTAATTTGACTTCAAGGAGAGGAAAATCTGCTAATGATATAGTATTCCAACTATATTTAGGAGTGTACTTCCACACAGTCTTCTGGCCTTCCACAGCTCTAGCACCATCCTTCTTCTCTGTTACTTTTTCATGAAAGATGCTCATACAGCTTCAGCAAAACTGTCATTTAAAATGACTTCCTCAGTACCACAAGCACCTGCATAAATCCTGTTACTGTCTTGCTATTGTGTTCTTGTTAATTCCTGCTGTTGCTTTGGAAATTAAGTTTTTCTTGTCCCAGAAGTAGGTTCCATGAGACCTCTTGCATCTTTTTCTGTTCAATGTTATTGTGTACTCAGGATGAGAACTAAATGCACATTTAAATATCTTTAATACATCTTAGGTCAAATTTGAGCAACAAAGTCTTTAAGCATGTTCACAAAAGCGTGGCTTAAGCCATTTAAAGGATAGTGAGACAAATGTGTGCCTGAGGAACACATCCTTGGATAACTAACATGCTGTACTGTGCATGCCTAGAGGCAGCACTGTTTTGGCTCAGCTGATTGTCTGTGTACCTGCCTGCCCCATAAAGTTGTTTTAAATTCACAAAGTAGGTGTCTCTAGCCCTAAGTTGCCTGAGGGCCCAATTGATTTGTTTTACCTCAAGAATGTTAAATACACACTTGAAAACATTGAATTCAAATCAAATTGTACTAGCCACAGACAATTTTATTCAAGATGCAACATGAATAGGAGCAGAACCATTATGTCTCCCTAGGGGCGTGGAGATTAACAGGGAATGCTAAAATAAATACAATTCTGGAATGCATGAAAAAAGGTGAAACCCCCTGGAAATCATAAGGACATCACCACAACAAAATTACATGCCAGGACCATGACCACCTTCACACTATGAGACAGAAATTAAGTCAAGTCCCCAAAAACTAACAGTCATGTTATCTGAGAGGTAGGGTTTTGTGGCCTGAATTTAAAAAAACACCAGTTTTGAATGGAACTGGCTTGGAGCATAGGTACAGTGAACACATGAGTTATGGTACCCAAAGAACAGCTTGAAATGTCTAATTCCACATTGACATCCTCTACTATAGCTGAGTGCCTAACATCATGCACTGAGTACCAGATTGCCTCTTCTTTGGCCTCATTCTCTGTTGACTGGATTTCTCTAGAAAGGCAAATTCCTCCTGGGCAAAAAACTCAGAAGATGGATGCACTGACAAATCTCTTGTCTTATCTCCTTTTCATTCATGAGCAAGTGTATGCTCACCAGCAATGGTATGATTTGGCCTTGGGCACGATTAAAATGTTCCAGCATTCCTAATGAGAGATAAACTACGTCCAGCTGGGTCATTCCTCAACAACACTTCAACTAAGAAAGAACTGGAATGCTGTATTTGAATACATCATATATGAAGGACATGGTGTCACTAACATGTTCTGCTACTTTCTGTAATGATTAGTTTGATTCCTGACTGTATGTTCAATAGAATACAGACAGTTAAAATCTCTGTCTCTCTCCATCTTGCATCTCTTCAGAGGTGTGCACTTCTGACACTGCAGTTGATTAGAACATAATGTTTTTAAGTACATTTACATTTAGTTGATAGGGTACGTTACTCATTTACATTCACAACTATTCAGTTTAAACAATTCCATTTTAGCATCTTATCACAGGAATTTATAGTTCATTGACTAATTTTCTACACTGTTAACATTTTTGTGGGGACAGAGAAGAAAACAGTGTATGTGAAATCTTCTTGCAAAGTTTTCTTCTAAGCACTGCTTTTTTTACAGAATTTATTTTCTAGTTATCAAAAGAAAATCTGTAGAAGCTAAGAAGCACACTTAAATGTATATCACATTGCCTAGTGTTGCTTCAATTTGTTCTTTGAAACATCTGCTTTCCAAGCTTTATTTACCTGTCTGGTGATAGACAAATTACTGCAAGACTTTTTTGCCAGAAGAGACGTCTGTCATTTCACAGAACAGATGCAGAGTAAAGAAGTTGACTTGCCTTTTCCTGAAATATGCTGGAAACAAAAGTTGCCCAAACAAAACAAATGCTTTGGTTTTCTATTACGTCCATGAAGAACTACACCTGCCAACCCTTTAAATGAATCCTGTCATGACTGAGCCCCTCATCAGAGGCTTAACCATGAACAGTTTAACATTGTGTATGCTTCATGCTTGCTTTACTTTAGTATCTAAGGATGCAGACTTTCTCCCATCTGACTTGATGCACATTTCAAGCTTTTAAATATTTCAAACAACTTAATACTACTGCTAAGGGTTGTTGGCTGACAGAGATGTTTCTCAGCCAATACAGACTACTACTGGGACCTTCTTTGTGTGCAGTATGGTCGAAGATGTCTTTCTTCTTAATACAAAGAATACAGAAACTATTCTGAAAAGCACTGAACAGGCATTTATCTCATGCACATATTTATGTCATGGCCTGGCATGTATTTAAACCCAGTATCATCAAAAAGACTTCTTGAACCAGATTTATAATCTTTATTGGAAGTCTGTCACATTTTCTCAGAGCATAAAACAAACTCGAGGACGTACGTGCAGCCTGGCAGGGAAGAACAACCCTTGTGCTGGTACATCACCAGCGGCTAAGCCCAAGCAGTAGAATTTCAGGAAGCATAATATTTATTAGTTCAAATAGCGTATTTTGGCATAATGCTTTTTAATGGACTGGTGATCTTTTAGACACCAGGCAAGCTTTATAATCAGCTGTTACAGAAATCCTTGTTTAAAATGCTGACATGCGAAGGAAAATATTAAAAACCTAAATCTGTTTAGTCTATGGACTCACACAGGGAAATGAATACTGAGGGAAGTGTTAAAGTCTCTCCTTTTAACTCCTAGTTCTCAGAATCTGACTTCAAATTATTCCACCTCTTCATATGCCAACAGCAATATGGATAGGATTACTTGAAGAGTAAAATACCACACAGTGTAAGGACTTCAGAGTGTTGTCCTTTAAAGAAGCAACAATGTGTTTGGGATCCATTACACATTGAAAGTACCAGTTCAGGGGGCTGCTTAAAGAGAACAAAAGGAATGTTGTGAAACACTCCAATACAACACTTTGAAATGTCTCATATGTGCCTTTTGAGGAAACATAAAAAATGGTGGCTGTGATTGCTTTTCATAGCTGACAACAGCATTTTGACATCAGATCTTTCTTTTTTGAGGTAGGACCTGTGTGAAACAAGCAGCTGTGCATCAAAACCAAAATATTCTTCCAAAGAGCTACAAGAAAGACCTAAGACATAAAAGGACTGATAATTATAACAGCACAAACATAATGAGCTCTGAGTATAATTGATGGTGAGTTGAACTGTTCTTTCGAATCAAAAAATCAAACTTCATTTTCAACATGTTTAGGGAGAGTTATTCTAATGCTAACATTTTAATAGTGTTTTTACACCTAAATTGTACAGGAACCTTTTATTCCCAGAACACCCTGAAAACTAGATGACTCATTTCAATAGGTTACGCCTCGTGAAACATTTTAAACAAACTTGAAAATCAATTATAACGAAAGAGATGTTATGCTGGTTGTAGAAATTTTGGAAAAACAAAGCCATGCTTTTCTTTACAGCATTATGTGCTTATTAACATCTTTGATACAAGAACGTAAACAAAATATTTTAAGAGATTTTAAAGAAACAGAAGAGACTGTAAAGACTGGGAAAGGGAGAAAAGAATCTGGCCTATGAACACAAACCTCTTTCCTTCCATTTTTCCTATTTCATTCACTTTTTGTTCATAAGCAGTTTTGAATCATAGAGATGCAGTCATGCTTTCTGATTTGTGGTACTTCCTACATCACAGAATGCTCTAAAATTCAGCAGAAAGAGTTTCTATGCCAGGACCAAGAAAAAGTACTGGATACATTTGTTCTATGTGGAAGGGATGGGGAAAGGAAACGCAGATTTTCAGAGGTTCCTTAAAAGAATAATGAATTAAAGCGAGCATGCCTTTCTCTTAGTTATTGCTGTTATTATTAGTAGTAGGACTAGGAGGATATTTATTTTACATATATATTTCTCTCTGTCATTTGGGGAAATTAGAATTAGTGTTATAAACTGGTCTCATGCTTTTTTCCTCCAAATGCTGTCTCTTTACACACCATTTAAACAAAACTATAAGGGATTCTTTAAATAGTGATAGGAAATAAAAGATATCTTTCTCTGGATTGCACTGTTGCCTATTTCTATTCTTATGGCATTGCAAAATAGATGCATACCAACAGAGAAATAAAACACATGCTCTTTTATCCCTGCGCACCTTTGATTTTCTACTTGAACACCAATAAAGGAGAGACTGAGCTTTAGGAAATGCTCCTTTTTTCTTGGTGTGCAAAATGCAGCTTACTGGTGCGCAGAACTGCTGGGTCCCTTCCCCACATTTCGAGAGCTGCCTTCT
>VYXH01011455.1:0-11460 GCA_013397275.1 Burhinus bistriatus | reverse complement strand
ATTTAGTGAGACCAATTATTGCCATGACTATAGACCTGACACTGGATGCATGAACAGATACTGTACTCAATTAGGTACAAAATCGCAGTAATATTTATACTCCTATTGTGCAAAGTGAGTGAGTGGGACTGTGGTCAAGCCATTGTTCCTTGTAGTTGTACCATTAGCCGTTGCACAAAACATTTCTCATTCCTTGTGGTTGTACCGTTAGCCATTGCACAAAACATTTCTCGTGAAAAGCAGAAGAACGGGACTATGCGGCCTCCACCCCACTTCTCGTTCCTCCCTGGTGCCATGGTAGCACAAACCACCAGATCTTCACCCAGTTTTCGTGTCTGTTCTGGGCACCAGGTGTTTATCAGCAATATTGAGCTTTGCTACCGTTTTGTGCTTCCAACACTTCTACCCCGTGACTACAGTCACACCCACGCACTCGAATTTGGTGTCAAATTAAGGTCACAGTACCAGAGACATCGATTGGGTTATCCTCCTCCCGTTAAAGGGGTATAATTAGCAAGCTGAATCATCTTTATGCTAACAGCTTTCATAATAGTTGATTTTACTCAAGATAATGCTACACTTATGACAATTCTAATCATAACAAACATTAACATATTGTATTAAATATTTTGGATCCAACCAGTAACACCAATTCCAAACCACCTAAACACCCTTGAAAGCCAGCTATTATTCATTGATTCTCGAAGTTCACGGGTGTCTTTCGCCATTTGTCGCATCTTCTCCAGTTGGGTGTTGAAGTCCTGCGTAACATTTGGGATATGAACGCAGCAGTCTGCACTGGAGAGGTTTAGATAGCCACAAAGTCCATTTTGGTGTAACAGCATTAAATCTAGTGCCATGCGGTTCTGAAGAGCCATTTTTGAAGTAGCTTGTAATTGATTGTTAAGAAACTGTAGACTGACATCGGTAGCATTAACTAATTTTTCTACTTGATAGGCTAATTTACTTATCCATAATCGCGTTCACGTAGTAGCAGACCCAAATCCCCAAAATCCTTCCATCCCCCAGGCTATGCGCATGGCTGCTCCTGGGTCTTGCCATCCCTCTACATCTCCTCCCAGTTCTATTTTCGCCTGCTTCATGCGAGCCACCCAGTGGCGTTGGACAGGAGTCCTTTTCCACGTGGGGCACAACGTCGGGAGGCCCAAGGTACATTGTAGTTCAGGCAACCCAGCCCATAAAGAGGTATACATATTACCATCATTGCAGGCCCAGATCAAACCAGCTCGAGCGTCACCCGAGGCAACACGACAATCATTACGAGGTGCAAAATCTGCACTTACCGCCTTGTATGTCATGCTGTGATTCTGGTACAAACAGCCTATTTTTAGGGTGATATAAACTGGCCAATAGCACTTAACCCAATCATGTTGTTTCCAATTGGAACAATTTATCACGTTTTGGCAAGACCACAACGCTGACTCGTTTGATACTGAGACAGAAGAGAACTCCTGGTCAAATGGTGTAAAACCCTGAGGGCCATCGTTGAACCTAAACCAGGAACAATCATAGCTACGGCCATTTCTTTTGGAACAATCTTGCCCTTTATTCCACTGTATGCACCAGGATGTATTTACAGGTTGATTATATCACAGGATGTTGGTTGCTCGTCCCCAGGGCCGCAAATCTGTTGAACCCTATATGGTCCAATGGCAGGAGAGAGTTGCATTTTCATCTTCGTAATATGTACAATTTGTTTTATCAATGGCAGAAAAATTGAATGGTTGACTAAATCGCACAGCAACTCGCTTTCTATCTGAGGAGTAAGGATTTACTATTTGGAGGATATCCTTTGTATCCCACAGTCTTAGCAAGCTCCCTGCTATGTCTGTAGGAAGAACACCCATGGGAAGGGGGTCCTCTACAGATTTAGGTAGGGGCAAGCAAGCAGTAATACTAGATTCATCATTGAGGGCAACTGCAAATCCTTTTATCAAATTTAAGACTAAGTTATCATCTAAACCATGGGTGGCTTGGACAGATAAAGTTCACCTATTTTCACTCCGAATATCTTCCTGATTCCGGTGGAGTGCTATTTGTTCCCATAACACATACAAACATATTAAACCAAAACATATCTTCCCAATACAAGTTATATACGTCATGTTTGCCGACTTCAACTACAATCGTTACTTCACCAAGCGTGTGAACGTGGAACTCGCAGCTAACAACTTTGTTCACAATCAAAAGTTATCTTTTCAAAAACATTTGGTTTACAAATACGTACGCAAATCAAAACTAAAATCACACTACACATAAAAATTAACCATCCTTGCGGACACTCGAGGTTAGTATAGGAGAGCCCTTGGTTCCAGGTGCAGTTTTCCGACATCTAGGGTACTGACAACCTGGAGAAACATAAAAGAGAATAGCTCGGCTTCTATTTAACCAGCGCACATTGGGTTAGAAAGAGGGCATTATCCATCTGGTATTAATTCGACGGATTTTTCCAGAACTATCTTTCTCTTCCCAAGCATAAAGATTCTTTGGAGTTGTTAATACCATTGTTACCGTCCCAATCTGTGGTAGCTTGACTAGCACGGGTTGCCCTGTGTAGAAACCTGTAGGATATTCCCCAGGCTTCTTATGCACCTGTGGTGCTATAGTTGTAGCACTAACACAGAAAGCTTTCATTTTGGGACAGCCATTTCCTCTCCATCTATTGTTTAATTGATAGATAGCGTTAGAGAGTCGTAGATGCCATCCAGCCTCATGAGTTTTAGCAAATCGCTTGACCAGGCCATTTGTCTGCTCAATGATACCATTGGCCTGGGGATAATACAGAGTGTGAAATACCCACTGGATACCTTCTTCTTTTGCCCATTCTTGTACTGTTTCGGCAAAAGTGGGATCCGTTATCACTTTGAATCTCCTCTGGAAGGGGTAGGGTACTAAACCATTCCTTCAGACTATGAACTGTATTTTCTCCATTGGCAGCTGTAACAGCTGTGGCCATGGCAATTCCTGAAATAACTTCTACTCCCACCAATACATATTTTTTGCCCCCTGAGGGTCGTAGAGGGCCTATGTAGTCTATTTGCCAGGTGTGCCACAGTGTTTTCCCATCCCAGATATGCAAAGGAGGCGCTTTACCCGGATGATCTTTGTTGAGCCGTAGGCGACAGTGGGAACAGGCAGTCACTATCTGTTCGCATAATTTTATGGAAATGGGCTATCCTCGGGCTATACCTTCCCAATATAAATTGGCTCGTCTGGTGTGGCCTCGTTTTATGTGCAGTCATTCGAGTAAGCGTTCCCATTCATGATCATCATTTATGATATCAACTTGTCGCAACCGGGTAAGGCTATCGACCTGTTGATTAAATCGAGCAGCTACAGATGTTGATCGATCATGTCCTTTCACCCAACCGATGTGCAATGTTCGTTGTTCTCCTATTTCCAACAACTGTTTCCAGTTGTCAGTTTGCCAGACTAGGACTCTGTTCACTTGCCAATTGTTAGCTGCCCAGTGGCCTATCCACTCTGTGGCTCCTTTAAAGACGGCATATGAGTCGGTGTAGATATGGTTGGTACCATGTTGTGCTGCTAGTAGGACTGCCCTAAGTTCCCCTACTTGTGCACTCCCCTTGCCTATTTCTCTTAGCCTCTCTCCCGTGGCCACGTCTAGTGCCATGGCCTTATAATTCCATTTGTTATTTTGTCTATAGGATGATGCATCAGTAAACCATACCCCCTTAAGGTCGCTACCCTCTTTTAGCGGAGGTGCCTCTCTAATGGGAGATGGTTTGCTCGGTGGGGTTTGAAATAACAAATCTCTATCTTTCTGTAATTTGGATGCTTTGATGTTGCCTTCCGTAATAGGCATGATTTCATTAATGCTTTCCAAATAGGCGTACCGCTTATGGACTGTTGTTTTTTGGACAATACCTGCAGGTGGCATTACGCCCTTACGGACTACATCTAAAAGGCAGAAAGGTCCCCGGATAATTACACTTTGTTCCCATCCTATCTGTTCTACTCAATTCACTGCTCGTACTAATGATAACAAACCTTTCTCGAGGTCCAAATACCTGGTTTCAGTATCATTGAAGGAGCGAGAGCTAAATTCTAATGGTCTCTCTAGTCCTTCTGGTCCTCGTTGCCATAGATTGCAATGGGAGCCGTGTTCACCGAATCCCCATTCTACATGGATTGGATTGATCGAGTGTAAGGGACCTATTTGTTGGAAAAGTCTCAATTCTTTAATCAGTAAATCTAATGCAGTCTCATGTTGTTCAGTCCACTCCCATGATCTACCCCTTTTGAGCAGGTTATATAAAGGGCGGGCAATAATAGAAAAACCAGGGATGTGTTTGCACCAGTAACTTAAAGTCCCTAAAACTTGCTGTAATTCCTTTTTGCTAGTTGGATTCTGTCCATGTTCTTTTTTTTCCCAATGTGTCTGGGGGGACCGAGGCAGCTCCTTTAATCCACCAGACCCGCAGGAACTTAACCTCTTGTGCTGGTCCTTGACACTCGGACGGTGGAATGTCTAGCCCTATAGCTGTCAATTTTTCTCATATATTCTCGATGGCATGCTTGACCTCTTCGGGTTTTTCTCCTCCTATCAGTATGTCATCAATATATTGATATACTGTAACACCTGGTGGACCAGAAATTTCTGCTAAAACCTTCGCTAAGGCATTGTAGGCAATGGTGGGAGAGTGTTTATATCCCTGAGGTAACCCGTTAAAGGTATATTGTATTCCCTTCCAAGTGAATGCAAACTGATTCTTATCATGTTCCTGAAGTGGGATCATAAAGAACATATCTTTGATATCTAGGGTTGCCATCCAGGAATGAGATGCTCCCTGAATTTGGGTCACCAATTCTGCAATATTTGGCATGGCCGCCGTCAACGGGGCGGTGTTGCTGTTTAGTCATCTATAATCGACTGTAAGTCGCCACTGTCCATTTGGTTTCCTTACTGGCCACACCGGAGAGTCATAGGGAGAATGTGTGCGGATAATAAAGTCTCTTTTCTCCAAATCTGTGACCACCCTGTCAATACCTGAATGTGTAGCTGACGGCAGGGGATACAGTTTTACATTAGTAATTTTGGATGGGGGCAACGGTATAGCTATTTCTAGCAAATTGATAGTCTTAGGTTCACCTCGTCCAGCAAAACTCCATACTGATCCATCAGGGAGTTTCCACGCTCTGCCATACAGTAAGTCGAATCCTAATATGTTAGTGTTGGCAGCCCCTACCAGAACTTCGGCTAGGGTCAACCTTTTTTTTTTTCCCTGGGGAGCCACAAAGTAATTTTTGCTATCGGACATTTCTTTACGATCCCATTGATTCCCGTGACACCCATTTTGCGACGACTAGGTTTCACATTTAGATATTCTGCGGCTTCTTTAGTGATTACCAACATTTGAGCGTCTATATCAATGAGAAAAATCTATACAAATTTTCCTTGGGCCGACTGGGACACTAATAATCGGTTCGTGACGTTTGTTCAAGAGCCACTGTAGAGCCATAATCTGCCAGGTAGGGTGGCTCACTGCCCTCCCTGGGTACGCAAGTTTTTTGTCTGGGGGTCGTCTAGATCAATCAAGTCTCGCTGCAGGGCTGAAGGTACAGCCCTAGCAAAAGTGGATTTGTGCCCAGGCAATTGGTTTGTTTTATCTTGTTCTAGGTCTCAATAATTGTACTAAAGCTTGGAGATTGGCTGTAGCCATGCCACGTATAAGTTGGTATGGTGCTCCCAAGGCTAAAGCTTTGCGCCACCAGGCACCCTCCACACATACTTGGTTTCTGATTCCTCTGGGCGCCTGGAATATTTTTCCTGCAATTTAGACAGTTCGGTGGGAGACAAGGGGACGGTACGTACGGTTTTGTGGGCTTCTTCATCCCCCTCATTAGTAATTTCAGTTTTAATCAATGGCTGAACCTGTATTGGTTCTGGGAGATCATCATCATCATCATCCCAAATGTCTCTGTCCCATGTTTCCGGATCGTCACAAAGTACCACCTTACGAATGTGCTGGATCGAATTAGAGCAGGTTCGATCAAATAATTTATCTAACCTTTCCTGCAGCTGTCGCTCTCATTTCTCAGCAGCAGTCAGTAGTTTTTCTAATTGCTCATTTTTACTTAAAAGATCATCTATTCATTTTTCCATTTTTCCCGTGTCTCCTTCTCAAAAGCCAATGATGCTTTAAGTATCTCAATCTCTGACTTCAGAGCTGTATATTCTACATTTGCAATCTTTTCAGGGGGTGGGGACATTTTGATTTCTTTTTGCGCGCAAGATAAACAAGCCCCTAAGACTGCATTCCTTTACCTTTTCCTTTTTTTAGTTTTTGTTGACTCCTACATTGTTCTATTCGCTCTACTACCTTGTCTTCATCTTTCCAAAATTTCTGGGCCCATTCAATCCCTGCCTGGGATGGTGCACAACTGTGTTCCTGCAGTAGTTTATCCATGGCAATCCTGTCCGTGATGCCAATTTAATGTTGCATTTAGTGAGACCAATTATTGCCGTGACTATAGGCCTGACACCGGATGCATGAACAGCCTGTCTGCTGTAGGTCTGGCCGCATTCAAAAGAAGCAGTCAGGTGCACGAATAGCCCGGTTTATTTTTATGCAACATATACAGATTCTTTAAGATTGCCGGTGATAGATGCACTAAACTGCAGAACAGCTATATAGCTTTAAAGATACGATTGCAATCACAAGCTTGATTTCCCGGGTAAGCACTCAGCGTGGCCGAGGTTGCAAATCTTACCAAAAAACGTCCCATTTTGAGGGGGGAGCAAGGAGGACAAATCTGTCGATCTGTCTCTACGATTTGGTGTCGAATTCTTGTCCCTCAATTAGGTACAAAATCGGGGTAATATATATATATTGTGCAAAGTGAGTGGGTGGGACTGTGGTCAAGCCATCATTCCTTGTGGTTGTACCGTTAGCCGTTGCACAAAACATTTCTCGTGAAAAGCGGAAGAACGGGATCGTGCGGCCTCCACCCCGCTTCTTGTTCCTCCCTGGTGCCATGGCAGCACAAACCAGATCTTCACCCAGTTTTCGTGTCCGTGCTGGGCACCAGGTGTTTATTAGCAATATTGAGCTCTGCTACTGTTTTGTGCTTCCAACAACAGAAAAGTTCTCTTTTTCAAGTAACAAAATTTAAATGCTTCATGTTGTGATTGATCAATGAGCTCCTACAATGGAAGGAGGCTCTGAGGAGACAGGCAAGGACTATGTACTCACAAAGCTAAGTGAAGAAGTAGGGAGTGACTGATGACAACTGTTACAAAAAGCATAACTAATCTCAACATAAAGTAGATGGGAGGCAGTCTTTGTTCTACATAAATGTCTACAACAGTTGAGGGAATCAAATGGCTGTGTAACTGCCCTTGAGTTGATAATAATAATAAGCAGCAAATACTCTTTCTGAGTTAGCGAGGCCAGAATGGGTGGGTGTCTATCTGGCTCAGCCAAACTGAGTACAAAACTCAGTAAAGAGCCAAAACTGAATATAAAGACTCATTATAGTGTATACAGTATAAAAACTGTACAACTAACAGAAAGAACTTTCAAGACAGCAACAGGCTTGAGCCAGTTTCAACCCACATATTCCTTCCCAAAGACTGTGGATGCCCAGCATCCTGATGGAGACCAGTAATTAGAATCACATTTGTATTGTGATTCGACTGTATATTGCAATTGCTATACTCTGTACCTGTACTGTGATTTAAGTTATAAATAGGGAGATGGAACAACATGGAATCCTTATGTTTAACATTTTTTAGTTTTATCCTTACAGATTAAGGCCAAAACCAAAATTACCCAATGAATCTGCCTGCCTGAATTTATCTTTATTCGGGTAAATTACGTCAGCAATATAGCTTTTCCAATGTAAATGAAAAAACAAAAGAACTGTACAAACTACTTGCATGGTCCAAGTTCAATAGCATCCAGATGTTTGGAATTGTATCTAAACTTCAAAGGTGGTGGTGGGGAGGAGTTTCTAAGATGTCAATGGCATTACTTTACTTCTCACTCTGAAAAGCATTTTCATTACTACTAAAGCAGTACACCAATAAGCCTTGCAAACATTAGTAAGAATTTTGAAATCAAGACAAGCTCAATGATAAAACATCAGAAAGTGCTTACACAGTGCAAGCACATGTAACAAAGCTTGATTTAGCACTTGCATTAGTGGAGTAGTTAAATACGCAATACACCAAATCTCCCCATCTGATCCCCTTTCAGTCACAGGAAAACTAATGTCAGAGAATATAAGGACTCCAAGTGCATAATAACGCAAGTACAATTTAAGACAGGTCAGACAGAAGCTTTTTTAACTATGATCATAGTGAGAGAACATTCGGGCAGCATTTCCCCCTCTGCTCCCGTGTTCTCTGAGAAGTGGTTGCAGAGACCTCGCTTATATACTGTTTCAAAGAAAGGAAAGAGGTGAGGAAAATCATTCCAATGTTAACAAAGCCAGATGTGCATTCTTGGAAAGAATGGACTCCAGACAATCATTTATATGTTAATAAAGCCAAGTACCCATGCCTGGGAGGGATGGACTCCTTAAGTAGCTTAACTGCCACAATCGATACTATGGAGAGATGGCTCTTGGTGGAGCCTCTAGGAGTGGCACATCCAGTATTATCTTAGCTCAGAAGTGGGGGTTGGAAACAATCACAGACTGCTAGCTTTTAGACGAAAGGTATTTTCCTTTTGTTAGGATAAACTTCTTAGCCAGACCTCTCAAATCTTAAATATTAATAATTTCCCACCACACTAAGATGATGTCTGGGTAAAATGGCAGTAGCACACCAGAGCTGTCTCAAACTGCTTTTCCTCCCATTCATTATAAAAAGCATCTAAAATAAAGTAATGCTTTTAAATCCTAGTCAAGATAATTACAGATATTAAAAATATCAAGCAAATGCAGTTTTTATACCTCAGCAAACTGGTTTTACACTTGAAGACTATACTCTAAACAGTGTTCTTACCCTCGAAATTGCATCAATTAGTTGTACATATTCCTATCTGTATAAACAGAAGCATGTGAAAGACTATTTCCTTAATAGCTACTTACACTAAAGTCCAGAGATAGCACAAAAAGGCAGTATAGAATAGAACAGAATAGAGTAGTATTTTTTCAGTTGAAAGGGACCTACAACGATCATCTAGTCCAACTGCCTGACCGCTTCAGGGCTGACCAAGTTAAAGCATGTTATTAAGGGCATTGTCCAAATGCCTCTTAAACTCTGACAAGCATGGGGCATCGACCACCTCTCTAGGAAGCCTGTTCCAGTGTNAGGTGCAGAATCTGGCATTTCGACTTGTTAAATTTCATCCCATTAATCATAGCCCAATGCTCCAATCTATGTTCCAACATTAGCAATGAGATGCGCAGCATGCAAGCACCATATTTTGGCGGTAAAATCATGACGAACCACCACCGCCAACAGAAAGGAAGAGTTACTAACCAAAAAGGACCTCCATTACTTTCACCTCTTATTTCTGAAATATTGTCTGACCCATGCAAAGATAAAATGTTTGCATGTGAAGCAGTCTTTGAATGGCTGCAAGCACTATTCCTTCAAGTGGTAAAGCTCATTAGAACAAATTCACAATAGAAACGCTGTTCTGTTTTTCTTTTCCCTACAGGAATTTAAAGATGAATTGGAATACTAAAGTTCTGAAGCTTTAGGATATCTTTAGTCCTGTGTATTTAATTTCCCCCCCAAGATTAAAGGAAGAAATAAACTCTCACAACATGACAGACATAAACCATATCTTATTAAGGCAACAAATCAGCTGTGCAGAGGACTTTTCTTTCTCAATTTAGAATTCCAAACAGCTTATACAGTTTCTTTACAAAGATGTTTATTTGTAAATGTATGATGTTGTAAGTATTACTATGTCTTAACAACTTAAGACATTTGAGAGCAAATAAAAATATCTTAATATATTAATTTTTAACATATATGTTGCTGATCATCTCTTTTAGCTGAGAATGCCAAACATAACAAGCAAAGCAGCAACTTTGCATACACAAATTATCCTGAAACCTCTAGTACCACCTAAAGGGCTTGTGATAGAAGCATAATTAGCATTAGTCATTCTCTGTCAAGTGCTCAATTCAAAGAAAGACATTTAAAAATTTCCTAACAATTTCAAGGGCAATACGTTCACACAAAACTTTCAAGTGAAAAATTAGTGTATCAAGTGTTTTGGGGTCAAGCATGGTTTGGTCTCAAGCAATAATGTGACTTCAAAGATGTTAACAGTAATTAGAGAACAATAATAGAGTTATCAGATTCTATATAGCATGAATGTCATTGAATGGATTTAAGTTCATACCCTTTACCTCCTTCTGACTATGGAATGACAAGTGCTACTGTTCTAACTAGCACATTCCATGAAATTCCATGTTTTAGAAATCATTCAAAATAAACTCTGTACAACTAAGTTGGCATGAATACAAAACCAGAAGTTAATACTGAACAACAGCAACAAAAAAACCCAAACACACAAAGTGAATTGATTTGTTTTATGCTTCTTTGTAATAAGCAGCAAAGAGTCAAACTTTGATAGATCTTAGGAAGGAGAAAATACTTATGGATCATTCTTTTATGACTGCAAAATTAAATATTTTCCATTATAAAAAGTTAACACAAATTCCCAACTCCCAGTCAAGAACAAAAGAATTAGGCATTTAATTGTCAGTTGGCATGTATTTTTTGAGCCTGAATTAATTCTGCCTAATGTATCCTTAAAATACTGTTAAATTCAATAGCAAAACTAGGAGCCACGTTTCTGAATGCTTCTACCTTACTCTCACAAAGAAAAAGGGTAAGACAACACAGAAATAAAATAAACATTCTTTGATGGTGTTTTGTGTCATCAGCAAACTTGCTGATGGTACACTCTATTCCTTCATCCAGGTCATTGATGAATATGTTGAACAGGACTGGACCCAGTACTGACCCCTGAGGAACATCACTTGTCACAGACCTCCAACTAGACTCTGTGCCACTAATCACAACCCTCTGAGCTCTATCTGCCAGTCAGTTTTCAATCCACCCCACGGTCCATTCATCCAACCCACACTTCCTTATATTGGGGAGAACCATACACTAATTAGAAGCACAGTATCCTGGTTTGAGATAGAACAAAACCAATTTTCTTTTCAGTAATTTTACTGTTCGGTTAAGTCTCTAACTAACTGCACTCTCTGAAATTAACAGTATGCTTTTCAGACAGTGTCTACTTCTAGCAGTGATAATGTCTGATGTTTATAGTTAATACTAAGGAATGGTATGCAGAGAGGCTCCTGCTTATACTTATTCCCATAACCAAGGTCAGAAAACTTTCTTATGTGCCAAGTTGGAGGGCCGGAAGGGGAAGAGCGTAACAGGCTCACACCTGTTGGGACGAGTGGACAAGACAGGTGACCCTAAACTGACCA
>VYXH01011454.1:26271-116107 GCA_013397275.1 Burhinus bistriatus | reverse complement strand
GTGGATTTATGGTAGTGAAAATCGGGATAAGATTAGAACCAGGACACTTAATTTTTTATTTCTTGGCCTTCATATCCTTTGTTTCTCAACCTTGTTTCCGTCTGGCATTTACGTGGTTGTAATGATGGAAATCAGTTGGAGATTTGAATTAAATTAAGCCTTTTTTACATCAGTTGAAACTATTTCTCCTTAATATGTAACAATAAATAACTAACAAAATAAACATTAAATTTAAATAATTAAATAATATATAATATATAAAGTTGAATCATACTCTTTTTAACCGTGAATGTTGTGAACATTCTGAGCGTATTAGTCTTACACTGCACTCTTCCACAGCTATCTGTACGTGCCCAGCTTGGCGCCGCATCACAGAAATTGTTGAAGAAAGGAAAAAGTATTCCCGATGAATTACTAATTAACATCCTATTGGAAGCCATTAAGTATGAAATTGTATAACTTTTTTTCCTCAGTTATTTAGAACATAATTATCCAGCTTTTTGTCCAGATTCAGCCATTACTCTTCATTAAGGTATTTTTTGAACACTGGAGTCTTCTACTTGGAAAGTGGAGCTAATTAGTGAAGTTAGTTAATGCTTATTTTATGCTAGCAGTAGAGTGCTAGCAGTAAAGTCTAGCCCTAAATTATGCAGACATTATTTTACACTACTGAAGGTAAGTAAAAATATACACAAATATCACATAGTCGTTAAATATAACTAATGTCCCTATTTTGTGTATTAGTTGGAAGCTTTTCAGCACCCGCTAGTATTTTTCTTCTGTATTTTGTGAAATGCATAATCCAAGCATTCATACTTCAGCAGTTAGTTTACTTATTTTTGACTACTCTTGTTTGTCAAAAATTGTCTCATCTACGCTGATGTGCAGTTAGCACTTAAGTTCCCACATGAATATTGTTTAAGTTATGTTACTACCATTAGTATATTTTAAAGGTATGAAACAGATTTTGCTATTTGTTACTTAAGTGCAAAAGTTAGTAGAGAAAATAGTGAAATTACACCTCTGATAATAGTCTGTACAGAGAGAGTTTTTGAAAACTTTATTTACCAAGACAGCAAAAATTGTTTTGGTTTTGGTTTTTTTTTCACTTTTAGTTAGGCTTGATTTTATTTTTCTGATTTAAAATCCATTGCTTTACAGTTTAAGTTTTAATTATGTCTGTCATATTCTGTACTTATCAGGATATTTAATGTACTGAATTCAGAATGAAAGACTGCTAGGGCCAGTTCTTCTTTAGGTGCTATTATTATGCTGTCAATTCATTGTATAATTCTGGTTCTTCATTTACTTTTAGTCAAACACCACCAGAGAAGGGGTGGATTGTGGATGGGTTTCCAATGACAATTAATCAGGCAAAGCTATTTGAAAAAGCTTATACAGGGATTGATCCAGAAGCAAAAGATGCAAATTCTGGAAAGCTCTCACTTGTTACAGATGCCAGAGCCCCTAATAAGCCTTATGTTACCTCACCTGCATTTGATGTTTCTGTATTACTGGATATTTCAGACGCTGTGGTACTGAAACGTGTGGCTAACTTGAAATGTAAGTTTCCAACTACTTTTTAAGAAAGTGAAATGACAAGCAGATTCTGATGTATGGGGAATGTAAAGATTGTTATAATACTGAAATGACTAAATTGTGAGTACCGTACAACATAATAGCAAGTTGCATATTTTAATTAAAAATACTAAATTATATAATATCATATTTCCCTCTGCCAATTATGAAATTAGAAATTGTTTAGATTTCTTGACAGCTTTCTTCTCCATTTGTAAGTCCCCCTTTTAACTTTAGCTGTCTAAAAGTACATGACTAGGTATAAGTAACAAATTAATGCCAGATATTATTTACCAGATATATCTGTAAGTTGTACTTACTGGAGCAAAATAGCATTACTGCACAATTTCTCTACATCTCACAGCATTACTTTCATTAATTGTGCATTAGTGCCTTGAATGCTTCCAGATTATGTCAAATACTTTTATTTGTTTCAGTCAAAGGCAGACCAAAAGTGTGCAAGTGCATGTGTGTGTGCTTGTTTGTATTTGTACTGAATTCTCACTAGAGCTGATATAGTATGGTGGCTGGTGTTAGATACCACATAAAGCAGCAGCTGGAAAAAACACAAGTTACAACCGATGCAGAAATATGCCTCATTAAAAATGAATATGTGTAAACAATATTTTTCTCCTGGAGACACATTTGGAAAGGGATGAAGGAAATGGTAAACAAAGGGATGTGCCAGTACCGTTCCCTAGGAGTGCCAACATTAATTCCCTATTGATTACTGCCTTTGTCTTGCCTTCAGTTAGTCAGTGAACAATCAGAAATTTTTAACTTTGGCCAAAATAAGCAAAGGCATCAAAGGCTTTTTGAGGGCTGTTTCACTTCCAGAGCACACATTTTTAATTGCCCTTACTCACCTTGGCGAAACATAAGTTCTTTTCCTGAATATTTCCCATATTGTCCAAATTATAAGGAGATTCCTCTTCATTGTTTTCACTGCAGCACTTACAGGCACATGGCTTGATTTAAAGCACCATTTATCTTTAGCTTTTATATATAAATAGCAGTGAGGATGAGGAAAAATCATTAGAGCTTCTGTTAACAATGTGGTGAAAATAAATGTATAGACACTTGAAATTCTCGTTAGTTTAAAGGACTTGTGTTGCCAAAACACTTTGAAAATGTGATAATACATGATATAATCTCAGAAATCCAAACAGAATTTATTTCACAAGATGTAATGTGGTGACAGAAAGAGTCAAAGGAACAATAAAAAATCAGAAATCTATAAAAAATGGCTTATTTCTAATCAATTAAAGGGTTTTTTTAATTTAGAGAAGATTCAGAGAGAGAGAATACCTTGTCTTCTGATGCAGTGGAATATCTGCCCGTTATTGTGAAAAGGAGTAGTTACTTCAAGGAAGATTCAGATTAGACTGGGAAAATACCTTCTAACTGTTAGAATAGATAAGCCTGAAATAGTCCACCAGCAGGAATGCTCCCTCTCTACAAATGGAGATTTTTATGACTGCAAAGCATCTATGAGGAAATGTTAGTGCTATAACTGGCTATGCATTTAAACAGAGGATGAGGCAAGACACCGTCTTCAGGTCTTTTCCAGCTTATTTCTATATTTCTATGATTTTCTCTGACTTTTTCTTTCTTTTAGGAAGTTTGGTACCCAATTTTTAAATTAAGAAATGTAAGATCAAGGAACACTGAAATTTTTCTTTTAATAATTATCTTATTTCAGGTGAATAACTACCTGCACATTTGCCTTTTTCAATGTATGTTCATATATGCTTTTTTCCACACAGTAGATAAATCAAAGTCATCTCAAACTGAACAGGAGAACAACAATCAAAATTCAGATGCTGAAATCCTAGAAGAGAAGATTGACTGCGCCAGTGACCAGGTGCTACATAGGTATGTTATATGAACCACAAAAAAGCTGCTTTAGCCACATGCGTAGGCATGTAATTAATCTGAATCTTATATGTGATCCATGATAGTACTGACATGCCTAATGTTAAGAATTTAGTTAGGGGTTTCTCTAATGTGGAGCCTAAAGAGTACTTTCATTTTTGGCACAATATAAATGATCCTAGAGGATAAGAATTCATGTGTTTTGCTTTTCCAAGCTATTCTTCCAAGGAGAATTTATTTTTCAGATATATACTGCAAGAACCATATGTATACATATACGTATATATATGTGTCTATGAATACATATGTCTGAGGTATGTCATATATCATGTGACTGCCCTTGACTGAAATGCACTTGATTTGAGTTACAGGTTTTCTAAAATTATATCTTCCACTTTTACATTTATAAAAAACAATTAGTTTTGTATTTTTTATTGAATCATTTAATGTTTACATAAAGAGCAAAATCAAGAACAAGTTTTGTTTCTAAGTATTCAGTACTGTTAACTATTTCAGACTATTATATTATTGAATATTATTGTTTTAGTTGTGATATAAGAAAGTAAGTTTAGCTTGTGACAAGAAAGAGTAAGAAATATATAAGACTAGTTAAAAGGAGGATTTTAAAAATTTTCGTATATTGAAAATGAATCATTTGATATGTATGGAGTATCACTTTGCAAAAAATATTGCCTGTATTTATTATACTATTAAGTTAGATTATCTGCTTTTTCTTTTCTTTAATTAATTTGGAAAAATGTTTTATTTTCCATTAGTTAGATTTTAATTTTATACATTAATATGATTTTTGTAGAATTTCTGGCTTTCTAGACACGTGGCCAAAATTAGAGAATTGGTTTTCAGTCCAGCAAAATATTCTAGTGAAAGTCAATGCAGAGACAGAAGAAAGTCTTGTGTGTGAAACAGTGAAGGAAATTATAATGGAAGAAATTGCTAAAAAACAGAACAGAAGTAAGTTTTCCTCTTACTACCTTTTACAATTCAGTAAAAAAAGACTTTGTTCTTTATAATTAACACTAGTACTTAATAAATATAACTATATGGAAACATACATTTTCACTGGCCCTGCAAGATTTTGGGGATATGTGAGTTAGTGATAACTGCATCAGAACTCTGAACTTTTCTGTTGTGTTTTTTCCTTTACAGAGGGTATGGACTGATTTCATATAATTGTAAAGATCATTTGAGAAAAAGTTTTAAAATATTTAAAAGAAAGTGTCAATTGGATTTATTTAAATTCCAATAAGTAAATGATTACTAAATTCAGTCCTTTTTCCAGGTTTCAATATTATAGCTAGTGTTTTCAGCATATGGGATAGCATAATGGTGTAAAAAAGACTGACTTGCTATTATCAACATATATTCATTTATCATCAGCAGCTTAAAAACATGGATAACTTAAAGTGGTTTTGACATGCGTTTTGGTGCATCTTTATTCCATTTTTCCTCTTAATGACCCCAAAGGAAAGAATCATTTAAATATAAAACAGGAAAACAGATGAAACATCCAGGGGAAAAGATGCATCAAGTAAAACAGGATTAGTAGACTTCTGAATAACCATTTTTTTCTTCATAATTAGTACAAGAAAGTCTTGAAGTGTGTTCTACCACAAAAATAAATAAATAAATAAATTAAAATAGTATTAGCTTGAAAAACACTCTTAACAGTAAAAGTTTAGACCCCTACTCCTGCACAAGGTTTCCAGTTCATGAAAAAATCTTGGAAATATCACATCTGACACAAAACTGGATGGAGCATTTTCAAAGAACTACCTGGCTGGAATTGGTTTTTTGTGTGTGCTGGATATAATTCATAGCCCTGCTGGAGTCGATGGCAAAATTCCTATTGATGCAAATGGAGTTGAGATTTTCTGGTTAGAATCCAGCTATCTTGTAGAAGTACTGTAAGGACTCTTTACTTCCTACAGAGAAATAATCCCTGTGATCAGTTAATAACATCTAGTTTCATATTTATGTTGGTAGGTTCCAAGCTGTCCTTCACTATTAGGTTTATATAACAGTAGTATGAGTATGTATATTAATTAGCCAGAGATCAGTAGCATTCTGGGAGTGACACGATAAAGCTAAATCCAGAGATTGGTTCTCAAAACATTTATCAGAAGCCGAAGCAGTTGGAATATTTTGTGTGGCCAACAGGTTTGTTCTTTTTATAAACTTAAACCGGGAGAATGTTAACAGTTTTTCCATTAAAGCACCCAGCAAGACAGTGTTTTTCAGAGACAGATTTATCACACTTAAAGTAAAAAAAAACCACATCTATTCTTTAAATGGTAGGCTTCTTTCAAACAAAAATACAGGATTGTTACAACAGTGGTTTAATGCAAGCCTATTTATTTTCTTTGAATATTTCCAAATCCACAGCAAAACTGGCCAGAATTCATGCACACGATTCCAAGCAGTTAATTAATGTTAATTTAAAAATATAGTTGTTTTAGGATCCTTCCATGGTCACTGACCAGATGCTGATATCTTTCCAGAGGTCAGTTCAGATCCTAGGGTTGAATCATGCTCTGAAGCTGCTAACTACATTCAGTATTGTTTTGCTATACTATAGGTTAGCAGGATTAATTTTTCACTTGTTTCTTTCTCTACCACGTGATCTTTTCTGTCTCTTTCTTTTTTCCCTTCCATCATCTTTCATTCTTCTCAGCTTCTTCTCAGAGTAAGGTGTATTTTCCATATTAGGCCAGATTTAGTTCAATTTATCTGTTTGTTTCTTCTTCAATGTCTATTTTTCCTGCTTCACTCTTTCCTGAGTCTAGCATGGAAGCTCTAATTGTTTACAACTGTCTTTCATTAATCAGAGAGTCCTTGAAATCATGATAGTTATAATGAATCTCAGAATTGTATCGACACCATTGGCCTTGGTTTACCTGGTAAAGAATTTGTTTCATATGCATACATACTAATTCATTATCTTCTAAAACTGATGGTTTTAGAAAAGCATCAGTCCCACAAAATATAAGCTTAACTGGTAAGTGAGTTTATAACTATGGCATCGCTGATTTGATTAGTATATTTTTTATGAACAACACGTAAATAATGAAATATTGAACCTGTTCCATTAAATTGAACTTGTCAGAGTAGCATAGATGTCTAATTCTGTTTACTGATACTTAAAGTACATTTGAATGTACTAATTTTATATTCGTATACAAGGATCTGCTCAAGAAATATCACCAGGAAAACAGCTTTTACCAGTTACACATCGAGATCTGCTTCCTCCCATTCCTGTGGCACCACCACCAGTTGAACCAGGATCAGATGAATGGATTTATGTAGATGAACCACTTCCCAAGGTAAATCCACCTAGACAGGTGGCTTAGATTTTTACCAGCTTGAACAGTTGCGTGTCACCAAATTTTGATACTTAAGTACTCACTGAGTATCTTCACTTAGTTTATGATTATATCCAAAACCACAGATACTGGAATATTCTACTGGACTTCCCCGTTCATTTTGAGTACTGCCACTTTTTTCTGAAGAAATGCACAGGATAAACTATATGTTGGTACAGCGTCTATAATCAGTTGTAAATAGTTGTAAACCAAAAGAAATACGTAGTGAAAAAAAGCAGTAATATGATTTAATGAAATAATCTTTCTTATATTTGGTAATGCTACACCTGAATGAGTTACCAAGAAATATATATATTAATTTTGATGTTTTTTAAAAATTCACAGGAGATACCTGGTTTTTTAGTACCTTACTGGGAAATGGTAGAAAATGCATATATGAATACCATCAAAACTATACATAGATGTCTAAGGGATGAACAGCACTCTGTGATTTATTACTTAGCAGATGTTAGGTGAGTAAAAAGAGCAGCTTACTGAATTAATACTAGTATTTTGAATTTTCCCTGTGACGTGCTGTGTGTCTTTTAACACCAAAATTATTTTTACCGTAACTTACAGAAAAAAATTCCAGGATTATTTGAAGCGTCCAGATCTTAAGCAGGAGTTTGTATCTCAGTGGCAATCAGATTTTAATTCTATTGCTGATGACCTGAGAGAAGATGAGGAAACAAAAGCAGAACTACACCAAAGAGTTACTGTAAGTAAATGGCTAAAGTTATAATATACCATAAAGTATTATTTCATAGTATACAAGCTTGGTGTAACATGAATAATATTATTATTTACATTTTTTCCCTTTTTACCACTCCTCTTAAACTATGTCACTTCCTCTTGTACAAAAAGTGTTCACAGTTATTTCTCTGGTTTTTGGCCGTATCTTTCTTATGTCTTGCTTCTTTTTTTAGGTTATACTGTGGTATTCTGGCACATTGTAAAATCAGTATTTGTCTGCTTTCTTTTTCTTTACATTTTATGGTTTTCAGAAGTTTACTCACAAGTTTGGACATCCTACCACACTCTAACAAATCTTGGCAGTCATTTAGTTTTTCCATAAATGATATATGGTAATACATGTTTTTAAAACTGTTTCACACAGAGCACAGAGAATTTCTTTGACATGTTTTGACGCAGGTAGATCTTTGCTAGGTCATACATGTCCTGAGAGTTCTTCCTCACAAAAATCCGTAAGAGTAAATGTCCTAACAAGTTCAGAGCCAGATTTAACATAGGCAGGAAGTAGAGCTATCTTTGAATTTATCAGATTCCCCTTTCAGAATAGACATGATTTTTAGTTGAAATCATATCAGGAAACGCTCCCAGAAAAGGGAAAAAAAAGGCTGGCAACGTTGTCAGTTGAAGAGAACACTGGTGGAATCATGGATCAATTCACTGAGATGGAAAAAGCATTAGACCTCCTTTTCTATAGCATTATTTCAGTACGATGAAGTAAAGTACTTAAAAATCATCATCCATATTCCTAATTTCTACTAAATGGAATTATAAAAAGACTGGAATCCCTCTGTCCTAAATTTTAGAAAGCTAAAATTCAAAATATTTGGCCTTTCACTTGTAACTGACACCCATGTTTGATCTTGTCCATTTCAAATTAGATTAAGAGGAGGTGACAGTCCCGTATGATGCAGTGAGACTCAGATACTGAGATAAGGCTAAGCACAGTAAGTAAGGCAGTTTGGAGTAAATATATGATGTCCAGAATTTCTGTTTCTGGATGACTTATTCTAGTCCTTGTGGATCCCAAACTTGTGAGTGAATGTGAAGATGAAGGGCTTTTAAGCCCTGCCCATTGTACCTCCCTGAATGTGAGAATTCCGTCATCCATCCTTCTTTGATGCTAGAAAAGGAGGGAGAGGAAATGAAAAGAGTGATAATCTGTGGAATGTTTTTCCTCAAACATTTTCAGCTTTCCCAGACTGCTCAACTCTGTCATCTCAGCTAGACCCTTTCTGAAATACTACCCACACTGGAAGCTGCCAGCTGTGAAACCTGAAAACCAAATTTCTCTGTTATCAATTGGAAAATGTAAAAATCCACCCCACTTTGTGATGTGTGAAAAATTCCTCAAAGACCTAAAGCCCAAAGGGCAACCAAGGCTGTGGCATCCTAAAGATCCAAACTCAGAATCACTGTGGATAAAATACACTTCAACAGCCTTTCCCTGTTACACCGTCTTTCAGGAATTTCTCCAATTTCCCTCTCACTCCATTGCTATCATTGTACATGGTTAGTCATTTGGTCCCGCTGCTCTTGTTCCAGATAGGAGAAGACTTAGCACATGCATCCATTTTTTTTCTTTTTTTCACCCACCTTAGTACAAGTAAAGAGAGAGAGAGAAGCTGCTTGACTCTGAAAAGAGGACGAGTGGTGGGAGAGAAAAACAGACACAAAAAACTTGCTTTTAGCTTCTCCCAGAGGAAGATATCTCACTGTCTCCCTCTCCCGTTATCGCCACTGCTTAGAGTAAATCAAAACTGTGACTTGAATAATATGAAGACAAAGCAGAAAATGCTCCTCCTTACGTGTCTCAGGGAGGTACTGGAAAGAGCTGTACATCAGTTTGTACAAAACATCAGTTTGTTTTGTTTGTATAGTATTGGATTTATGTGGCAAGGTTTTGGTAGCAGAGAGTCTGCAGAGGTGGCTTCTGTGAGAGGACCTCAGAGGCTGCCCCCATGTTGAAAAGAGCCAATGCCAGCTGGCTTCAAGATGGACCTGCTGCTGGCCAAAGCTGAGCCAATCAGTGACAGTGCTGGTGCCTCTGTGATAGCATACTTAAAAAAGGGTGAAAAACACTGCTTGGCAGCTCTGAGAGAGGAGTGAGGAAATGTGAGAGAGATAACTATGTAGTCACCCAGGTCAGTAAAGAAGGAGGAGGAGTAGGTGTTCCAGGCACCAGAGCAGAGCTTTCCCCTGCAGCCTGTGGAGAAGACCATGGTGACGCAGGTTGTTCCACTGCAGTCCATGGAGGACCACAGTGGAGCAGATATCCACCATGCAGCCCATGGAGGACCCCATGCTGGAGCAGGTGGATGTGCCCTGAAGGGAGCGGCAGCCTGTGGAGAGCCGACAACAGAGCAGGCTCCTGGCACGAACTGTGGGCCATAGAGTGGAGCCCGCGCAGGAGCAGATGTTCTGACAGGACCTGTGGCTCATGGGGGACCCACACTGGAGCAGTATGATCCTGAAGGACTGCACCCCATGGAAAGGACCCAAGCTGGAGCAGTTCTTGAAGAACTGCGGCCCATGGAGAGACCCATGTTGGAGAAGTTCATGAAGTCCCATGAGAGGGACCCCACTCTGGAGCAGGGGAAGAGTGTGAGGAGGAAGGAGTGGCAGAGACAACACAAAGAACTCAGCGCAAGCCCCTATTCCTCATCCTCTGTGCACCAGTTTGGGGGCAGGAGGTAAAAGTGTCAGGAGTGAAGCTGATCCTAGGAAGAAGAAGGGGTGGGGAAATGTGCTTTTAGTTTTGTCCTATTTTTCACTAGTCGAGTCAGTTTTGCACACGGTGGTCATGAGTGAGTGATCTCCCCATCATTATCTTGACCCATGAGCTTTTCCGGCATATTTTCTCCTCCTGTCCTGTGAGGAGGGCGAAGTGATAGAACAGCGTGGTGGACACCTGGCAGCCAGCCAAAGTCAACTCACCACTGCAAAACAGATATGTTGTATGCTTGTATCTTTTTTATTCAGTAGCATCTCCTTAGTGTATATCCTACAACGTGGACAGCCATGAATACCTGGTAGCCTTCACCTTGGCTACTTTCTACCCATGCCATCACTGGTGTGTTAGGTAGCCCAAAGACTACTCATTTTTCAGCTTCCCTGTGGTGTTTGTCCAACAGAGGAAAACTGGATTTGTCTGAAGTCTTTGGGTGGAGGTAGAGAAACAGGATCTGACCTAACTAGGCTGAGACCAAGAACTGGTGAATATGGTATCACTTATCACCTGAAGCCTAAGCTCCTCATTGCAGGGCTAGCAGTCTGAAATGCCTTTCTCTTTATCCTGAAACAAGTTTGGTGGGGTTAAACTGCTTGGAGTCCGAGAGACAGCTAATCCTGTCCTACCTTAGCACTGCATTTAACAGCCCACTTCCCTCTTACTACATAGAGGTCTGTCATACTGCTTCCATGCAGAGATGGCAATGGGGAACAGAAGGTTTGCATGCGTGTTGTATGCTTAGTAGGTCTTCAGTGCTGTCAGTGAGCCACATAGTGCTACTATTAGATATAGTCATTAGTTGAAGAGCCCTTAGTTACAAAGAGTATTAAACAAAAATAGTATGGAGCTATCTAAATTGGAAGAATACCTGAACTCTGACATAATTTTCTGAGAATTTTTCATATTGCACATCCCCTAAGAGTGTTCTTCTTCTAAGTGTATTAGTTAGCAAACTGTTGAAGTGGAAAGTTGTTGAGGCAGTTGAGAGCTTAACTATTCATATTCTCCTGTCTTTGTCTAGCTTAGATAGGTCTTCCCTGCCTGACGAAAGCAAGGCAGCCTACACATTCATCTCATACCTTTGTATTCTTCTCTCTGGCACATTTGTAAAGCTACTTTCTGTCAGCTCTCTGGAAGCACATGACTTGTCTTTTATAAGAATAAAGAAAAAACCTCAAATGGGAAGATGCCTTGTGCACAGGCAAAAAAATATAATTTTTAATAATAAATACAAAAAAGGTATTTAAGTTTTCTTTTATAGTTATTTCTCATATTTGTTTTTGTGTTTTAGGACCTAAGAGATCTTCTCTGGGATATCTGTGATAACAGAAGGGAAGAAGCAGAGCAAGAACGTACTGATATCATGAATGATGGCTGGTTACCAGATCATAGGGGAATTGCAATGAACCATTTCTTTTCACTTATGCAGGTATGGATCTACTACAGAGTCTGCAATGAAAGGGGACAGTGAATTAGATCTGGAGGACAGTAAGGCTCAGAGGAATTTCATGTGGTTGGCTCCAAATAAATGAGCAATTGAGAATTAGATGAGCAAATGTTCATGCTTCTTTTGAATGTATCTAGAAAGTTAAGAGACAAAAAGCAGATGACATTCCATACATTTAACTGTTTGGCAGGCAGAAAAGGTTGAGAAAAATACCATTGTTATTGTCCAGCTGCCTAAACTTTCAATCTGTAGTGTATGGTGCTACTTTTTGCAATTTTATCAGTCCAGTGAATCATATGAGTTTTGTAACAGAAATGTTAGACCTGTTTATCCTTCTGTGATCATATTGACATCTGCTATGAATTTACAAATTACATAACTCACTGCTGTTGTAGACCCACTTGCTGTTATGGTTGTTCTCTGCTTCCCATATGACAAAATTATTTCAGTTTTAACTTGACCGATGTGGCTTGAAACTTTACCTACAGACTGAAAAAAAATTTGGCATGAATATTTTTCAGAATGTGATGTCATTTGTTATTCTTGAGAAAATCCATCCAAATATGACCCAGCTTTCACACATCTAACCTTAAAGTTTTTGAGAGACCATCTTCAATTAGTTGGGTCTCCCCTTCCCCGCATTAAGCCTTTCCTCTCCTTTAGCCCAACCATTCAGTTCCTGAAGTAAAGTGTGATTTCCCTGTGACTGCTGTTCTAGGTGCATAAATTTGGTTTAGGGCTGGACTGGAATAGACTAGTCTAGACTAGACTAGACAGGCTTTTCTGTAAACTGAGTGACCATTCTGTGAAAGTCTTGGCAACTTTAAAGAAGACAAAGAAAACAATGCTTTAAACACATGCCACATTATGCTAATCTGGCTGAAAAACCAGGCCTAAGCAGCTTAGGGTGGGCTTCCTTCCCTTTAATTCTCTGTGTTATTTTTATATGTTTAATAAGCAAGGGAACCACTCTCTTATCTCATATAAGTGTTATGGTAATTTAAGTAAAGTTTGTGAAGTAGTCTGTTGCTATAGTAAGGAAATTATTAGTTCTGTTTTCAAAGAGTCTGAATAATGCCCTAAATAATGACTGAAGGCCACCACCTAAAGGGAGAGGTCTAAATATCAAATAACTGCTGACTAACTGAACCACATTCATCCTGTAATTAGGATATTTATAGGAATTAAAATTTTAAAAATGTATCTTGAATTATATGCAAAAGGGAGCCAAATTAAAGTAATATTGCTGAGCTTAAATCTTTTCTTTTTGTCCTTTTATATTCATGTGTAACTCTGCAATCCTAATTCTCTTCTAGCAGAATTTCGTGGATATGTATGATGGCAGTCCAGAGGAGTATCACTATGAATCTGTCTTGACCTGTCTTGTGTGGATATGTAGAATAGCCATTTAAAATTACAAATACATGTATTAACCATGTATAAGTTTTATTTTCCTAAAGAAAAATGCAAAGGAAACCATTTTTACTTTTTTTACTTACTATATATTCCCCAAAATAAACAAATTATTAATGCTAAAACTACAGAACTAAAAAGATAATAACTACATCTTTGTGTTATGGCTTTGTTCGAGAAACAGCCAAAAATAGACTTCTTCGGTCTTGAGCTCTCTGTGGGTTTTTCTGTGGGAAGTTACATGTATTGCCCAGGTGGCTCTGTTACTGTATAAACACATAGATTTGTATAAATACCGTTTATCAGATTTCTTTCCACCTTTCAGTGTACATACTGTTATACTAAAAGATATTTTCTCCTTAACTTATGGATAAGTGCTGGTTTACACCACAAAGGTTTTCTCCTTTGTTTTGTGAATGTGGTTTTGTGCATTTTCCCATGAATATTTAGTACTGTTTTGTCAGTTAGAAACTAACACCATACTGTATCAATAAATCAAAGTATGACAGGTGTTAAATGTTTTTTGAATCTTGATTTCTTCCAAGATGATTCACACAAAAAAATCTTCAAGACACTTAGGTGTGTAAAGTCTGTTGATTTCTTTGGTCCAGAAAAACTGTATGGCTTTTAAAATTTTCTCCATCACTTAACCCTTTTTATTTTATGCTATTAAGGATTTTATTTCTCAGAGAAAAAGAGACCTATACTTTGTTGGTACTAGTATACTTGCTACAGTAGTAATACATATACGTGAAAATATATTGTAATTAAATTTAAAGCATGAAACATTATTTATTGTACATAATTTTTCCTGTTCTAACAACTAAGATTTTTATTAATCCTTAGAAATACCAGTGTGAAGACGTTATAGATGAAAGCAGAAGTATGCATTGACTACGCTATAAATTTTCAAACAAATACCGTTGTGTTTGTTGCTCTCCCTCAAACTCTCAGGATTTAGAATTGCTTCTGCTATCATGTATTTAAAAATGTAACAGAAATTTTTTTTGAATTGCTATCTTTCTGTTCTTTCTTCTTGAGGTTGAAGTGGATCGTTTCCAAGATACAAAGAAACTTCTTCAGGACTATTATAGGGCAATGGAAGGAAAAATCCCAACAGATGATGGTCAAGATTTTACTAGAATCCCATTGTTAAATATTATTGATGTAGAGCAGGAAGAAGATCAAAACAAATCAAGAAGGTAGAAATGCAATATTATACAAACATCAACAAATACAGTGCACTGATAGCTTTGTGCATGTATGTGGAAATATATATGTGTATATTTCAAAGGATGGGGAACTAAGAATTTTTAAGTAGGGATTAGAGTCAAATGATGAATCTTGAATCATCTTATAGGTTTAATTTTCCCTGATTTTTTAATGATTTACCTATAGCATTTTCACTAATGCATCTCTGAATTATAAAACATTGTAAAAGCTGCCTTAGAAAGAAATCTGCTATAGAAATGTTTCCTACTTCCTTCTGTGTTGTTGACAGTTTCCAGCACAATCCTCACATCAGTAAGTTAAATATTATTATGGAACATTAACAGGTTTAAAATTTGCACCAACAAACATAACTAATTGGGTTATGTAATGACATATAAATCAAAGCTGCTTACAAAGGTGCACAAAACTGAATGCCATATTCAAAGGTAAGGGATACCATCAAATAATTTCACAGCATCAAAAATGCTGTCAATATTGACACCTGCTTTTTAAAAATACTTACAGTTCATTTAGAAAGCTGTGTTTCTAGCCCATGTGGAATATTTCAGCAGATCACGCAGTCATTTGACATAGTTTTATCCATCTATTATTGTTTCTTAGTTTCTGTAGTTAAACTAGACAGTTTTCTTGGTGTCCACATGTTTCACCACTTTTGGTCATTCTGTTGCTATGGCAAATTTTGAAAATAGCATTCTCATTCTCTCAGCATATTCTCCAATATAGTCATAAATTAACACTTTTTATAAAGGGGTGTGTGAGTTATGCCTTATATTTTATTTTTAAGGATTCCTCTAGTGTCTTGGAAACTGCCTTCACCAGAAATGAATAATACGAAGTCAAAAAACAAAGGAACTCTACAGAAGAGTGCTAAGGATGAGAATTCTGAAAATGGAGTGGCCACTTTCAGGAAAGATGAAAATCTTATTACTGATACATGGCAAACAGCAGTAACAGCAGTATCAAATATGGTAAGGAATGTTTTATTTACTTAAAGATTTCTGGATTGGACAGTCAAAGCCTCTCATTCAGTAGGCAGCCTAAACACATGGCCTTCACACTGTGTATCTCAATTTCATGCCTCTTGCTCCACCACTGATATTTCCATTGAATATGTTTGTGTTTCTATGAGCAAAATGTTGGAATCTATGTCTTATCAGCACCTCTATATTTATAACTGACCCTTTCATTCTATTACTGAGAGAAATACTTTGAATGTTGACTCTATATCCCTACATCCATGATAAACTCTCCCCTTATCCCTCAACAGAGTGTCAGAAAAGGGACAAGTTTTATCCTGTGATGCAATATTTGCTCAAACCTTTCACAGCTTCAAAAGCTATGGTTATATTCTTTCTTATATACAGCTAAAAGTAAATTAGGTGGGCTTTTCAAATGGTTGGTTTCTAGGTTTGCTTTTTCTTTTCTCTTTGATCATTTTAAAATAAGTAAATTTCTGCAACCTTACAGTATAACTGTAGTCTTACTTTGCATACTGTTGATTCTTACATGTCTCACTTTTTCTTAGAGTACAGGCAATGGGTTACAAGAATTAAAACCACTATCTCTCTGTCTCACATTTTTGCAGTAGAATTTAATTTTTGATAAATAACAAAATGTAATCAATTTAATTAGTTAAAGTATCTCCTTTGTTTTATTTATGTGCGTATGTCTCAGCAAGTACTTTCAGCAAGTATAGGCTATTTAAAACAGTAGTCGCACAGTGTTGATACTATGTACTTTACTATGTGTGACTATGGTGTCAAGGTAACAGCTGAAGTACAGTCTAAAGAAATGGAGGAAGAAAAAGAATGTCAGCAGCTAGAACTGAAAGAAGATCTGAAATCGACACAGACACTGTCAGGCAAAGCTACTGGGAAAGATGCCAAAGATACCAAAAAGCTTTCTCCCAAATCAGCTACTAAAAAGAAAGGTATTTGAAATGCAGACTTTATTTTAGCAGTGCTTGAATTTACTGAGATGTAAATATGTCAGTGATACAGAAAAGAGTAAGCCAAGACATTTAATTTGGATTTAATCTCTCTTTTGAAATGGCAAAAGTGATGTATCAGTGTGAAAAACTGGTAATGATAAGAGAGTGCAGAGGCTTTTGAATGGCAATTGCATTTATTTAATCATATGTGTTGTCATCTCTATTATGTAGGAATAAATATTTTAAATAGAACCTAGAAAGTAAATATTATTTTTTCTCCATGTGCTGTTTCGGAATTGGATTATTAGAACTAGTTTATCAAATTAAATAAAATTCAATTAAATTCTGCCTACAGAATTCAGTCATAAGTCAAAATTTTTCAAATATTAAAATAGAAGTGCTGGAATAGAATGGATAAATTATCCCAATAGCCCAAGATACTTGGGAATGAATTTATCAGCCATACAGTAGCATGGATCTATCAATGTCCATCATTTTTATATCTAACTGTAGCATGGTGTAAGTAAAGAACATACAATCTGATGGCATATGTATTTCTTAAAAAAGAGCAGACTTTCATTGCCGTAGATCCGGNCAGGCTGGATGGGGCTTTGAGTAACTTGGTCTAGTGGAAGGTGTCCTGACCATGGCAGGAGGATTAGAGCTAGGTGATTTTTAAGATCCCTTCCAACTCTAACCATTCTATGATTCTCGTAGGCCTGGCAAGAATCTGTGCAACCTACAAAATTTATTTGCAAAAGGGAAACAGACCTAAAACTCCTTATGTCTTTAGCCTAGCAGTTTAGGCTGTCTGCTGGAAGGAATCCTGGAATGCAATGCTGTTTATACCTTTTTTTTACAAATGCTTGCCTGAGCAGATAGTGGTTTAAGTAACTTCTGCTTCTTTCTGCAAAATGTCATAGCTCCATCAGGAAGCAAGGCTAGTAGCCTAACCTTTGTATCTTTTGTAAAGACAGTGTACAGAGCAATAGAAGGGCTCAAGCCCTGTGGGTGTAATTGTAGCCTGAAATTCAGGTACGCCGTTTCCAAGAGACAAAAATGTAACTGCAGAGGAGTTATGCGTAAAGCAGCTGACTTTTTTGCTTTGACAGAAATTTTATTTGCACTGTACTCAGTGCTGTCTCTCTGGTTGATACTGCTCATTGTACAGTGAACAAATATAGCCCTGCAAATGCTTAGCTACATAGGTATCTAATTTGTGAGCCCTAGGGAGCCTTAGGTGTGTGCTTAGCATCTCAATCCAGCCAAGAAAGTAGCAGATTTTCAGATATCTAGAAAAGCTTAGTGATAAAAAATCAGCAGCTATTGCCTGTTGTGTGCTAAGTGGCTAGGTTGGGGTTTGTGGATTGCTTCTTGGAACTAAATTTTTGTTCAGACCTGGTACTAGATGACTTACCTGAAATCACAAAACTATGAAGTGACAGAACTGCAACTAGAACTCAGCTGTGCATTCCTTATGGTAGAAGATGAAGTATTATCAAGTGATATATCTGTAACTGAAGTATCAACTTTGATTTAATGCCAAATACAGTGTTACAGTAGTGCTCTTCTGACAGAATAGTTCCCTAGGATACAGCTATAGGCTAGTAACAGTGAAACAACTTAAGCATGTAATTTTATGACTTCCAGATTTGACCATTTGCTTTATGTTGACCTTATATATAATGCAGATGTCATTTTTTTCTGTAGCAGCTCCATCTGCTCTTCTTCTAGGACAAAGCAGTTACAAATATTTTAATAGTTTTGAGTAATAGTCAAAGAAGTGTTGTGACTGCAGCATTTCATGCAATCTTTAAAAACATGATAAAATACCTTTACTATGACTGTTCATAGATATCTAAGTTAGAACAAGCTGGAAAAGAAGCTAACAGAATGGTTTAGAAAGGCATGAAATAACATACTGACATAGTATGATTTTTTTAAAATAGCATTATTATTCTTTTTACTGCTTTGATGGTAACCAATTATATTAATTAACATAGCATTTTTACTACAGTTACTACAGCTGTACTTGAATTTGCTCCAAAAGGAACAGCTGTCATTTGAAAAAGTTTTATTTATGTGTTGCTTGTGATAAATTGGTAGATTTTAGGGTCAAAGAGAACATTTTGGCTATCTAGGATCACAACAGAGACATGTTCACATGGTCACTTGATCAAAACTCAGTCATGATTTTCTATCCAGAAATACATTTTAGGATGTTCTTTAACCAGTTTTAATACAGTTGTATATGCTGGAGTAATTTTATGCAGTGTTAATTTTAGCATGCCTTTCAGATGTAAATCACATTTGAAGAAATCTAAATATGTTGACATAAGACACCTGAGTAATCACATTTTTATAGTCATAAATGGTCACATCAAGTAAGGTTGAAAGTGCCATTTTTCATTTTAAAAAGTGCGCTGTCTTGTGAGCGCCTGTGTACGGATACACAAACTTACCAACAAAGTCCAAAGACTGTGAGAGGTCTGTTTTCCTGCAGGACCACCTTCTACCGCACCTGTGGTTGAAGTCAGTCCAGTTCCTATAACCCCAGAAGAATTAAAGAAACAAGAACTGACACTTAAAATAAAGCAAGAATATTTCAGTGCCTTGAAACATGAGGGTATGTTACTATTTGGTTACTTATACTGGGGGGTGATTGTTATTCCTAATTTAGGTGGTGTAATAGATGAAACTAGCCAGAAACTCTAGGGAAAATGGATCGATAAGTAAGAAAAAGGAGGGGAGAGAAAGGAGTATCTGGAGAAATCAGGAATTTTTTTAGGGTCATCACTGTTTTTGTGGTAAATATATTTAAAATAGAAATGTGTTTTTCATTCTTCTCTTTGTTCTCTTCTGTTTCATTTCATTTAATTTCATTTTCCATGACTCAGCAAGTATTCATCATGACAGAATAAGTTTCACATTGGTGGTTAGCCACTCTTCAGTATTCAATTGAATTTAATTTGGTATTTGAAATGTTTTGGTCTGGGAAAGAATTTGTTGGCAATTATATATTTCATTGATACTCTTCTCTCTGATTCCCTCTTCCTTGAGCCACATGGGATTCAAGCAGCAAGACACAGATTTTGTTTATTCTAGCAAACTCCTTTTCAGACAGACCCTTCCAAAAACTCCATATTGTTCAGTTATTCTTTCTCTTTTTCTGTCTTACCCAATAACTTCCAAAGCAACTGGTCAATTACAGTCAAAAGTAGATGTCTGAAAACCAGAAGTCCCAAACTGAAAATGGGTTGAAATTTTCTTTGAAGATTGGTTTAGACTAGAAGAAAAAAATGTCTTTCTCACTAAAGGGAAGATAGCTGTTAGAGATTCTGTTTGGCAACACTTGGCAAGCACATTATCATGTATGTTACCTCCTTGGCAGGCTAACTTTTGCGTAGTATTTATTATGGAAAGTAGAGGACAAACAGCAGTTAATGAATAAGGTTTCTTTAGATCCACACCAGACCAAATGCTTGTACACCCACCACTTTCATCATGGTTTAATCCAAAAGCAGTTTAGGAATAAATAGTCTAAGATTTTGGGATAATGAGGAGAGGAATGGTAGTAGCTTTGAAGATCTTAACAGTATGAAAACAAATTTTAATGGTTCATTGATGTGTTTTGTTTTCTTGAGGTAGCTTCATTTGCATCTTATATTTAACAAAAAAAGCCAAGATAAGAATCTAAGGAAGACTA
This sequence comes from Burhinus bistriatus, assembly GCA_013397275.1. Classification (NCBI taxonomy): domain Eukaryota; kingdom Metazoa; phylum Chordata; class Aves; order Charadriiformes; family Burhinidae; genus Burhinus; species Burhinus bistriatus. The sequence goes on along the minus strand of VYXH01011454.1, from coordinate 96,064 downwards.
AATAGGTTGAGCTATATTTCATAATTGCACAGGCACATAGCTGGTACATTTGAGGATCATAGTTTCCCTTGCAGCTATGGTAGCTGGATGCTTGTGCTTTTGGTTATACAGATACATAGGGACTAGCAAAGTCAATAATTGTGGACAGTTGCTAAGTTTTTAATGTTGATTTCATATTCCATTTCTCTGTTGCATCAATGTGCCTTGCCTTTCATTCTGCTACTGTTAAAAGAGCAGCTTTATCAGTGAACTGTGCAGTACCTGCTTCAGAAAGTGCAGGGAGACAAAAATAATCATACCCTTATCTTGTAACATACTGATAGTGGCTGATCAAAGAAAATGCAGAGAAGTCACAAATGAGGCAGTCTTAAACTCTATTAAAGAAAGGTGACTAACTTCCAGTTGCTTAGAACCTTTACTCTTACATCTTTGCCATCAAATAAAATAACCCTCTGTGAGACCCAAATCCAGTCTATGTTTAAAATTTTGAACATCAACTCTTTCTTGCTCAAAGCAGAAAGTGTGCAGAGTTGCACTCTGCTGTGACTGAGAAATAACATCAAAAGAACATGCCTTATATTTGTTGCTTGAATAAAGTTTCAGCCCCAAACCTAAGTATTTTGAAAACTTAGTAGCATATAGAATAAGGATTGTAATGTAAATAATTTTACAGTCTTTAACTTTGAAGTCATTAAACCAATTACTATATAATATTGTTTAAAAGATTCTGCAGTGCAGAAGGTTAAATATGAAGAAAAATTGAGTTGAATACTGAATTTGCCTTGAGGATTGAAAATAATCTCTAGCTACCGGTCCTCTTTACTTACTCTTCTTTTGTGAGCCTTTGAATGTCTTTCAGTGCCTGTTCCATATGTCTCTCAATAGATTACCTTAGCTGTCTTTGCATCAAGTTGGCATCCTTTTCAGTTTGGACATTGCTGACTTGTTCCCATTTCTTGTCCTTTTAGCTCCTTTTTTTTTAAGTATTAGCTTCTCAGTGAAAGACTGATTATTTTTTTTCCTCAGTTCTTTCCATTCTGAAAACTGTAAATCATGAAATTCTCTATGTTTTTAAAAGTTTCATGTGAATACTCTATGCATAATTTTGGTACCGGTGATTTATTTTCTTAGTGCTCACTAACCAAACTCTTTTCTAATGTAACCCAAGTTTCAGGGTATAAAATAGTCATAGTTAGAAAGCTTGGAGCAAAACCAGTGAAGTTAATTTTAAAAGGCTGGAGATTAGAAACAGAAAAGCCAGCCTTTATTGTGATGAACATACATAATCAGTTAGATGTGGTTCTTTAAACATTAAGCTTCTAGGCCTGTTGCTCTTTAGTGTTAATTTTGTTCAGTGTCACTGTCTACTTAAACATCCCCTGCACCTCTATATTAGTTTTATTAAGATATTTGTTACCTTGTGAATTCTGATGCTTATAGATCACACACTTTTGTAAAATACATGGTGCAATAGGGGTGAATTTGAAAAATAATTTGTTCAAGAATATGAGAAATCAAATAACTATTTTATTGCCTAAAACCAGGTTAACATGTTAAACTTTAGGTGCTTATGAGTGAGAATTTTCCTCAAATTTTATAAATATTAATTATTATGACATTTCTGTTTAAACAGAGGCAGCTGCAAAATCCCGACTAGAACTTATAAAAGAAAAAGCTTTAGCATTTGTTGAAGAGTTAACAATGAAAGCAGAAGAGGCTTATAAAGATATGGAAAAGTGGCTTGGATCCAGGTTCTTGGCAGAAATGTCCAGGTAACATATATCAAATTTTAAACAAGAACCTTTTTTTTCAAACTAGACCATGCTAGTAAAGATAGTTGTTTATATAAAAGAAAATAATTTGAAAAAAAAATGTAGAAAATAGTAATTTCATTTAATGAACTGGATTTTAATTTTATCTTAAATACCTGAATGGTAATAACCCATTTCTTGGATAATTAGAAGGTTCTGTTGGCAGCGGTAGATGTAATTATCGGTTCTGCTGTTTTCCTACACTACACATTTAGCAGATTTACAAGCATTAGCAGACAAACAGTTACTCCATTTAGTAGAAGCCTCTATATCGTTTCAGTGACTTCTTTCACTTTGAATTGTGGGGTTATTTTCTTTCCTGTGCTTTACATATGCTGGAAAATTCCACCAAGTGTTATTACCACCATGTATAACATTTCTTAAAATTATGTCAAGGGCTATTAAAAAAAAGTGATTTTTCTTTGCAATTTTTCTGTCCTAGTAAATAAAATGTGCTTGGGACCACTTTATGACATTTAGGCCATCTGGCATAGCATGGCCTATGCCCATATCATTAAAGGATTTTACTCTCCAATGAAAGGGGTCACAGCCTTTTGGAAAATGCTTCTGGCCTGTACTAACTTTTGAAGCATACCTAGGACAGTGCTAGTTGATCCCCGTGAGGGCAAGCCCAAGACCAGAGACATGAATGTAGAAGGTGAAGGCTCTAACAGGCAGTAGCTCAAGGAGGCTGAGCCTCTGCCTTCCAGTCAATTTTATTTGCTGTCCTGACAACAAGCACTACCAAAGACACAATATTTACATAACATCATGTCCTTTGACCTGACACCTCAGGCCAAACCTATGTCTAGTGGAACCTTATAGACAGCTGACATCTTTCCCTGTATAAATTGTACTCATTAGACTTGAAACGGGGGTTCATATGCCCCTCCACAATGCTATTCTAGAAAGTGCTTTGTACATCTAGGATTTAGGGGCATAGCAGAAGACAAAGCATTGAAATAAGCTAAAGGATGATTAGAGATGGAACAGGTATGCTCCACTCCTATAAAGTTTATGGAACAAAGAAAGTCTTATCCTTTCATATTTTTCCATCAGGTCTCTTCTGTGGCTTAAATCTGCCTTTATATAAACTTCTTACCACAGTCAAAAGATTTCTGGCTGCCAGAGGAGGAGTACACTTCATAATGATTTTGCTGACTACAGGGTTCACAGAGAGGATTTGCAATTCTTTCTTCAGGAAAGCTCTCAAAGTGTAAACACGTTAAAATTTGAACCTAAGTTATTAACATTGTGTATTAAAAGTACTTATTGTTTTCTGCATTTACACTTTCACAGTGTTGAAAAGCTGATAGAGGTTGCACGACATCATATTGAGAGTTCTAGCAAAATCCAATACGAAATTACTTTAGAAGAAACAGATTTCTTCATCAGCGGTGATGTAAAAGTGATTTCTGACCCTGTTCCTTTACCACATGTGCCACACACAGAGACCTCTCAAAGTGGTATTCTAACTATTTCACAACTTACTACACTTCATAAGCAGTTTTTACAGGTGGCACCTAAAGGTAAGAATTTTTTTTTCCTTTTCACTCCTGAAAGACTGTTAGTTACCTACTTAAAATTTAAAGTAACTGCTGGGAGCTACTAAACATTAGTTACCTACATTGTTAAAGATCATACTACAATTAAAAATCCTGCTACATATAAAAATAAAGTCATAGTACAGAATACTGAAAATGTGGAACACCAGACCAGTTGAAAGCTTTTAATGTCATTGCTATGGGCTTTATATCCTCAGGACTGCATACTTAATATTATTCTAACAGGTGTCTCTGTAATATCTTTTCAAGAGTGGTACGTATCATGCTTATTTTGCTTAAAGATGCAAGTCTTTAACTTGTTTACAAATTCATAGGTCAGTGAACACTGAAGCTATATTAATTTAAAACACATTTTTAAAGAAATCAGTATTTTTATGAAAGTATTATATAGGGTCTATTATAAGTATTAACCATGATATTCTTCAAGTCAATGTATGCCAGCTGTTTTGGGTAATTTGGAAGTGTTAGCTCAGATATGTATTTTTTTTCCTTTGTACATGCATTTACTGTGTGCCTACCCTCTAATTATGGGAACCTTAGGCTTAGGATGCTTGAAAAGACTTTCTTGCAAAACTTTCTACTTCTGTATAAATGTTAGAAAATAATTTAAGTAAGGCAGTTTTAAACTGAGATAGGAAGTAGGTAAACACGTATTTGCAGAGGGTTTCATTACTACCAGTGTTCCATATTATAATTTTAGTATGATTGCCACTGACATCATGAAATACAATGTGTGAACGTGTACTTACAATTTTGGATCCAACTCTTCCAATGTAGTAAGACCACAAAGGCATGAAGAAGTTGAGTTTAATTCTTTATTCAGAAATGCTTTTCATGTATAGTTACAGAGAAATTCCAATTACCTTTTGAGTATGAACCCATTTTAGGCAGAAAGATGTTTACAGTTTTCCATATAATCTTATCTATAGTGTACGAGCATTGCTGTGTGTGTAAGCGTTCCAAACTCTTCTATAGAGATTAATTTAGCAGATAGTATTGCATATGTAGTGCCATGTGAAACTAAAAATATGTACATTTGTAATCATTAGATAGTGCCATAGAGGCGAAACAGAGATACCAGTTTGACTGGTCATTCCACTTAAAAGGTTTTCTTCTGCTTTTAAATTGATTAAGATATTTAAAATTAAAAAATTTTGTCTAATGCAAACTAATATTCTTGGCATGTTTAAGACAGAACAAATATTTTCCTCATACATTAGTAACAATTAGCAAGAAGACAAATGAACCCTTTATCTTTCTACAGTACTGTCCTTTTGATAATATTATATTCACTGAAATGACTCAAGATGATTTGCACGGCTATGCAAAAAGGTAAATATCTTGACTTAATAGTCACCAGACAGTAAGTGAATGCTGTTGCACGTTCTCTGTGACAATGGTAAGGAATTATTGTTTAAAATAAGGTCCCTAAGTACATGCAACAGCATTCTTCTACTGTCTGGTGACTATTAAGTCAAGATATTTAAATTTTTAAACAGCTAAATTAGGATGGGAAGCACAAGCTGTGCAAGTCACCTTTAAAATACGTCTTCCCATTCTCTTACACACTTTAAGGTGACATAAATTGCATCCCAGATTTCCTAAGGCCACCACTCCCCTTCATTATAGAGACTCCACAGGAAGAGTTAAATCCTTCCTCTCCTAAAGCATTAGAAAATTTTTCACATCCTTCTGTCTCCCCTTCTTCAATACAACGCTCAATAGAAAATGCACACCTCCTTACTAGTTAGTCACTTACTGAACAAAAGAGGGAAAAACACTAAAGCACCCAGCACACTGGCAGTGAAACTGTTGGACAGCAGCTCTAAAGGAGATACAAAAAAGTAACAAACTAATCCCTGCCTTGGAGAACCTCTAAACAGGTCTAGCTTTGCTGCCAAACATCTTATTGTTCTAATTCTTACTCACCTGAGCAGTCCTCTGAGCATTCATATTGGAAATCAACACAAACAAGCACATGAGGCGTAGAACGTAGGGCAAGTCTAAATAGAAAAAATCTACCAGCCTTCTGTACAATGTACATAGCAAAGATCCTAAGGTTGTTAGGACAATGGAATATTAGGCTTATTTTCTGTAGCATTATGGAGATTACATGAAGAAGAATTTTACCTAGAAATCCAAGCAAAACAAAGAGTAAAAAAGGGGAAATTATTATGTTGAAAGAAATAAATGTGTAAGCAGTTTTCTCACATGATATTTGGTAAATGTCAAAAGGATGTCTTTTCAAGATATGTTTAAGAAATTGCCAAAATGAAAGCAAAAAGTGGGAGTGCCAATTTCTTAAAAATTGTTTGGTATTTACAAAAGAAGTCTTATAAAAATTGTAAACAGTTTTGTGTTTCCTAGGAATTTAAAGTATTTAAAGAACTGACGATTCATCACAGACAACTTTATTCTATCCTGCACACTTGGTTCTCCATGGAAGCACATTACTCACCATACTAAGCACCGATGGACAAAAATACAGCCTATGCTGGACCTTCCCACCTCCTGACACAGTCTTTCATTTGATAAGGAAATACTTAAATTATTATTTTTTTATTATTCCAAGTGTTATTGCCCAGACTCAAGGTGGCTCTGCAGTATTTGTTAATTTCACTAACTCCTTTGATCAATTTGTTAACAGTGCTTTAGTGTATTGCCTCAAGAACGTGCTGCTTTTTTATACGAAGAAATGTGGCAGGTCTTAAATGGAGCTACTAACACTCACTTCTTTTATTTTCTCTTCTACAGTCTCTTTGGATGTATTCTGTTCTTATCAACAAAATTAAACTAACCATCTATTAGATCTCATCCCCTTTCATTCCCTTTTGCACTATATCCTTCCTATGACCACATCTATTGTCAATTAATTAGCACATATCTGGAATGTCTCAATTTTCTTCTAAAGGTGCTTCAGAGAATGCCATTTTCTTAATGTTTGGTGTTACCAAACGGCTCAAAATAGATTCTATCCCAGGCTTTTTTTTCTCCATCTTATGACTGAATTACACAAGGGAATTTTAAATTTTATTTGTTTTTTTCACAGCCATGATCCTCATGAACCATTCCAGTTTGAGTTATAGAACTGATTATTCATCAGAAATAAACTTCAGTCAGGTTTAAAAAATTTCTGTATCCAATATACAAAAAATGTTTAAAATGCTCATTTATAAAACTATAAAATAATCTGCTAAGATGTGAACAAGCAAACATAGAGGACAGCCTATGACCAAATTGTATTATTATTTCTTCTCAAATTGTAGACTCTCAGTTGAGTTTTACTGTGTTGCTATGTTTGGAACAGACAGGCATATTAAAGTGTGCATCTAGTTCAGCTGAAATTTTACCTTTTTAATAGAATATTTTGCTGAGTGGAACAGTCAGAATTACATGCTGACCCTGAATAATGTCTATAGATTATGCTTTCTCTTTCCAAGCCCTTTTGCAGAAACAATTCAAGAGTTTACAATAGTAATCCTGACTTTGATGTGAATAGAGACTGAAGTCCATATGCGAGCATAGAAATAAATTTGTCATCTCTAACTTATGTTTTCTAAGACTATATTTCTTTTCAATGGGCTTTTTTTTCAAAACTTGAAAATAAGAAAGGTTGAGTTTGTAGACAGAGGAAGTATCTTTTACTAGACAAATGGTACAGATAGAAACTGCCAAAACTTTTGGGATATAAAGTCATTAATCAGAGATCCAGAATAGATACAAGATCTCTCCCTACAGATAATGGGAAATTTGGTAATTCTACTGACTTATTTTTACTTACACCTCCTGTTATGTCTCTTACTAAGTCATGTATGTTATTTAATTTTAGAAATCTGTGACTGTTTGCCTATGGTATTTAAAAATCTGTCTATCCAGTTATTTTTATGAAACATATTTAACATGTTTGTATATGGTTTTGTGCATTTGAATATACATATCCAAGTATTAAGACTTCAATGAGCATGACAGAGGAACTCTTCCCTCATTGCATCTTTGCAATGCATACCTTACTCTGTGTAATTCTAAATTTAAAATCCAAATTCTTGCTAATTAGTGAATATTGGACATAAAAGATAGCAAAATCAGTAATAATTAGTGAATAAATGAAGTGAATATTTACCGTGAAAATCACCTGCAGGGGTTGATGAGTATGTCAATATCTTGGAGGGAATGAATCATATTTTTGAGACTCCCTTCTTTTTCATCTAAGGACAGAAGTATCCCATATTACTAACTTTTAGACTACTAAAGTTAGATGAGTATAATTCAACCTCAGGGTTTATTTCACTCATTCATCCCTTATAGCATTGCTACAGACTCTGGTGCGTAACTTGCATAGGTTGTCATCTGAACTTCTAGTCAGAAATTGCTATGGAAACATTTTTCTTTAGTGAAAATGGAGGGGAATTGGAAGCTGTTTAAATGATGAAAAGGGAATAAAATGTTAACATAATTCTCATCTCTAAAATAGGTTTACTGTCTCTTCATATTTTGTTGCCTGAGTAAATTTAGAATCTGAATTTTTACTACAGTTCCTCAGTTTAGGGAAATATTTTCATACGGTGCCTGTATGAAAATGTCCTGCTGACTGGTGTATCATTAAGAAATATTCTCTTTTTTATATCTGTGCCTTATAACTGAGGCATGGCGATTGCTCTTTATTTCTTATGTCCCTTTAAAATGTCACAGTCCTGGTTCACAGGGTACACATCTAGTGTACACTTACGCTGCTGTCATTCTTAATGCTCCTTTTTGAATGTTTATTTTTCTGTTTTCAGTTTCACTTGTGGTCATAATCTTAATTTCTTCACTAATTAATTTTTTGCATTTGTCTTCTGTGTTTCTGCACTCCTTATTGAAACATATATAAATGCTTGTCAATGTCACCTTGTGTATCAGTGAATGATACTTTTAAAAATATTTTAATGAAAAACAATTCTACCTTGTGTAGCTTTTTCTACATTAGTTTTCCTTTTGATTTCATTGATGATAAACTTTTCTGTGAAAAAGAAATTGCTTCTTAAGTAGTGCAAGCTGGCTTCCTTTTGTATCCTGTGTTCTTTCCATAGTACTACTGCAACAAATCCCACCTTTTCCCATGTTCCCAGTTTCCTCCCACTAGTCCATCCTCTATTCCTTTCCATGTCTGTTAGCCTCATTTTCAAAAAAAACCCAAAAAACTGTTGTCTTTCTTTCATGTCATCTTACCTACATGTTTTGCTTGCACAGCTGTGGCCAGGATGCAGTGGATGCTGTGTATGGTCTGGAACTGAGTTTAGGTTGACTTACGCCTCTTGGCCACAGAGTGGATAAAAGCTGGTCATCTCCCTGCTTTTTCCTCAGCGGGAGTGCTGTGAGGGAGTGCATCTTTCTCCTGTACCTTGGGAAAGATCTGAAAGAAATTTATAGGACCTTTGAAACTCCACCCTAATGACAAACTTGGTTCAAATTGGCTGTTCTAAAATTATCAGTGAGGGAGAACTGGCAGGCAGACAAATTGATGTGGAGATACATAGGCAACTGCATAACCTTCATTTCCTAAGGTAAGCATAGTAAGAATATACTAGAGGAAGGATTTGTAATGAGCATAATCATAGCTTAGATAGATTTTTGAGCTGATCTGATGATTCATGCCTCTTAGTTATATATTTGCTATTCTTACACACTATAGGATATGCTGTCTTTCTAAAGACACATACAGCTGATCACTTATAAACACATGATGTCCCAAACGTGTTTTTCTAAGAATTTGAACCCTTGTGTTTTGAAATAAAAAATTCAAAACTTGAAAAATGTTGGTAACATTGAAGGTCTGTCTTACAGGGAATCTTATCCCTGACAGTGGTTCATAGAATCTACTCTTATCCCCATTTTTCTAATCAACAACAAATTTCTACAGATGTCCATACACCTCAAGAAGCAGTAGGCACTATAGACATGTTACAACCATTTTGTCCCTTCCACCCTCTGATTTCTGCAGTTGCAGACCCATTAATGCTGCCCCCCATCTCTTTTTCACCTTTTCTTGTGGTTTTGTGGCTGCATAATGTTACGGAAGGTTTTTAATCTTTACTGTATGTTAAGAATGCTTCTTCTCCTCTCTTTTTGGTCCTGGGTATGGTACTTGGGCACATGTCAGAAAAAGCTTCTATTGTCTAGTTGTTTTTGCTGTCCATATGCACCACAGCTGTTACCTCAGATTTAAAGTGCTTTCAAAGAATCATTCACAATGGAAATTTATTTAAACTAGATGTTCCTAAAATTTTTTAATATGATGGCCTTTCAGGATGCTCAAAATAGAATGGAGCAGACAAACTGTCATATTTATGACAAGGGGAGCAAACAGTTCTCACAAATTGTATAATGCATATATGAAAATTTGCCCCTTCTTGTAAAATAGAAAAGAGTGGGTTACAAGGACTCTTTTTCTTAAGACCTTTCAAAGCACCAGAAATGGCATTTCTTTCTATGATTAGCTTAATGCAATCATTAATTTTGCCTCTTGATGTATACATCACAATAAGGAAGATGGGGACTCGGACTGTTCTTAGGTCATTTCCTCAATGCTTTACTTCTGCTGTTTCTCAATGAATAGATTTCTAGTTTTATTGCCTCCATTCTGCATGGAATTTGTTCATTATTTGACTGCTTTCTTTTTAAAGTCATGACCTCACGGCAACAGTGTACAAAAAGAATCATTAAATTACTTCTCAAAAGTAGGAGATTCATGAGCTCTAGAGATAGAATTTTCAAAAATGTCAGCTCATGGCATTTGCTCCTACAAAATATAAGAATGACCATCTTGAGAACAATTTGGGAAAATAATATTGAAAACAATCTCAATGCTTCAAGAATGTTTCCATTTTGAGAACAAAATGTGAAGCTTATACAGTACCTCTTTCTCAAAGAAGTAATAAAATCATTCTGCAGATAAATATCTTTTAAGAAGAACAGCTCAGCTACACGTGCTGTAGAACATCTTATGCATTCTGTGACAGGTATTTGATTATGTATTTATGGACTTGCTCCAAGTTAACTTTTCGGGTAATGTCAGGTCTCGTGGGCAAATGGGTTTGTGACTTCAGTGGTGTCTTCTGGAGACATTTTGCCTGAAATACTATTCTGAATTCCACTCCTTCACTCTGTTTTTCTTTGTTTCAAAAATGGTATTTATGCTGCTGGACTTTACTGGTTGCATATTCTGACAAACTTTTGGTAGTCAAAAGGAAATTGGAGTCAAAACTGACCATTTCTTACAAGGGTCCTGAGGAGCCTCCAAGTGTTTTAAGAATACATCTCAGTTTTCCTTGTTCTCTTTTATGGCTATTTCAAGTCACATTCTAGTTTCAAATTAACAGAATAAATGTGGGTGAAAAAAGAAAAAACACAATTGATAATTTATTAAATAAAAACTACTTTACATTTAGTTGTTTCTTTTTAAATTATAGCCATAAGAGCACTGAAGCAATTTAAAAGCAAGAGTAATTCTTCTAGCAAGAGAGAAGTTGGTGACAGAGGGAAAGAGAAGAAAGATTTGGAACAACACAGAACAAAGAGGAATCGCCATTTTCCAAAAATATGGCTAACAAAATATTCCTGGTTAAAATACGATGATGAAAGGGGAGTAATGTTTTGTGCACCATGTCGTAAGCATAATGTGGATTTGGGGGAAAATATTCATAATTTTTGTTCTGGCACTGATGACTTCAAACTTGAATTTATAAATACACACCAGAGTAGTGAAGCTCATGCCTGGGCTACCTGCATGGAAGCTGCCAGTACTACTTCACCAGACACAGCTTCTGCTGAGCAGATTTTGAAGAGCATGAACTCCATAACATTAGGTAGAGTAGAAAATATTTTTAGAACATGCCATGCTATTGCTAAATCTGGTCGTCCCTTTACAGACCTTGACTGGATGTGCAAACTAGATGATATGAAAGGAGTGGATATTGGTTCTGTGTTTAGAAATGGCAAGTCAGCAAGAATGTTTATACATTTTATTGCTGAAGTAGAAAGAAGAGCTCTGAAAGAGAAACTGGAGAAATGTAAATTCTTTTCTGTTATTAGTGATGGATTCACAGACAGTGTACTCAAAGCAGCTGCAGTTGTCTACATACGCTTTGCAAATGAAGGAAGAGTTCATTGCCAGATTGTTGGCGTTCAACCTGTTCACAAAACTGATGCTTCAACTATAAAAAATGCAATTGAGGAAACATTACAAACAAATCTTCAGCTCAGTCTGGCAAGCCAGGACTGGTCAAGAAAATTAGTTGGATTTGGAAGTGATGGGACAGATGTCATGGTAGGACGAAACAGTGGGGTAGCTAAACTTCTGAGGGAAATTCAGCCTTGTGTACAATCTGTGCATTGTTTTGCTCACCACCTAAAGCTGGCTTACAAAGGAGCACTGAAAAATATTCAGCTATACAACATCTTAAGCAATGTCTTGAGAAATATGTATTACTTTTATCGTAACTCACCTCTAAATAAGAATAATCTCAAAGCCACGTGTGAAGCCATGAAGTTAAGCCCAGCTATTCCTTCTCGCATTGGAGGCCCCCAGTGGCTTCCTCGTCTACAAACAGCGCTACAAATTCTCCTTAAAGGTTATCCTGCAATTGTTCTACATCTGAGTAAGGTAAATGATCTAAAATTTGGATGTAACTGCAGGAAAAATAGCTGTGGCTGATTTTGGGCCAAATAACAGACGCATTCTTTTCCTATATTCCTTTCCAGCTTGAAAGAGATTCAAGAACCTCAAACTGGCAGAAGGTCAAAAGCCTTTTACACCTGCTTCTGAGAATGGAGATAGTCAAGTTTTCTCATTTCTTGTTGGATGTCATCAATGTCCTCAACATCCTGTCACGTGTTACTTTGGATCACAACTCCTCCATTGCAGACATATTTGCAACCGTGCAGTCAACACTGGAAACACTCCACATGTATCAAGCAAGGTCTGGCATTTCTACCAACTGAACCGTGATGTCTTAGGATATAATAAAAGAATATTATATATTTTTTTGTATTCTGTATCTTTCAGAGCTGGTCCAAAGGAACGCCTGATGGAGACCCTTCAGCACTTTCATGGTTACCAGCTTGTGGGAAATGGAAATATTTCAGCAATACGGACCAAAGTACTAACTAATTTGGTGAAGAGGCTACGTGATTGTTTTTGCGATGCAAGTCAAGATGTTTTGAGAGCAACTACTATCGGAAGTTTTAAACTATGGCCTGACAAAATGAAACAAGGTACAGAACTGTGATAGTGGCTATTTGAAGAGCATCTTCTAAATTTTTTAAAAGCATAAACATATTTTTGTTTTGCCTCTGTTATAGAATTTGGTCAAAAGGAAGTGTCTGTCTTGACTAAACATTATGAAGTCGTACTAGAAGCTGCTAGTGTGAAAATAGGTGAAGTAGAAACTGAATGGAACATGTTGAAATTAGAGCTGTATAACAGGTAATACGAAAACTGCATTTGCTTCTGTTTATTGATTTACTCAAAAGGATTATGGAAATATATTTAGTGATAGTTATAATTATACTTCTTATGCTTTTTAGATTTCAGAACATCCAGACCTTGACATGGGATTCAGTGAACTCAGATTATTCAAAGAAGTATCCCAACATCCTAACATTGGTAGATTTGATCCTAACTCTACCGGCAAGCTCAGCTGAAACAGAGCGAGGCTTCAGTCAAATGAAACTCACCATGATGCATTTGCACTCTAAACTAAGGTCTGAAAGTGTGACAGATCTTATGACAATCCAGATGAACTCTCCAGATATAAAAAAATTTGACCCCCAGAAAGCTATTCATTTGTGGAATGCTACTTGGCAGAGAAATAGAAGACTACAGGGAGGTGATATGATGACAAATGAAAGACCAGATTACTCCTCTGAGTTTGATTTGGAGAGTCTCTGTGGAAGTGACTAGATGAAAATTGTTAGTTTTTATTTCACCATCTTCTTGTGACATACATGGACACGTTAATAGAATGCCTTGCAGAATTAATGAGTGTAAAATTTTAATTTTTTTTATAATGTATTATAATGTTAAAATATGGCTTTTCCTTATGTCCACTGCTGAATTGCCAGTAGATGTTTACATTTGCCCTTCTGTACCCGACTTCTTTAAATCTGAAGACAATGAACAAAAATAACGGAGTACATTTTTACCTTGGCAACATTCAGACAGAGGGATGACTCATAATTTCTGTCTCATTGTTTATTGCATTTACCTGAGTCATAATACATCATAGCCACTGTTATATGATGACATCATAACTGATGACACTGTAACTGTCATCGTACTATCAGTCTTTAAAAGTTCAAGAAGCTTCATTTATTCTGAAAACCTTGATTTTCTTTTGATAAATGTGTGGAAAATCAGTGCATTATTTCTATCAAATGATTGCTTCACCTCTAGCCTATGAATTTTGGGTCATACCTTCTCTCCATATCTGTATACGTTGCTACTTTTATTCTCTTGTGGATAAGGTTTAACATGACCTTTCACAGATTTTCGTCAGACTTGTCCTTCAGAAGACTTTCCTACAGAGGCAGAACAGATCCATTTTCCATTACTGATTATTAATTGCACAAATCAGTCTTCCCATAGCAAATACTCTTACAGCCAGGATATGACTAATATGCTTCACAGCTTTAACTACTTTTTTCCCAGTAAAAGTGTTTGTGAGGGTTGCAATAGGAATTCTGTATCTTGATTTTTAATCTAGGAGCTGAGAACGCAAATTGTTCAGAGAAGTATCTGATTTCATAATTTCATAATTATACATATTCTAAATGCAACTTTCTACTTCATAATTTCCAACCAAGGTAAAGCATACCAGCAGAATATATTTCTGCCATAAAGGACAAAACAATGATTAATATAAAAAAATAGCTAAAGTGAAACCCTTCTTAGTTATTCTGACAGTGAAGGAGATGAACTAGAAATAATTTGGGAGAAATGAATGTGAGGTCATTCACCTTTAAATCAACCCTTTTCTAAATCAAGATCAACTCTCTACTTTCAATATAAAACATATAATTGCAGAAGATGTACTATATATGTACACACACATGTATATAGTCTTTTTTTGTGTGTCTTGCATATATATTCATTCGACTTCTGGGTGTAAATAGTGTGTCAGAGTAGATTTTGAATGCATGGCTCATTAAGGTATGTTAGTCCACTCAAGTACAGTTGATCTGTAGGGATCAGAAAAAGAGATCAGTACTGTGCATTATATGGTTGATTATAAAAAATCTATCACTGAAATATCTTAATTTGTAATTTCTCAGATAACAACAGTGTTTAGTTATAGTTTACCTAATAAGCAACAGGATATATATTATACAGGGTACCTTATTAGATATGTGGCATTGCTAATTCTAAGCATTTTCTCTTAAGCCACATAATACCAAGTTTTTCCCGTCAAAGTTTTCAAATGGGAAGATTTTAAGTATGATGAGATTAGAAAAAGGTTGAAAGTGTGTCCCCAGAATGTCCAACAGCAGAGGACAAAAACCAAAGTAATGAACAAAAGTATATTTAGATGTGCTTAAAGTCCTTTTTTGATTGGTTTTATCTGCAATGTAGTAAGTGTATTATTTTGTGCAATCTGATTCCTCAAAGTACTTTGATCTATTTCCAGTGAATTTTACTTACTGATCTTGACCGTCTCTCCATTTTTCAAAATCTTTTTGCAACAACAACATGCAGTGCTACAGGCTTGGGGAAGAGTGGCTGGAAAGCTGCCTGGCAGAAAAGGACCTGGGAGTGTTGGTCAACAGCCAGCTGAATGTGAGCCAGCAGTGTGCCCAGGTGGCCAAGAAGGCCAACAGCGTCCTGGCCTGTATCAGGAATAGTGTGGCCAGCAGGACTAGGGAAGTGATTGTCCCCCTGTACTCGGCACTGGTGAGGCCCCACCTCGAATACTGTGTTCAGTTTTGGTTCCCTCACTACAAGAAAGGTATTGAGGTGCTGGAGCATGTCCAGAGAAGGGGAACGAAGCTGGTGAAGGGTCTGGAGAACAAGTCTTATGAGGAGCGGCTGAGGGAACTGGGGCTGTTTAGCCTGGAGAAAAGGAGGCTGAGGGGATACCTTATTGCTCTCCACAACTACCTGAAAGGAGGTCCTAGAGAGATAGGGGTCGGTCTCTTCTCCCAAGTAACAACTGATAGGACAAGAGGAAATGGTCTCAAGTTGCGCCAGGGGAGGTTTAGATTGGGTATTAGGAAAAATTTCTTCACCGAAAGCGTTATCAAGTATTGGAACAGGCTGCCTAGGGAAATGGTGGAATTGCCATCCCTGGATGCATTTTAAAAACGGGCAGATGTGATGCTGAGGGACATGGTTTAGTGGTGGTTTTGTCAGTGTTAGTTTGATGGTTGGACTGGATGATCTTAAAGGTCCCTTCCAACCTAGGTGATTCTATGAAAGAGATTGTTGTTTCTTCATGTTTACCACAGAGGAAGGAAAACGAGGAGGCACTGCAGATCACCTGACAGTGATATCTCTCACTATTTCATGTTTGCCATAGACTTACAGCAACTAATGTCAATTTACATGAAAACTATGTTCTAATGTGTTCTGCAATCCAATAAAAGTTCTATAAATTGTGAGTAATGTTTTAGACTCCAATCCTTTAATCCCATTTCAGATATTAGCTCTTGGTTCAAGTTCTTTAATTTCCTTGCACCTCAGATACTTTTTAGGTATGTTTCTGAAGTCATGTAGCCTCACAAAAAGTGACATGAGGATATTAGTATCCTTTTAGAATAATGTGCAGGAAAACAAAATTCAGTTTTGTTTTAGGAAACCAGAAACTCATAGGAAATAAACTACAGCATTTTTTTTTAATTGTCATATAGGGAAATCATAGTAGGAATTGAATAGTTTAAAATATAAGATAATTTGAGAGAAAGAAATTAGACTGCCAGGGTACAAGGGATCAGATGTGGAAAGGGAAATGTTTAGTAAAACGTGAAATAAAAATTATGATATCTGGGCTTTTCTTGGTAAAGCAGTAGACAATTTGAGACTGCACATAAGATGTACATTTTTTTTCTGTTATTTTAATATAAAGCTTTCACTGGCTCCTTAGTGGACCATAGCCTATTCTCCCCATGAAGCACTAAAAAGTTACCTGGTTTATTGAATCTTCTATGAAGTCTCCCAATAATGATACTTCTGTGATGTAGGCTTTATTATGCCATATGGAAATGATCTGATTCTTGTGGCTTGAAGTTCTTGTCAAAATACAAGTTTCTGGTTACCTTAAAATTATCAAATCAGCAATCCAAGGTGCTTCAGTAAACAGCTTAACTCACATGATTTTTAAAAGATGTTCTTTCTCAAAGTAGATAACTCAAAAACCTTCAAGAGGTGACATCAGAGAACTGTCATCAGTCTGCCAGTATTTTTTCCCAGCTTTTGCTTTCATGCTGAAATTTATGGTAGGAGATACGGCTTCAAGTCCAGGTGTTTCTCCCCTCCTTCTTCCTGTCCCAATAGACTTTAAGCTTCCCAAATCTATTTTTTTCCTCTTCTCTCCAAACTTATACATGTATGGGATTTCTCTGCTCTATTAAGACATGCTGAGGGCATTACTCCTGGTTTTCCTGATCGGAAGCAAACAGGTCTACAGAGATTCTAGATTATTAATTCAAATTGGTAACTTGATTTTGTATACTGATATTATGAAATTAATATTCAAACATATTCTTAATATTCCTACCACTTAAATATTCTTCATAAATGTAACAAATTTCACTTCACTGTTCCACTTCAAAGAAAAAGTTTGTTAGCCACAGAATGTGCACAGCTGTACCTTTTCAAAAGGACAAGAAATTTTGCTGTAAAAAGAAAGAAATGTAAGTAAGTCCTTCCGGTATTTCACTGATTGCGTTTGTGTTTAAAGGTAATCTGAACACTTACTGTTTTAACACTGTGGAAGTGATCATAACCTGACCAAGTCAGCTTTGTTTCTCAAAATTTAGATCATTTGAAACTTATTTCACATTTTTTGTTGTTACTGCAGAGGTTTTGCAGTGAATCCTCACTGAGACAGCAAAGTCCATTTCTGAAAGAAAAGACTCATATCTGTTAAATTTTGGTATACTCATTTTGTGTTTTAATACTGTGCATGAAGTTTGAAAGTTCTATTTGTTTGTAAGCAAATCCATGCCTATTTTAAAGAACAAATAGGTTTTCTTGCTCTTATTTAATTTTATCTTATGTTTTATTTAAAATAAAGTTGATGGTGTTATATATAACTCCCACAAGCCAATTCTGAGAAGCTTTTTAAGCAATTTGATTTTGTTTCAAAGTTTAACAGACAAGGGTCTGTGTTTTCACTCCTATTCTCTAACACACACTTGCTTTCAAGAGTAGAGATAGATTTATGATTGATTAAAATCGTGCATAGTGAAAGAGAAGGTTGGTAGGTATTCAGTACACAGAATATGTGTGTGATTGCTATTTGTGAACTGCTCATTAACTGCTAGGGTAGACTGTGTGAGGATGGGTTAGTGATCACAATGCAAATCAGGACAAGTACCAAAATTATTGCAGTGTATTGGCATATTTGACATTTTGCTATTACACAAGCCACACATGATTTATTTTATATAAGAAAAATTTTGTTTGTCTTGAAAGATACTACCACTATCAATAGTATCTAATAGAAAAATAAATAATTTTCCCCTATGACCATGAAAATAAAAAAATAGATTGCCTTTAACAAAAGAAGTCTATCTGAAATGGTAAATATAATTTTTTTGTCTATTGACTTTCTTTTATTAGGTTTTATACAAAAGAAAGTATTTATTGACATTTTTCTTGAGTTAATTCATTTGAATCTTGGAACAAATTGCCTTCCTGATGGATGGATGAACTTAACACTTCCAGATGTAAGTTCACCCCTATCTTCATTTTAGCTGAAGTATTGGTTTGTGTAGAAGATGCAGCATTGTCCTTACTATGATGAAGTCAAGAGTATAACTATTATAGTTTTTCCTTAAAATTCTTCTGTTTTACTAGAGAAGGATTCTGGAAGCCGCTATGCTGGAAATAAAATGTTTTTGGCAGAACTGTATTTATTTACAGTTTTCAAATTATATCAGTTCCTTAGAAACCATTGAAAATTCATTTCCAGAAGTTAAAATAGGACTTTTTATGTTCTTCGTTCCAAGACAGGAGAATAAAATCTGGAGCTGTATGACCTTAAACTTATTTATCCAAGATTTTCAGATTTAGGAACATGAAAAATTATTATTTAGTCTTTCCACATCTTTCATCACTGAATTCTCTGATTAATTTTACTTTCAGATGTTGCTGGTAAGCCTATGGGATGAAAAGGTTTACTGGTTTTAGCATCTTTTGATAATTATTTCTGACAGTAAGCCATGATTCACATTAAGATGTTACTTGGATTTTACATGAGGGTAACAGCTTTATTCAAATATTCTTCACACAGATGAACTGCATGAGTAAACCATTTTAAAGTTTCTGAGTGATGGATTTCCAGAGTTTAGTGAAAACTAGGCACAGCTGTCATCACCAGTATATGAAAGTCTAATCTTAGCACTGGAAATTAATTATATGGGGAAAACTATGAGTTGAACATTGTTTATTAATAGACCACATATACATGTACCCTGTGTTCTTTATTCTTTGTGAACTTTTAGTGCTTAGTACTGTTTTTATTTTAATAAAAGTATTTTCTTTCGTTAAAAGCCCGATTTTAAAATGAGACTTCTAGATTTATAGTGAAAGCAAGAACTTACGTAGAAAAGGAAATGCATGAAGCGTAAACTAAGGTATATGTTTATTCTGCACAAGTTTTCCTGAACTGAAATCACCATTTCATCATTGTGTGACTTAATAGAATTTCAAATAATTTTTCAAATTATAATAAGCAGTACTGTGCCAGTCAATGTTAGGGCAGATGGCATCTACCTTACCAAATTGTCTCACTCTGTGTTGCCCTGGGCCCTTATTCCTGTAAACATATTGCTTCCTCTTTGAACTCCAGTCTGGAGAAAACCAGACACTTCCCTTGACAAGGAAATCTGGGTGTGGGTCAGAAGGTAGTGTAGAGGTACATAGCAGGGTCTCACCACACCAGTAGTGCAGAAATGAAGTGTGCCAATTTTGTTCCCTCTATCAGATACAGCCTTCGCAATGCTGTGCCAGGAGATTTTACATGTACTCTCCTGTTTGTGTTCTGTACCCCGCTCTGCAGTCCACATACAATGCCTTCAGTGGTAAAAAGACACATGCAGCAAGCTGCAAAGCAGCTTTTCTACTACTGCTTTTTTCTAACTGAATGCTGGAGCAGAGAAAAGCCATGTGGTGGCCACCTGTATGAGTAAGCAAAAAAGACCAAGGCACAGGCCCAAGTATTTGTTAAATTTTGTACTTACGCTGCTAAATTGTCAGTTTGATTCTTAGTGCTCCCTCAGATGGAGCATGGTTTGGGGGTTAGCACGTACTAAGGGCCGTTATCTCATAGTCTGTTTAGATACGGGCCCCTGTTTAGGGAGTCACAGTATTTATTTAGAGGGATATCAACTGCACATGCCAATTGGCCTCAGCGACAGATAGTGGTCTGTGGCCTGTCTTTCTTATATCTGTGAAATCTCACTGCAGAACCTTGTCCATCCTAACCAGGAAAAAGACCTAAGGATACATAGCATAGAGAAAACGTATGTTTATGCACACATATTTGACGACATTTATTGTTTTATTTTTATAGTTACAAAATCTGACGTCTGCATTCACAGTGAACTCAGAACTTACTGACTGGCGCAGATTCTTGCTAGCAGCAGCACAGCCTTGGCCAGTACCGTCTGTGACACAACTTCTCAAAACACTACGTAGCTTCAAGTCTGTTGATGTAGCTGGATCAGGCTTTGTTACAGAGGAATGCTATATGCAGGTTATAATTCTTTTCTCTTTTGAATAACATTCTTTTGTTAAACTCTCTGAATTGAACGATGTATTGTTAGGTTTATTCACATTCAGAAATTCAGTCTGAATTTTAAGTGTTTTGGTTTTTGAGGGTGCTTTCTAGTGAAAATTGTCTTCAGGAAATTGAAGGCGTCATACCTATCTTATCCATAGTTCCACAAATCAGGCTAATTAAGCTTACTTCTTACTTCCATTTCCTACTTTCCCCATAAATTAGTTTCAAGTGAAAATCCTTCCTGTTCTAAAGAAACTATACTGTGAGCATTTTGACACTGTATCTATAAGACAAAAAATTTGCTCCAAACAGCAATAAATATTTTAGTTTGGGCTCACCAGCTCTACTTTAATTAAATCTTTCAATAATTTTTCCAATAAGGAATTTTTGCAAATGAAGATTGTTTTCCAGACCTTGAATACATGGAAAATTATAAAATTCTTTGATTTATTCTTTCCTCTAACGACAATCGTACTTAGGATGACTGCTTGTTAACTCTTTTAATGTGTACTAGACATATATATCATATATATGTATATATATGTATCTATACGTTATGTTTAGATACTTACATATGCACAGATATATATACATATCTACATATATATGTAGATATATATATGTGTGCATGTATACACAAAAGTTCTACAGTTCTGTCAGTTTGTATTTGTTTGGTGATACTAAAATAATTTTCAAACTGTTTTAAATAAATTTCATACAACCTTTATAGCAGTTTCTTTTCCAATCAGCTAGTATTAGTTTTCTTCAAAAATTAAATAGATGCTGTGTTATTCCAGAAGCCTGTCAGTTTCAGAAGTACTTTGATTAATTTAAAAACTTCCAGGAGTACCTGCCAACCCCTACCCCACCCCCAACCACCTCTTGCAAAGAAACAAATTCTGCCACACCAGAAAACCCACAAAAAGTGCAGGTCTATTTGCCTCTATTTGTCTATTGCTGTCCTAATTTTTACTGAAGTGAAAGAGTTTAAAAATAAGCTAACAGTTACAAGACATGCATCTGTGAATGTACATTTTTAACACAGGATCCTAGTTCAAATGTAATGTTAACTGAGCAATTAATTTACTCACTTCAGGATTAGAATTAGCTCATATTCAGCCAATGATAGTAAATATGAGATGGTATATACTCATTTGCTTATAGACCTACCCCAGTTAGTTATTCCAACCTTCCATGAGAGTGATGACTCTGAACCTACAGTCTCATACAGTTGCCTGAAGACTAAAAAGGACTAAAAAGTTCATAAATATACAGGTAACTCCACACCTGAAGCTCGTTTTTCAGAATAAAACTATATAGATAGGCACATAACTGAGGTGCTCAAGAGAATCTTTTGGGAGCCTCCAGAGACCATCCAAAGTAACTCAGTTCAACAGCCTGCATTGCTCTGAAGATTTTGCTCTGCAACCAATTTATATTGCAAATAAAAGTTGTAATGTCTGTTACCCCTATTTCATGTTTGAAAATATAACCAAAGCTTTCTTCACTTAAAAACCTCATGAAAACCCTGTATATCTGCTGTACATGGGGTCCTACAGTTCATGTTACTGACAGTTCTGTGGTTTGGAATTTTTGCATATACAGTTATGAGAAGAACAGGAACAGGATTTTACAGACTTAAGTAAAAGTTAGTCCTCATTTCAAATTAATTGATGAGGAACATCTCACTTGTTTTTATTGCAATGGTTTTGTATCCTTTTGGAGCAATTTATGGCAAATTTTATGAGGTCAATACTTGTTTCATTTCTTTCTTATTAATTTCTTTCTTGAAAAAATGATTCATGTTCTGTAGAACATGGAGCACTAAGGTATCAGTGAGTCAGTGCAGTCCATAAAATTAAGGAAAGAACAATAGCAGAAAGTTAGAAAAATAATTGTTCATCAGTTGTTATCATTGATATTATAATTATGTCATCTACAGCAAACTATCTGATACATTTCTGGTAAAGATCTCAAAGACAACATGAAGTCTATTTTCGTGTTATTAATTTTCTCAGTTTTCCCGGCTAACTCACATGGGGAAAAAGCAGAAAACTAGATTTACTGATTTCTTTTCCTTTCTGAAAATCTCTTGGAACTTCCTGTTTTGTTCTATTTCATTGTCTTGCTTTGTAAAGAAAACACAAAATAATAATAATGAAATATTGTCTGTAATCAAGAATGTGATAATCCACCTGAAATGTGGAAAAGGATATTGCTAATGAAATTTATAACTTAATGCCTACAATCAAAGACTATTGCATCTCTCGTTAACATCTGTGATGCATGAAGATTTCCAGCTATTTGAAATCTTCCATATTAGTCTATTAATCTAACATGGAATATACTGATAATTTTTCAAATGTTAAAATATTTCAATAAAAATGGAAACAAACTTTATTCTCTGTTTGATACTAAGATTTACATGCATTCAAAATGTCATGAAACTTTATTTATTTTATTTTACTGTCTTAACAAGAAACAATGACAAGCAGTGTTCATTGAGAATAATAGGAAGAACCTTCCACTGGGAATTTGAAGTGCCCCAGCTGGCCCCTCTATCTGCACCTGTACTAGTAAACTACACAGTGCTAGGAGACATCCCCAGGGAATGGTACTCAGTTTTCCATACTGTGACGTTGTTTGCACAACCTAGCATGGTTTAACACAAGCCAGTTCCAAGCAAGTGGGGTTTTCTGTAGGCAGTCTCTTTATGGCCATCCTGTTTTAGAAGGTAAGACCTAGCTGATTCTTCCTGTGTGTTTGGTCTAGTATTGGAGAATTGGTTCTGGGCACTTTTAATTTACAGTTGGAGGTATAGCTCTATAGGCAATATGGGAGTCTTAGTCTTCTTGTTGAGAGCAAGCAAGCATGGGAAGAGCCATGCCTCTGTCCTTCATTATACTGAAGTGTGTGACAGTTTCTTCCAAAAGTACAGTTAGGAAAAATCTATGGAGTAGCGAAAGATCTCCTAAAAGGAAGAAACCAGAACACACATAGAAACTTGGCATCATATTCTCCTTCTTGGACTTACAACTACCTTGTTCATTTTCACTTTTTTCAAGAGCATAAGAGTCACTTCTACCCCACTCCGTTTTCAGTCATTCCCAAAGTATCTGTTACAAAGTACAAACAGCTACTTAATTATTCTGATGTCATTGTACATTAATAACAAATTCAGCTCAACTAAGTCCAGGCATTAAGCTCTTAGTAATCTGTTTGAAGAACAATTAAAGAACACAAGGACCTCTTTATATTAACGTGTGAAAATAAACAACTTTTTTTTTTTTTTAATCAGGTTGGCTTATGGTTTAATGGAAATGAAGATCTAAACATAACAAAAAGTTGCACAGAACCTTTGCCTTTAAATAGGCCAAGACATCTTATAAAGGTAACTTTAAAAACAGGTATTTTGAAGAGACCACTCACTATTCTAACCTGAGAGGTCTTATTCGAAAGTTTCTTGGGTGTCTTTTTTTCCATAACTGCTGCAATGTTTCAGTGGTTTTTGAGGTCAGGTGGTGCTTCAGAATATGATTTCCATGTATAAAAACCTCAAAGTTAGAAATAATGTAGAAAGGAATCTAGGAATTGTCCTTTAGTATTCTAAATCATAGTTTACTCAAAGAGACTGAATTATTCTTGTTCTCATTTGAACATCATTAATTTTGCTACACAGTAATGAGCTTTGTAAAGAATGGGAGACAAATTATCCCTGCATCTAAGCTCGTGGAAGTCTCCATGGAAGAGGGTGGGTAACAGTGTGATCCAAATACAAGAAAATGTTTTGGACCTATTGTCATGATACAAGATTTTATGAATTTCTTCTTGTTCTGTGAAAATTCTCAGTCTAGAAAAGAAAATACTACAATTTCTGTTTCCTTAAATGACTCAGACATGCTTCTGAGTCACTGACAATGCTGAAAAGGCAGAGGTTCTCAACACTTCCTTTACTTCTGTCTCTAACAACACTGTTGGGCCCCAGTCCTTGGGAACAAAAATCCAGGTTGATGCAAACACAGATCCACTGTCAGTGAAGTAAGAGTTGGTATGTGAACTGTTACAGGAGCTTGATCCCTGCAAATCAATGGGCCCTGACAATATCCAGCTAAGGGTGTTAAGAGAGCTGTCTGAGTTTGTTGCAAGGCCGCTCTCCATAATCTTTGAGAAGTCATCGACATCAGGGGATGTCCCAGAAGACTGGAAGACTAATGTCACCCCCATCTACAAGAAGCAATTAAAGCAGGATCCAGGAAATTATAGGCCCATCAGTCTTGCTTCAGTCCCTGGGAAAGTTATGGAACAAATCCTGCTGGGGGCTATCACAAGTTGAATGAAGCACATGACTGGGAAAAGTCAGCATGGATTCAGCAAGACCAAGTCATGCTTGACAAGCCTGATCACCTTCTACAACAAAGTAACCTGCTTGGTTGATGAGGGGTGAGTGGTGGACATTGTCTACCTGCATTTCTCCAAGATTTTCGACATGGTTCCCCACAGCCTCCTCCTAGAGAAACTGATGCGTTATGGCCCAGACAAGTGGTCTGTGTGGTGGGTGGGGAACTGGCTGTCAGACCACACCCAGACGGTGTGCCTTTTCAAACAGGCAACCTGTCATAAGTGGGGTCCCCCAGGGATTGATGCTGGGCCCAATGATGTTTAATATCTCATAAGTGATCTGGATGATGGGTTCATGTGTGCCCTGATGAAGTTTACTGATGACACCAAACTGTGTGGCGAAGTGGATGCTTTTGAAGGGAGAGCCACCCTGCAGGAAGACCTGGTTAAGCTGGAAGAGTGGGCTAACAAGAACCTTATGAAGTTCAGCAAGGACAAGTGTAAGGTCTTGCACCTCAGAAACCATAATCCGGGAGTGCAGCACAGGCTGGGATCTACCTGGCTGGGGAGCAGATCTGTGGAAAGGGACCAGGAGGTCCTGGTGGACAACAAGGTCAACATGAGTGAACAGTGTGCTGCTGCGGTGAAGAAAGTCAACAGGATGCTGGGTTGCATCTACAAAGGGCATCACCAGCAGAGTTAAGAAGTCATTATCTCACTCTACTCAGCGCTTGTCAGGCCACACCTGGCATACTGTGTTCAGTTTTGGTCGCTGCTATACAAAAAAGATGTGGCCAGGCTGAAGAGGGTCCAGAGGAGGGTCATCAAGATGATCAAAGGACTGGGAAGCCTGCCACATGAGGAAAGGCTGAGAGACCTCGGTTTGTTCAGCCTTGAGAAAAGAAGGCTTAGGGGAGACTTTACGACCACATTCCAGTATTTAAAGGGTAGCTACAAGGAAGATGGAGACTCCCTTTTTACAAGGAGTTACATGGAAAAGACAAGGAGTAATGGGTACAAGTCACTCCAGGGGAGATCCCGACTGAACACAAGAGGAAAATTTTTCACAGAGAACAGTCAACAATTGGAATAATCTCCCCAGGGAAGTGGTGGATTCCCCAACATTGGAAACTTTTGATTCAGGTGGACAGGATGTTTTTGCCAAAAAAGGTTAGACCAGATGATCCTTGAGGTCCCTTTCCAACCTGGTATTCTATGATTTATCTTGATTTACATGACCTCAACACATTTTTTAAAGATACTGTCACTTATCAGTAGTCATTAACATTATTTCATCCTTTTCTCTAGTCTTTGATGTGTATTTGATTAAATTCCACCAGTAGAAATTAATTTACATGGTTTTGTCCTTTTATAGTTTTTCTTCAGTTTATTTGCTGATACCAGAAAAGATCCTGTTCTGCTCAACTATACTGAGATGCTACTTTATTTTGCCTCCCACTCTGATCCAGTTGAAGGTGTTTACAGAGCACTTAGCATTGCTACTGGAACATATATTCATAGAAAAGAAGCAGCTTCTCTCCCATGTGCGGTAAAATATTATAGTAAAATATTAGAGAATAGTAGTGGTGCTTGCAAATTATAAATTGACTAGATTTCCGTATATTTTCTTATCCTGGGTAGATCCAGTCCTTACAAGTAGTTCCACTGGCTTCATGGGAACTCTGCAAATAGTTCCACTGAATTTGGTAATAATACTCAGAAGTATTATTCCAAAAGCCTGAAAATTTTCTTGCCAAATAATAATGAAAGTTTAAGGTATTTACTGGTAACTATTCATTGCACAGATGAACAGAGGACATTTTTTGACCTGATCTTAGCCAATTAAGTCCAGCTATCAACCCCCAGGAATTAGACTGTAGTGTGACTTACGGTATTGTTATCTAAAGATATAAAACCTGAGTTTATTGCTGGTCTTACTTTCTTTCCAACTATATTTCTTTGGGGTATTTAGAAGTATATAAACCTTTGTTGTTATTTTCAAGTGTTTTGGTCTACCTGTAAATCAGAAGGATTAATAATTAAGAATTAGTTTCATATGAAATAATTTTTAGAATTATTTTTAAAGCCATGATGAATGTATTGTCACATCAAATGAAGCTGGGCTTTTGAACATTGTTAGTATTTCTGGAGTATGTTGTTATTTTTAGAGTCTCAGAACTGCCATTAGTGCGCTGCATGCATGAGCTGCTTATTACTAAAGTATAAGCCATTTCTGAGACATAAAATATATATCTGTATACACCTTGTAAAGAGCTCACTCTTCTAGATAGTAAAGTGTTTCACTATGTTGTCACAACCACAATGACTCTAGCATTTGCCTAATACTTAAAATACAGTTGTGCTCTCCAGAAACAGTATAGAAAGGGCATTATTTTACTACACAGCGTAATCCTATACATATTCATAATTACATTTTATCACTTCAAATGACAAAATATATTATTGTACTCCCCTATGCCTGCTTTTATTTGGCACAACAGAGTTTTTGTCCATGGGAGAGATTGGATAAGACCATTTCCTTTTTACACTTCATAGAAAGAAGGAGGACACAGAATGCTGCCAATTAGATACAGTAGATCTGAACTTAGTTGCCCATATTTCAGTGGAAAGTTCTAACTCTCACGTCATTGGATATAAAGCAACACAACCTGTTCTCCTCCTTACTGTTTTCTGCTTGGTTGGATCTGTTTGGTTGGGACTTCTGTAAGATTCTAGGTAACTGCACTGGCATTATCACCTATGTGTCAACGTCTTCTTAAGGCTGTGAGTCACAGGCGAAGGGAAATACTTCCCTTCCATCTAGAATTAACAATGTATCTCTGAGGAGCAAGAGTTGTAGCCCATCCAACCTGAGAATTTCCTCATGCTCAGTTTCCCACTCAGTGTGTCAGCTCTGTGCATCTGTGCTATATCTGATGTATGTCTCACAATACAGACCGCTTGTGTGCCTAATGCATCTTGGGGATTCCCTTGGAAACCTAGAAATATCTAAGAATTAGGTGCTAAATGAACATCTTGCATGTGTGGATTCTCTTCATCTTTATAGTCATTTCTTGTAGGTTGGTGCTCAGAATTGAAGGGTTGATAGAACATAATTTTAATCTTTTATTTCTTCTTATGCCTTGTATCCATAAGTGTACACTTCAACAATAGTATTGAATACAGAAAAAAGAGAACAAATAAAATCCTGTTCCACTGAAGTGAATGAGTTTTCACCATCAGCTTCAGTAAGGGCCAGCATTTCATGCAGGATGTTTAACAACCACAAGGGGGCCAAAAATTATGAGTTAGTATCGTGTCATGTTTGAATCAAGACCTGTCAAATAGAAACACACAGATCCCTGAAGACATCCAAAGTGGTTTTCAGCACAAAATTAAGAACCTAAAGCTTTGTCTACCTGTGGCTGTTTACATGTAATCTAAATATCGCAGTTCTTACTACAGTTACTGGAAATCTAGTAAATATTACCAGTTGGATATTCATCAGCTATCCAGCTCATCTCAAAAAATTTTTGTAATACACCTTAGATAGTAGGTTATAAGTAGGTACTCACAGAGCAGCACCTAATTTAAGTTGCCTCTTCTTTTTTTCTTGTTCTGTCCTGATAATTATAATGACTTCTCATTGGTAGCTGCCTACAGCAATATATCTGAAACCTTAATGATGTTAATAGAAGAAGATCAGACAAACATTCTAGAGACTTTTCTTACTTTTACTGACTTCATAGCAAA
Source organism: Burhinus bistriatus (assembly GCA_013397275.1). Taxonomy (NCBI): domain Eukaryota; kingdom Metazoa; phylum Chordata; class Aves; order Charadriiformes; family Burhinidae; genus Burhinus; species Burhinus bistriatus. The sequence goes on along the minus strand of VYXH01011454.1, from coordinate 67,618 downwards.
GACCCTTTTACTTTAAATCCTTAGCTTTCAAGTCTCAATAATTTTGTTATTGGCTGGGTAGATCTTATAGCTAAATGTAAACAGTAGTGAGAGATAGAAAAACCTAAGTGCTGATATTTGTGCAATCTCCACTGCTGAGTGTTAAAAAGACTGTACCAATGACTCTGCTCCTCCCGTGTTGAAAAAGACATGTATTAAGGTCTAAGACACATAGCACAAAAGTGACTGCATCTCAGCACTCTCTCCCTCCTAATGAGGAAAGAAATTGTATGTTCAATTAAATGCAATTTCCTGTTGTTGTTAGTGGTTAGTCTACAAAGTGGCCTAATCAATTAAATGCAGTTTCCTGTTGTTGTTAGTGGTTAGTCTACACAGTGGCCTAATCTAGTCAAAACATTTTTCACCTATGTGAGGTCCTTTCTCATCTTTGTGCTCACAAATCTCTACAGCAGTTGGGTTGGTTTTTTTTCCTTTGGCCATCTCTAATATCAACACAAAGATACCTCATTCCTTGCTTATAATGAACTTCTAATTTTTCTGCATAAAGCCTTTCTCACCTTTTTCTGTGGAAAGCTGGTGACCCTATGTTAACTGTTAGCCAAAATAAAGTTCTTGCAGTGACTCCTTGATTTGGACCATTTTTATGTTTGTTACTCTGAAGAATATTAATTTCTCAGTAGAACATTGGCCATGTTCCTGGAAAGAGCTGTTTATTAAATTTCTGCTAAAGTAAATATTATGGATATTTCTGGACTCTCAGGATCTATTCCTTCATCCTATAGTTCAGTAGGTAAATTTGTGGGAGTTGATGATTTTTGTTTTGTAAGAACTGAAGTTTGGAAGTATAATCCACTGATCCTTAATGAATGTCTAACTGAAACAGATGACTTACTGACAGACTATTTATCACCAAGTATTATACCTATGCTTTATTTTCTTAGACTTTTCCTTACACCAACGTAGTGCCAAATAAGAAAACTTCAACAGAAGATGAAAAAGAAGTCTTGAATTACACAGGTGAAGGAATAATTTCAGTGGCAACTCTACTCAAAGTATTTCAAACTGGAGGAAGTAAAGATGAAGATAATCATAGATTTAGTAATCTGGAGAAGGAAGGCAGCTATGATAAGGTAGGCTGATTGATTCAAAGGAGGTTTTGCACCTTGCATTATATGTTAAATAAATACCTGCTGCAATCTTTGCTTTTCCCCAATTTTTTTTAAACATTTAATAAATTGACCACATGGGTTTTTTTAAAGATTTTCATCAAAATATACAAAGAATTAGGCACTGAAGATCTGACACCCATTCCAGTTGCACTCCTTTTGAAGCATCCTTTCATTCAAGACTTGATCAACAGGTATCAAGAATACAAGCTTCCTGTAAGTATTGCTTTCTGGGACCAGGAACTGTGTAAGTACATATATTGAAATTTGCATTATCCCAGAAATGTAGATGTAATTAATTTAGATACTACCAATTTGCAGTGTAGACCAGACATACAGCATAGCAGGTAGTAGATTAGATCAGTTGTTTTGTTTTCCATGAAAAATCTGTCCATTAAAGACTGCACTGCTTTCTGACCTATTTTTTTACACCTGTCTTGCTGGCCTATAGCTGCCTACAGCTTTTCTACTGCCTTGTCACATGTGGCATTGCCTTTCCCCCCACCCATATGGAGGACCCTGTTTGAATTATCTTCCCAACAGGATCTTACTGCAAGACACTATGGGATATGTGATAGAACACATTCCATCCCAAGCCAACCAGGCTGCAGAAAAGGGCATGCAGACATAGTACAGGTTCAAATGTGCTTCCCTGCCATACGCTAGAGCTTCCCTCTTTATGCACCTATGTTTAAATGTGCATTTAAACAGTTGCACGTAAGGCAAGTTTGGGCCAGAGTATCAACCTATTAAACGTGTCGAACTATGGCAAAAATATGTTATATACAGGGTATAAGAAAATAGTGTGCAAGGGTGCTTGCATTCACATGCCCAAAGATCAAACATCAACAATCTTCACCAGTTTGAGATAATCACCACCAGGGGTGCATAGTGTCCCACAAACTGTAAATCTGAATAAGATACGTGATACTCCAGGAGTAACTTGCTATTTCTTAATTATATTCATCACTTGTAAGAAGTGAAGTCCCCAGTGTTTCTTATATCACTCGTAATCCTTGCTAGTGAGAGACAAGATATAAGAATAAAAGAATATATTTACTCTGTCAAAGTAAGGGTTAAAAATTTATGTGCTATAGCAGGAAGAGATACAAAAGGAAAACGTAAGTCAAAGACAACACAACTGAAGACTGTAACTGTCAATGAGTATCTATCCGGCCTATGTTAATGTCTTGAGCAATTTGGGAAGATAGACACCATGGAATGTTAGGTCATTCCTCCCTTCCCTTCCCCATTCATTCTTCCTGACTCTTTTTGTTTGATCGAGTACTGCATTTCTTAATGGAACATTTTTTCCAACTTCAATGAATTTCTTGAAAAACCAAAGCATTTCTTAAACTAGCTCCCTATTCTATACATGAACCATCTCAAGAGCTGTTCTTTACACAAACACCTCACTGACTTTGCAACATTTAAGGTAATGGAAGCTCCACATGAAGACCAAATGTGCTGCAACCTAAAGTAACACTTAACCAGAGTGTAAACTGAGTAATGCCATATGCATATACTCTGCTATTTACAAGGAGAGGGACTTCTTTTTAAAACCTTTTCACGTTAACCAATACCTGAGTATTAAGAACACAGTGTCTATCAAGATTTCTAATCTTCCTGTACCACTTTCAGGAAGAACTATATTATATAGCTTAAAGAATAGATTGTAGTACACATTTAAAAATTGTTAGCTACCATCAATCACCTATGTTATTTGTGCCTGGTAGGATATGTTTAGGGCAGTACAGTTACAAAAATTGTCAGTCAATGAGAAAAGAGTGTAGTTGAGAAACTATTGTAAATGCGTCTTGGTAGTAGCTGAGGGTTTCAGTGCACATGCTGTAGCCCAAAGGAGTTTCCACAGCTTGTCTACCAACGACATATTGGTATAATAGCATTTAAATAATGTATTTTTCTATGTATTTGGCAGATTCATTTGATCTCCTGGCTTGACAGTTAGATAATGCAGGGCTTCAGTTTTTGTTTGTAATACTTAGAATTTCCTCCTACAAGGGTTTATACTGACTGTATCTCAAATATAGTACTCTACAATTTTTATACTTAAAAAGATAAGATTATATTCCTTGATGGTACTGGTAAATACAGACTGCCATTTTATGCATCAAATCAACACTTCACAGTCTTACTTTCAAATTCTGACTCACTGGGGAAGAGCTAAGACCACAAGTTCTTACTCAACTTTACAGCGAAGTATTATATTCAGCAGCAAACAGGCACAGAGACCCAGTGACCATTGGTTTATGTAGGTTAGGATTCTGGTCAAAAACGTATGTACTCCAGGAACAGTTTTTCTCTGACAATTCTTCAAAGAACTATATTTGGTGAACAGGTGAACTTTTTTCTTCCCAAAACATTTCCCAAGTAAGTAAAAAATATTTTTAGCATCAATTATTTTTTCAGAAATTGTCCTGAGACTATAAAAATCTTTGTAAAAATGAAATTCCACCACAGTGCTGTTATTTTGAGATCTTTTACAAGATAAATATAGCAAGTTAGGGTGTGGTTTCTAAGGTTAAAATGTTTCTACTACTACTGCAGTCATAAACAGTGGAAAATAAAATGTTTTGCTGAAAACTATAAATGGAATATCTAGCTTACAATTTTCTAAATTCGAGTTAGGGCACCTGATTACTTTGGCCTCTTGATGACCTATTCAATTTTAACCAATACAATCCATGATAAGAATATTTTCTCCAGATGAGATATATTCTTGTCTTTTGAAGGAAGTTTGTTTTCTCAGTTCATATACCAGTGGGCTGCCAACATGCTACATGATGATGACATTTCTGTTAGCCTCAGTACAAATGCCAACAAATGAATAAGCTTGGAAATTCTATTACTTTTTCATCTGATCTTTTCTGTCCTGATTAGAAGTCTTTCTGGTCCTAACTAGAGCTTTCAAGTAATTTGCCATTATCAATGGGTTTTTTTTACCTATCAGATGAAATTTATTCCTTTAGAATAGTTAGACCACACCTATATGTGAGTGTGTGTTTATGAATGCACTTCATTGCATTCTCAATCAAATTGTCTTTAAATACATTTAATAATAAATAGAGAATATTTTTATTAGACCAACTGATTCAGATGGAAGAAGCAAGCAATTCTGCTTTTTGTACTTCTTGGGTTTGTCTATTAAGTTTGGTCTTCTTCAGGCCTGGTGTTATTTCTTGTTACAAATTTTGCCTTCTATTGCAAAACTGTCACAGTAATACAGAAACAAGCACATATTTTAGTAACTCTGCATTTTGATTGTGATAAATTTAAATAAAGAGTCTGGGATATATTCTACTTCTATAATTCTTAATGATTGCATTAATCTGTTATTTTGAGTGGACTACATTCTTCTAATTACTGGGGATAACAAGGTAGTTTGATAATTACCGTTCAGTTTGTTGAGATCAAAACTATTATGTATTTGACAATGTTATGATACATTTTTTATCCTGCTTTCAAATCCTGTATAATCCTTTTTAAAAAACTCTAGTTTTGAAGATAGGGATATCATGTCATAGTTCTATGCGTCTGTGTTTTGTATACGTATAACATAGGCACTTGCATCAAGCTTGTTCCTTCTAAATTAATTGTCATATTATTACTGCTGTTATTGTTGTTGGTTTTGTTAATCATTTCAGTAACATTACTCAGATATTTATTCAAATAAAAGTTTCACCCAGATAAGATTTCTAATCATGTATGATTAAAATGTCTTTACCAAAAAAAATCTATTACTGTATTGACCAATTATTAGAAAACCTGTTTATACTCACAGCAGTCATTTAATATTACACAACTCAACAAACATTCAGAACTCCACGTACCATTTAATGAAGTAAAAATGCTTTCTGTCTAGGGAGAGTTTATACAGATTATATTCAGCAAGGCTTATGAGGTGGACCATATAGTTCATAGTCAATGCTTTGGCAGAAAAAAGCACTGCTGAATCACTGTCTACTCATAGGCAGTAGTTGTAATACTTACGAAACTTGAGAAGCCTTTTTCATGTGGTGTTTTAAATGTCCCAGAGTGCAAGAGAAGGAAAATTTAACTCAGTGTTTAAATACCTATTTTAGAAAACAAACCTATGTTTTTTTCTTCTTTTTATCATGCATTACATCAAAAAAAATCTTAGGAAACACAAATATAAGTGAAAAATATTGTTTCCTACATTAAAATGTGATTAAAATGTCTATTCATGTAACAGAAACACCAAGTTTTTTTCGTTAAACACAGGCACAGTAAATCTGTTGGAGTACTATTTCTCCAGTGTTTTGAGGTTATTTAGTTTTGGTTTCCTCTGCAAAACCGATAGTTACATAAATAAAATCCATCCAGAGGAAACTTTTTTCATTCTTAACATATACTTAAATGCTGTCTTGTCACTCTCTTTTCTGCATCAGATTTTCAATCATACCATTCTTACTTTCAGATTGACATTTAACATATATTTCTGTGGCATTGCTACAGCATTAAATTTCCACTTCCTACACACATGAACAGAGTGATAATATTGGATGCGTCTCTACATATCATTTGCTCCACGATGATCAGTAGTAGCTGGTCTCAAACTTATTTTTACAGGAGCATAGACTTGTACTTTATATTTAGAGTGATCATAATAAAATTCACATTCTACCACGCCAGAATCGCTTCAGGTTACTGAGATCCTCATCTGCTTCGTGTGGTAGTGATAAGTACTGATAATGAACTTGCTGAAGGTTCCATTTGCTAACATTTACTTTTGTCGAACCGGAACTGAAACTCCTTTTTCTGACTCAATGTGCTGAAAAAGGCCTCCTTAAACCGAAGCCTTTCTTAGAGTCAAAGATAAATGTTAATACTACCTTGTAAAACAAAGGCTGGTAAAATTGCCTTTTAACATGTTATTCTGTGTTCACTGAAATGCTCCTGGTATTTTGCAAAGCGTGTGAGGCATCATTACATACAAGCAGTTTCTGCTTTTGAAAAAAGGCTGTATCTTCAAAATACACACAAAATACACACAAAATACACATTGGAGTATGTATTTGAATTTAAACTAATTTATTTTATAAAAATTCTGGCTGTTAATTATTCTCCTAAAGGAAAAATGTGTTTACTGACAATACTAGAAAATGCTAGGAATTTAAATTACTATTTATCTTTGTATAAACATTCAGCACGTTATTTTTTAAAATCAAAAATTCCTTGTTCATTTTACTTACACAATGGATAGTACTGCTGAAACTGGAAATAGAGAAGATTGTGCTAATACAAAATTATTGAAATTTAACAAGTCAAACAATGTGTTATTAAGAATGCAGAACTGTGCAAAAAATTAACTAAATCCAGGTATATATTATTCCAAATGTTAGTTAAATATTTTCTTTTATTTCAATTTCCTTGAAGTGTTGTTTAAGTTCAGCCTGAAATATGACATATAAAAAAGAAACTTTATTGAAGAATTTGTCTCTATCTCTATGCTGGTTTAAACAACAGTCTTAATACCTCTTTTTACTGATAAGTTTAAGCCAATGCTTCAGATCTGTGCTTACTTTGAGAATTGCATTTTAACACACTGTAGTTTTTTAAGACCGCTGAAGGCAATGGTATTGGGTGGATAACATGAAAACATCATCTTTGTGACATTAAGTGATACATCAGGAACTCTTCTAGAATTTGTCATAAAGAATGTTCTTTTCACAATTGTCACTGCATGTTTATGTTTTCATTAGTGCGCTGAACATACGTAGTGCTTAAGCTGAATGACAGTGTTGTTTTTAGTGCCCTTCTGGAAGAAATCTTATGTAACCTAGGAAAAGTGTAATTTATAGGAATAAATCTCCATTGAAGTTAATGTTTCATCATAATCTTCTAGTCATTAGCTAGAAAGCTCACCCCGTGCAAAGGCATTTTAAGGTAGATCAGGCTGTGCCATGAAATGACAGTTTAACTTTTCATTTTCCTTTCCATAGGATATTAAAATCTTTCTCCAAAGATCCGAACAAGCACAGTCAACTAATGGAAAGAACACCACAAGTGAAGACATCAGTGTATGAAAAATTGTTGTTCATGAACATTAAGAAATTTTTTTTTTAAACTTTGTAAGAAATGTGTCTTAGATCTGTAGTCCTTCCACAGGAAAGGATTGTTTGTCTATTGTTGCAAGAGCAAAATCCCATTGCAGTAACATGTTTTCTGTCACATTAAATCAAAAAAAAAATCAGAAAACCAAACAACAGAACAGGGAAAGTTATGGTTAGTTCATATTAAATAACCTGATGATACTTCTAAATAAAATTAACACAGTTTCTGAACTTAAATAGAGCTGACAGTGTGTTCATTAATAATTGGTGTAAGAACAGAGTATGTGCAATTCTTGTAAGCAGAGCTAAGATATCTAGTCACCTTTTGTTATGCGTATAGTTTATTAATTCATTGATTTTTAATGAATTAAATGTTGTAATGAATTGATTTTTAAAAACATGTTACAATTCATAGCTAATAAAATAACTGAATGAAAACACTTCCCTAAGATCAGGATAAACTACGAAAAGGACATCACATACATGAAAACGGAGTGCTTGTTGACAGCAGAGATGACAAATTGTTGTTATCCAACCTTTCTATTTCTAACTTTCCATTAGACCTCAACTCCGCTATCACCCACTAAAAATCTGCAGGCGGTTCTCCGGCGCAGCACCACACACAGCCCACAGGTGTGGGTGGCACAGCGCTGCTCCCCAGCAACCTCTCCTCCCACCGTGTTGCGCCGAGCAGGCCCCCAACGAAGCAGTAAGGTAGGCGCTACACCGACTGTGGTCCCACTGGTAACCCTGCACCTAACACCGGTAGTCACGAGCATTTGCAGTGGGGTCCTGCACTACTGTTTTCAGTTAGCAACTAAAAGTCCTTTTTTTAGGCGGCACAGGGTATTCAAGCGTACTCCAGACACACATTTCAAGTGTTCATATATGGTAGGTGTTTGCCTAAAAATCTCTATGGCACACGGTGACACCTAGCGGATGTTGCCTTCTGCGGCAGATTAAGCAGTCTTGGTGAAACACTCTCATTTACTGCTGAGGGGGTTGTTTCTTTTCCTATACCCAGTCTGACTCTTTCTGGCTTTCCTGAAAGTTGTTCTGGAATAGTATTCTTGGAAATTTTCTTGTTAATAGGATGTTTGGGCTTCCTTGCATGTTTTATTCAACTTTTGCATTCTCTTTTGGCTAGTGATGGCTGACTATAAGATAATAGGAACTATTTTTTCATGGAACTTGTTAACATAAAGTTTAGAACACTCTTTGTAATTAATTCCTCTGGAATTCAACATCAAGATGTCTAATAAATCCTCAGTTTTCAGCCATACTAATTCTTCTGATCTGCAGTTTAAAGTTTCTGAAGACTGAACATAGCAAGCAGGTAACTGATTATCTGAACTCAGCACACCTTCTAATTTGCAATCTATCAGCTGTCCAACATTCTGCATTATACATTGTCGTACTACCTTAGAAACGTAATTAATAAGCAAGTACTTCCAAGATGCCTAATCATAGCTGAACACTGCTCCATCATTTTGGGGTATATTTTTCTACGTTTGGCAGTGCCCTGGTAACAATTACACAAAACATTTAAAGCTTCCTTTCCCTGGTTTGATTGAGCAAAGTACTCAAACATATGATGCTCTCTAAGAATACAAATAGTCCCATTGAAGTTAGCTAACTCCTAGGGAATCACAAAACTTTGCCCTTTGTTGAGAAGTGCTATCTGCACAAAATACTTTACTTTTAATGTATCTTTACTACTTTTTAGCCAAGTATGCATGACATAGTAAAGTACATGCAGAACATTTGCTGATGTTCCTAACAGGGTTTCTAAATTGCCTGATTTAGATATAAAACAATTATGTATCAAAAAAAGAGTAGCAGCATATAAAAAAGGGAAACTGGCATATTTATAGTTAGACAATGACTAGCAGACCTAGCTGTAAAATAAATTCTGTTTTCTGTTGTGATAAAATAATAAATATTTTGTCACATTTTTAGAACTTGCTGATGTCAATAATGGCAGGTTTGTTTCTTTGTTGATTAAAGACAGGCAAATTTTGAAAGGAAAGTTGGTAGTCTAGCAGTAGCAGATCAAAGCATCTATATGTGATATATGAAGCTCAGAATAGAACCCAGTAAGCTTATCATTTCAGGCAAATATGTTGTGTCTCTTCACTCTACATATTTTGTACTAACCACACTGGCACACTGTAGCTAAGTACTATCTTAGAAACAGATGTAACTTTGTTGTGCCCCCGCAAACCATGCTAAAACCTCAACATCCTTGTTTTACTTATGACAACAGACTTTATGATGCATACAAATTAATCTGCTTTGTTACCAGAATCATTTCTTCACATAGCATGTACAACGTGGTCAAAATTTCATCCCAAATATTCTTGAAATGTTACATGTATATATTCATAAAAGACTTTGGTTTTTTTCTTCTCATGTGGAAAAAACACTTGGATAGAAACAAAATTACAAAGCAGTTCTCTGCCTTTTGCATGTTTATGGATCTTTAAATTTTTGCTTTTGTTCCATATTTAGTTTCTTTAAGAAAAGCCAGTTTTAACTACTAGGTGTTAAATTCTGACTTTGAATACTGGAGTCCTCCATGTGAAGATAAAAAGGTATTATTTTCAGAAATGCTTGCCTACAGTCCATAAAGCTGAATGAGGTAAACGGGAACTTCAACTAATGGAAATCATAAATTGCTATTTAGGTAAGGTTCTTCTTACTCCTTTGTCATACACTGTTTATATATTTTACCTATGGTCTAGAATGGAACATGAAATCATTACTAATAAAGTTTGAAAATAAGTGCAAATCATGGAGCAATTTCAAATGATAAAAATTGAACTGGATTGCATGGTGAAGCATCAAACAGTACGTATTTCTCTATGGCAAAAATAAAGGCATAATTTAAAAAGCAAAGAATGTATGCCCTGACAACAGCAACTTATTTTTGTTAACAGTTACTACTTGAGTGTGATTGAGTATCACAGTATTTACTCAATACACTTGGTGCTCCCAGCCTAATGCTGAGGCCCAGAAATAAAAGAGGTCCTTGTATTTGTGAAGGAGGAATGCTGGGTAGATTTGCATTCAAATTTGACAGTGGAGTTGCAGTCATATCATGTTCAGTTCTCATATCTACACTTCAAGCAGGATGTTGAAAACTGGGAAGTGTTCAGAGCAGAACCACAAGAATGATTGGAAATCATGTCCTGTACCAGAAAATTCAAGGAAGTCGGTCTTCTTACTTCATCAAATGAAAACTTAATGGGGGTTCAGATATCAGTTTACAAAAATCAGTGTAAGGCATCTTCATTCTTGCTGACAAAGACAAGAAAGATTCAATGGCTGGAATCTGAGGCTTCAAAGTAACGTGCAGATTCTTAACAGGGAAGTAGATAAACTGTTGAAGCAACTTGCTAAATGCTGCAGCTATTTCCTCATCACAGAGTTGTAAAATCAAGATAGAGAATTCTTTTCAGTCCAGTTTGTGCTGGGAAGTGAAACAACAAATAACTGCACTTTTGATACTAAAATACATAATTAAAAACAAAACCTGAAAAATATATTTGACTTTGAGTTAATTGCATGCAATGTGTTTGATCCCGTTTTCACAGCATGCTATCTTTTAATGTTATATTTCCTCTACTTCCTAACTTCACTTATTTCAGGTATTCTTGTGTAAACTGCATAGAAAATGCATTGGATAGTTTGCCGTAGAAAAGATGCAGGGAAGTTTATATTAACAATATTCTTATAATAACTAAAATTACTTGCATTCCATCCCTGCAAAAATGTTCTTTCAAAAAACCTAACAGACCAAAAAGTACAGCTGAACTAGATGTCTCCTACACTTTTTTTGACTCACATAAAATCTCCCTGCATAAATCAAGCTCAACGTTTCATTCTGTAAAGAATTCAGGCTCCATATTAGTCTGTTTCAGGGATGTGATCCATTCCTTTACATAAACAGAATCCCTCCAGGCGCATCCCTCACGAAGCAGAATCTGGTACAGGAAGATTCAAAAATTTACAAGTAACCAGAAGACTTATAAAGACAGAATGTTTTTTTCTTTAAAATGTGGCTATGTGATGTCACATTGTCGTTATAATAGCAAGAAAAGTTCCTCAATCTGCTCTGTGGTCCGTACCTCAAAATTTCCACTGAGCATGAGGTTCAACCATGGTTTCTTTTCATATTCTTTATAAGTGAAGCAAGCTGTTCTGTGAAAAGCCTCTTAGCTAAGCTGAATTTTCTTAATGCGTGAAGACCACTAAAGAAAAGTTCTCCAAATCATTGAAGGAAGCACAGAATGATAGATGCAATCTGAAAATCAAGCATAATGCACAAACTTATCAGAAATATTATAGTTACGAAATTAAAACAACAGGAATCGGAAAATTTCAAAAGATGTAATATTGTTCACTTTATCAGTACAAGTTACTTGCTTTGGTACTGCTTTTGTTACCTCTAACAGATTCTGTAATAAACATACTCATTTGTAAGTAGAAAAGCAATTTTATTTCATTCCCAATTTTACAAAATTTCCTTGACAGTGGGAAATAATTAATTTTTTTAATTTTAAGTATTATGTGTAACAAAGATTCTGCAGTTTGACATCTCATCATAGGACATTCCTGCAAATTCAAGAAGGACAGATGCAAAAGGCTGCCCCTTTGGAAGGAGTAAACTCTCTTAATGATAAACACTGAGGGGTTTCCAGCTGAAGAGCAGCTCTGCTGAAAAGGACCTGGGGCTCTGGGTGGACAGCGAGCTGAACATGAGCCAGCAGTGTGCCCTGGCAGCAAAGACCAACAACATCCTGACATGTGTTAACAGGCACATAGCTAGAAGGTGGAGAAAAGTCATTATCCTCCGGCAATCATCACATACTATGTCTAGAATGTGTGTCCAGTTTTGGACCTCACAATACCAGAAAGACATTGACAAATGGCAGTGGGTTCAGTGGAGGGCCACCAAGATGGTCGGGGGCTTGAGCATTTGTCAGGAGAGGAGACACTGAAGGAACTGGGAGAAGAGCAGGCTTTGGGGGAATCTAACAGTAGTTTTACAATACCTGTGACACAGTTACCAAGACGATGGAATCAGATTCTTTACTGCGGTGCACGGCAGGAGGACAAGAGACAATGGACACCATTTGAAACATGACTGGCTCTGAGCAGATGTAAGAGAAATCTTTTTCCCCATGATAACAGCCCAGCAGTGGAACAGGTTACCCAGAGAGGCTGTGCAGTCTATGTTCTTAGAGATTTTCAAGACTGGAGTGCATAAACCCTGAGCAAACTGTTCTGACCTCACGCTGATGCTGCTTGAGCAAGAGGTTGAAGTACATGACCTCTGGAGATTCTTTCCTGACTTATTCTATGATCTTAAATTTATTATTTTCAGTTGTACCATGCAAAATCATTGACTTCGTTGGTGCAACACAAGCATAACTAAATGGCTTTTAATAACTGGTTTTCCTGATGATGAAAGTGGATGAGTATGCTACCCAGTGTCTTTGCTTATCTTACGAGCACCATGATGAGAGGAATGAAAAAGTGAACATCCTTTCATTACTGAGATCAAAAGGTATGACTTTGGCTGTCTCCAGGTAGCACTGTTGTTAAGCAGAAATGACATCTTTCACTGTCACTTTTAAAAGTGCTAGATTTCACCTTTAGCTTTGCCATATATGCATTAAGAACTTTATCATTAATTTACATATAGAAATTGATTTAATAGTGTTATAACAAAGAAAATAGAAATAAAACATCACTACTTTCATTTAGTTTGGAAGCATTCATATTGTAAAGGTTAATGTAGGGGGAATTTCCTGACCTTTGAATATTCTAGTCTTCATTTAAAGATTCTCTGAAACGTTTTGAATTTCATTTCCTTTGTCTTTTGTAGTCACTTTACATTCAAGATTTCTCACTGTCGTGGCTTCAGTAGCAATGTCTTTAGATATACCTATACTTCAGAATACCAGAGCTTTGACTTAGTAGCTCAAGGCTTGACAAGCTTCTAGCTCATGGCCTCGCTACGTTAACATAATACAAGTGTTTGTCTGCACTTTGAGAAAACCCTGTACTTATCTGACACTATGCATATCATGCTGGTTAATTAAAAAGTAGCAGCAGTACCTGTCAGTAACAAAGAATGTGCCCACGCTTACTTCATAGTTCAACTTAGGCAAAGACTTCAGTTTTCCTCTCTTCTTTTTCTCGTAACAGTGGTTCATCTCTTCTTCGTTTCCAGTACGTGTATATATACATATATGTATATATGTACACTTATATACATAGAGAAAGCTAAAAATTTTCTTGTCTAATTATAGATAGGAATACATTTTCATCTGGAGAAGTTTAATTACATTCTGGTTAACCATGAATTGCTGCTTTTCCAGCAAATGATATTCTGTGCTCAATTTTATTTTATTTTTTTTTACTTACAGCATTATAACTGTTGAACTGCACCACAGAACTTCACAGATATTATAGCTATCATAAGGCAGGTTTAGGAGCAGATCTTGATCATAGTTGGTCCTGTGGAAATATTGCTACTTCTAGAGAAGTAACATTTAATTATGTCAGTGTAGGATTTTTGTTGGGCATTTTCAATCTGTTGATAGAAATAAGAACACATAGAAAAATTAAATCATTGTTGCCAGTGTTTTAAAAACTGGATGTGCTGAACTCACCTGGAATTCAAGGTCCTGTGTCCTCAGGGCTAGATTAAACACAAAACAAAATTTTGCTGTACCATGACAGCCAAAGTTCAGATAGTACATGTTGCAATTGATTTAGCATCACGTTTTCCTTTTTAGCCTCAAGATGATTAATAGTGACATAATGAAACCAATGTTTTTTTAAACTGGGCATGTCATTCACATTGTTTCTGGGAGGAAGCCTAAAAGGGAAGAAGGATGGTCTTGTGGTTAGGGTTCTGCAAGAAGGATATGTCTCTTTGTCAAGTGAAATGTAATATAGAGGTGTCAAAGCTGGCTGCAAGTAAGTTAATTAGCCAGTTCAGGCATTGGAGTCTTGCTACAACAAACAGAAGCTGGTGATTGTAGTGCCATGGCTAGACTTAGAGCACCTGAACGTCATACCACATTCTGCAGCATGCATAGATCCTTAGGAGACAAAAATCAGTTTTCTGAAAAATGTCTCATCTTTTCTGTTGCTCCATTGACAAAGGGAGCAGGAAACAGAAGGCTTCAGCTTTGTTCTGTGTCAACGGGATCTCAAAGAATTCATATAAGTTTTTTTCCATATTTTTTGAGATGAACATTAATATCTTCAGGTTTTTTGCTTAACACTTTTAGCAACAATTAGCTTGTACTTTAAAAGAAATATGTTCTCAGCACCTCAGCTTATTTGGCTTTTTTCTCCCCCATCACTCCCTTTAAAATCTGTTGAATTAGCCGAGCCCTGTGAAGCTTAGCCCATGGCATATTTTCACCTCTCATTGTCTGAGTTATGTAGGCTACTTGATAATCAGCACAGCTTTCTCTTTTCCCCAGGCAAACTACCCTAGTTTGAATTGATCTTTCTTCAATCTGGTGGTAAGGAAAAAGAGAAAAATATTTCTGTTACTTCATTCTTCTCATGCTTGATTGTAAGCCCGAATGGTTAAAATGCAAGACTCCTTAAAAGATCCAAAGCTGATTAAAGGAAGGGCTAGGGTGGCTTCTCAGAAACAGATGAATTAGAAGTAAGAAACAGATTTCCTCTTCTCTACCACTACCCACATCTGAACATACAAACAACAAAAACAATGGTAAGGTAAGGAACAAAATGAGGACAAACTCAAAAAAAAAAAAAAAAAAAAAAAAAAAAAAGGGAANCATTTTCAATCTGTTGATAGAAATAAGAACACATAGAAAAATTAAATCATTGTTGCCAGTGTTTTAAAAACTGGATGTGCTGAACTCACCTGGAATTCAAGGTCCTGTGTCCTCAGGGCTAGATTAAACACAAAACAAAATTTTGCTGTACCATGACAGCCAAAGTTCAGATAGTACATGTTGCAATTGATTTAGCATCACGTTTTCCTTTTTAGCCTCAAGATGATTAATAGTGACATAATGAAACCAATGTTTTTTTAAACTGGGCATGTCATTCACATTGTTTCTGGGAGGAAGCCTAAAAGGGAAGAAGGATGGTCTTGTGGTTAGGGTTCTGCAAGAAGGATATGTCTCTTTGTCAAGTGAAATGTAATATAGAGGTGTCAAAGCTGGCTGCAAGTAAGTTAATTAGCCAGTTCAGGCATTGGAGTCTTGCTACAACAAACAGAAGCTGGTGATTGTAGTGCCATGGCTAGACTTAGAGCACCTGAACGTCATACCACATTCTGCAGCATGCATAGATCCTTAGGAGACAAAAATCAGTTTTCTGAAAAATGTCTCATCTTTTCTGTTGCTCCATTGACAAAGGGAGCAGGAAACAGAAGGCTTCAGCTTTGTTCTGTGTCAACGGGATCTCAAAGAATTCATATAAGTTTTTTTCCATATTTTTTGAGATGAACATTAATATCTTCAGGTTTTTTGCTTAACACTTTTAGCAACAATTAGCTTGTACTTTAAAAGAAATATGTTCTCAGCACCTCAGCTTATTTGGCTTTTTTCTCCCCCATCACTCCCTTTAAAATCTGTTGAATTAGCCGAGCCCTGTGAAGCTTAGCCCATGGCATATTTTCACCTCTCATTGTCTGAGTTATGTAGGCTACTTGATAATCAGCACAGCTTTCTCTTTTCCCCAGGCAAACTACCCTAGTTTGAATTGATCTTTCTTCAATCTGGTGGTAAGGAAAAAGAGAAAAATATTTCTGTTACTTCATTCTTCTCATGCTTGATTGTAAGCCCGAATGGTTAAAATGCAAGACTCCTTAAAAGATCCAAAGCTGATTAAAGGAAGGGCTAGGGTGGCTTCTCAGAAACAGATGAATTAGAAGTAAGAAACAGATTTCCTCTTCTCTACCACTACCCACATCTGAACATACAAACAACAAAAACAATGGTAAGGTAAGGAACAAAATGAGGACAAACTCAAAAAAAAAATAAAAAAAAAAAAGAGAAAAAAAAAAAAAAAAAAAAAAAAAAAAAAAAAAAAGAGCTGGTACTCAGATAAAATCAAAGATTGTTTCCTACCATCAGTTTGTTTTGGAGCATTTATATTCATAGGGTGAATTTTTGTATCTACTAAAATCAGTGGACTGTTTGTTACTGATTTCACACTAAACTAAGTTTTCACCTGGAGATTTCACCTTTGATTGCAAGAAACTTCAACCTTAAGCTCCCAACAAAAAGCCTAGTAATTCTTGATGGGTTTTAGAAAAGTGTCCATTTATGATTGCAAAAGATTAGGAGAAAGAAAGTGCAGAACATCAGACACGTATTTACTCTAACCATTACTCTTATTTTTAAAAATGTGCACCTGTTCAGATTGAATTCTAACTTCATGATCCAGTGCCTGGACTTTTTTATGCTTTGTGTTCTAAGCTGAAAAGCCTTCTTTCTTTTAGAACCTAGATAAAATGACCAAATATTTATAGGGAAAAAATAAAGTTAAGTTCTGATGTCTCTCCCCACATGTGTGTATGGACTTTCCTCTTATATTACTGACTTCCTGTTCTGGAATCAAGCATCCCAGGTATTTGGTCAGACTTTACAATTTAATTTGTGTTAAGCCTACCTAGAGTCAGGTATTATTTTAATATCCACAATTCTCCCACCTTCTATCTCCTCAATAAATTGCTAACAAAGCTTTCTGATGCAGTTTTGAAGTAGAAAAGGCCAAATGTAAACAAATATGTTACAAAGGTTTGAAGCATAGAAAATTAATGAGCTCCATATTACTGCAGACTATGGATGCACCTTACTTTCAAATGTGCTATTGACAGCAGCTATGCTCTTCTTGGACTTGGGGAGGATTTGGGGATTCTGCCATTTTGGGTAATACTCACCAGCACTGAATTAAACTGCTTTTACACATTAAATATTTTGCCCTCATGTAAGGAATGCCACACGTTTTCTGTAGTGAAGTGTTAAGAATACTGATCCCGTAGTGCATCTGTGTATTTATAAGCTAAAAGACTTGCATGTGTCAGCATCAAAAGTCTGTACAGGGAATTAGTGAAGTTAAGCTGCAGCTGCAGGATACGACAACCGTCTTATTCTAGCAGTATTGTATTATTAGAGAGATGTTAATCAATAAAAGAACATATGGTATAACATAAATGCCCAATAAGCATAGCTTACACGCAGATGGTTTAGGGAAACAAAAACATCATGTTTAAGGGCTCAGTGAGGGAAGAAGGTGTACACCCAGAAAGAAAGTATGTTATTGTATTGCTTCTGCTTAGCCAAAGCATGAATGAGCATGAAAAATTAACACTTAGAAAGAGTGGAATAAATTTGTAAAATTAAAGATTAAGAAAGTGCAAGTTTTATATTACTGTTTTTTCTGTGCAAGAAGAGAATATATTGTAGAGTTCCCTTGATGATTTTCATCTGGCTGATTAAGCAATTACATTCAGCCACACATACAATGGAAATACACAGGTAAATGGTATTGGAGGAGGATATGTATAATTACGCTGTCTAAGGAAAGGTATGTTACTGGTGTGTTTTCTCACGTCCATTTATAAGGGTCAAATGTAGGTACGCTGATCTGAAACAGAAGATGGTGTACTCCCAAGTTGTTCTGTCTTTCTCAGTTAATGTTTCAACAGATTTTGTATGTTCTGTTCTAGAGGCATATTTCAATAAGCAGGACACTGCGAGCTGACCTGATTTGATCCGAGTGGGTTACACTTCTAGCACACTCACAAATACAAGCTGACCTAATTTAGATCATCATGCATTACTGTGGTTAATAGGTCCTTGCATTAAATTGATTGTCATGCTTATGTAAAAGTGAAGGGCTTTGGAAACTTTTGAGACAGACAAAACAAATGAAACTAATGTCTCAGTAATTGCTGTAGCAGCAGTGACTCAGACATAATCATTTACATATTTGAGTTTAACCAGTGTTTTAAACATTTGAAATATCCTCAGGAAATTCCGTATCACGTCAAGTTTTTTTCCTGCTACCTTAAAAGACAGCAAAGACATCCTTTGTCAGACTACTGCAACGGTGGGGGACATCTTCAGCCTCTTCTACATAATCTTGTGTGGTTTTCAAATGCAGAGTCAATAGCATGAATTAGGAACTTATTTTTTTCTGCATAGATTCTTGCCTTCGTGCAGCCAGAAAGGACAAGTATCTGTCTTTTCAGAGGATCTGTAACTGACTCTGGAGGACTAGAATGGACATTAAATTAGGTCCAGTTACCTTCTTCTGTTAAAAAGGTTATTTTAAAAGCAGTGGTGGCATTGTAGTAGGAAGCTCTGGGGTTTTTTTTTGTCTTCAGCTGTGCTGTTCAGTTGTTTTATGGTTCAACTACCATTTTGGACACAACTAATGAGTAGTGCTCCTGAGAGGCATCCTTGAGAGAGAAAGGAGGGGAAGACCAGAAGCAGAAGCTGACAGATCCCAGAGAACTGCATTGAAGGAGGTGGAAGAGAAAGGGGGGAGTGACAGAAAGATGGAAGGAGATGATTAAGGATGTTACTTGAGATATTTAGCAGACACTGGGACCTAGTCTTGGGCAGTAGAAAGATACCCAAGCTATGTCTATATTGCTAAATACAAACCAGTCAAAGACTATCCTGCCCTGATGCTAAGGCCAGACTGGCTGGCATCCGAGCTGTGTAGAATTAACCTCTCAAGAGCATAATGGTTGCTTCCACGCTATGGGGAGGGGGAGAGGGAGAGGGAGAGGGAGAGGGAGAGGGAGAGGATTATGGGGAGGGGAGGGGAGGTGGGACTTTGCATCTTGCCAAGCATTAGGTTTTTCCATTTTCACCTGTGAGAAGTGAAACTTCTTCAAAAGACAGAGATTTCTCTTATGCAATTAAGTAACTGTAGAGCACTGATCTATGAGAAACATGCAGACCACAATCATTCATTCCCAATGCATACAACCTGCAGCAGGTTGCCTGCATGCTAGTGGCTCACTAGATAAAACAGTTCTAGCACATAAACCACAGGCAAAAGTGTCACGTCGCACCCACACCTAAATGAACCGCCCATACATCTTTAGGGTAAATTAAAAATCTACATTTATCAACATTTTTTCAGAAGTACCTTTGTTTATTTTTACACAACAAAAATGGTCTATTTGGTAATGAGTTTAAAAGAAGACGTGGAACAAAACATCATAACGTAAATTTCTGTATCTCTTTGAAGATGGGAAACCCAATATAAGAGCTGAGTTTTAATTAAGGTAATCACCTGGAGCTTGTCATCTGAAATAACTGTCGTAGACTGTCTTCTCAGATGTAGTAAATTCTTACAGCTGATTTGGAGGCACTAGATTTTTGCGGTTTTGCAGCAGATGAAAGGCTTTCAGAGTAAACTGCATCATTAGCAGAGCTGTCAAATCCATCACTAAATGCAGTTATTGAAATCATTATTTTCAAATAATTTTCCAAAAAAACTTAACCTTTTTCGTCTTTGCCAGGCATTCATAATCTGATCCAGAGACGTGGCAATGTACTTGTGATTCATAGACTTCATTTTGATTTTGGATTAAGAATTTTCAGTTTGTACCAATCAGTTCTATGCATTTTTAGTAATTTACATGATTAATGCAAATTACTATAACATTCCTGTTTATATGAGGTGATAAAATGGGAGGGAAATGAGCAACAGGTATTCTGGTTCATACATTAATAATAATTCTCCTTTTCACATCCACATACAGATGTTTCTAGCAACTAATCTAAAAAGCAATTTTCAAATGGTTATATAAAACTAATATTGGTCCTATTTGTTAACAATATATGAAGGGAGGTAGAAAACTAAATGAAATGGCTGCTGGGAGCTACCTTTGCCTCACTGATGTCTATGACAAAATTCCACTAGTGCAGGAAGCCCCTCTCTCACTGCTGTGTTCCACTGCCTCTGAGCATAGGAAGCGGCATTTATGGACCTTGATTACCAGCAGCAAGTCGGTTATCAAATCTGCTTCTCTTTCCAAAATATCTGTTCTGAGGCTTTCTAGCCCAGCTAAATAACCAATTCAAAACAGTTAAAGTGGTTTAACTCTCCGTAGTCACCAATGCTGGTATCTTCTCTGTTGCTAGCTATTGTTGAAGCACCTGTTTCGTCAGCTTCGTATTCTTACCTTGGAACAGAAAATTTCAGGTGTTCAGTGCACATGAAGTGTTGGTAAGTTTTATGTTAGTAAGAACATTTTAATAGTATTCAGGACTATAATAAACTTCTCAAGCTGTAAGTATCGGCTCTGCTATGTAAACAGGAAAACATAGTTTTTTGATAGCTTCCTATCTGAACACCATTTTCTCGTTTGTGTGTGCATATGAGTCAATTGTCAGGAAACTTCAAGATTCTGCATGTGTTTGCTAAAATACCACTTCTGTGACAGCATAAACCGCTGTTAGATAGCAAAGGTGCCTGGGACAGGTCCAGCACACCTATAAGACCCAAAGCTGCAAATTTGTGGCAGAGACAGAACATGCCTGTGTGCTGTTCTGATTCGCAGTGCATTTCCCACCCTACATCCCTTGCTGCTGTGCTCAGCTACTTAGTTAAATCCAGAGTTTACATCATGGTTTTACTTGACTGAACAATTGTAGAGAAAATACAGTGAAGCTGACATAAAAATACAGATCAAAATGTCTCAGATTAAGAAGTCACTTTTTTTGGTGCAGCCTTTCTTTGGCTCCAGAAAGGAGCAGAAATGAAAGTTTTTGTTATTGTTATTACTTTCTAAGTAATGTTAAATCATGGTTCATCATGTAACATTGTGGTCGGTTAAAATCCTCACTTTCCCAAACTCAGTTTGGCAGCTACCATGACTTCACTGGAAATGCATAGGGATTCATTTAGTGCCTTCAGGTACTAATTACTGCAAATGAGGTTGTCTTCATTAAGTGTCCAGTAGGGCAGAAGTACAAAGTACTCCAAACCATGTGGTTCTGTTAAAATGCCAGAGCTCTTTCCAATCTGTTTTCCTAACCAAGAGTGTTCAGCGTTCAATTCCTCTTCCAAATTTCTGATCCTTTTCAGGTATTTGAATTTGATCGACAAGTGGACAAAACAGGCTGCTAAAGGATCAGGATGCTGGTAGGATTCATAGTTCACATTGCAGAGTGAGTTTCCTCTCTGTGGAATGAAGCTAATATTTACTTATCTTAAAAATTAAGGTTTTGTGGGTTTTGTTATCAATAGCCCCAGATCAGTGTGCTGTAAATAGCTTGATTCCACTTTGCTTTTACAAAGCATGTTTGTGATGTTGTCTACATCCTCTTCGCTGTGGGGCTGAAGGTAACTGCAACAGGGAACCTGTGCAGCCAGCCTGGCCTGGGAAGGGGCGATGACTGCAACCTCTGCATGCCTTTAAAACTGTATTTAGCAATGCTAGCACTTCAAATTAATGTCCATTTTTATCTATTGCCAATCCTTTTCTGACTTCTTCATAGAAAGAAATCAGTACTCCTCGTACATAGTCTAAGTCCTGAATGAATCAACATAAAACCACTCCCAATTCCGGGTATTTCTCCAAGATGTTATGCATACGTTTTCCCATAACTGCTGAATGACAATCAACAGTAGCCAATAAAACTGCCCCTTGTAGCCCCGTAGTTAGGCAAATGGGCTGTAAACCAGCAGGAAAATTTTCTGGAGCAACTGCCTTGTAAATACTGTTCTGCGGAAGAAACTATGGACAGTCCTGTCCAAAATAAAGTCAGGTGCAGCAATCCATTTTTACTTACTCAAATACATAGTCAAATATTTAAAGGTAATGACCAGCTTCTAACAGATCAATCTAGGGTGTAGAGCAGCTGTGAAAATCAAGATAAATATTAGGTAACAAAAGGTTTATCACAGGATTTTCAAAAGCTTTCCAGTGACTGAGAAGTACAAATCCCACTGAAATTATTTTTTTTCCCTCTCTTTTGCTTTATAACTTTGAAAATGTTTTCCTAGAGTGGGAAATAAATTGGAAGAGTCTACTTTGAAATTTTTTTCTCTGCAGTAATCAGAAAGCTGAGAAATTTAAATGTCACAGCTGAGGAAGTATGAAGCTATGATTTCAGTACCGTTAGCAATGCAACTCCCTTGTCCCTGCAAAGTTCACTTCACAAAAGCATACACAAATGTTGAGTGCTTTAGCACATAAAAAAGGTGTTGGTGGGAGAAGTAAATAAGCGAAGCATTGGCAAGCACTAAAAATTTTCACTGATGTTATAAGTGTGATGAAATTTGCACAGGGAATTATAACATTAAACTGTACACATGATCATAATGATCTTGAACCACTAAGGGGTGTACCTGTGTATCTGTGGTTGTGGAGGATCTCACCATACGTTCCTGTTTCTCAGTAGTTATGGCATCCAGCAGTTAAAACCTCTCCTGGCTTTTCTTCAAGTGTGGCTGAGTCTGTGGAGGAAAGTTTAGCAAAATCTACTGGATCTGAGGCTCAAAGGGAAACAAAACATTCAGGGAATGGAAACATCCAAGGAAGGAAATGCAAATGCTGAAGATGACCTCAGTTTGCCCAAGTGAAGGTGGGGTTATACAGCACAGTTTCTGGGAACAGGGGATAGCATACATCATGACATGGGGAATGTTTGAACGCTCATGTTGCACTTCAGTGAGTTTAGTGTATCGTTTATAGCATAGTAACAGCCTTACTAGAGCAGGTTGCGAGCCTTGAGGGACTCAGACACACGTGCCTGCTGGCTAGCCTTGGGCCGGGCAGCGGTGCTAGCTGTGTGGAAGGCCTGTTGTCTCAGTGTCACTTCAGTCCCCGGCCTTTCCTACTCCTCGCAGGGGCAGGAGCCTGCTCTCGTTCTGTGCTCAGATGCAGATGGTTTCCCTCACTGTGCCGGCTTGGCTCCACCAGCCAGATGTGTTGTGGCAAGTGGAGAGCAGAGGTCCGAGACCATCAGCCCTCTCCTGGTTTTCACCGCTGTCTGCTTGAGAAAAGAAGTAGGTACTTCATGAATTCCCTTTCTACTTGGTCACAGGGAGAAATAGTGGAAACTGAGTATCACTGCCCCGTCCAGAAGTCCATGGTCAGAGACATTCTTTTGTTTTCTGCTGTACTTGCACTCAATACCTTACGGATCACTTTCCTAGCTGAATGTCAGGTTGCAACAAATGTGCATTTCAGTAGCTGGTGTCTGTTGTGGTTTGGTTTTTCTTTTTGGCTGCTTGATATTCAAATTTTTGTTTCCCTCCTTGTTTTTTTTTTCTTTTTTTCTTTTTTCTTTTTTCTTTTTTTCTTTTTTCTTTTTTCTTTTTTTCTTTTTTCTTTTTTCTTTTTTCTTTTTTCTTTTTTCTTTTTTCTTTTTTCTTTTTTCTTTTTTCTTTTTTCTTTTTTCTTTTCCAAGGCGAGGTGATTTGGTGGAGGTTTACAGAACATTCTGATTGTGAACACAAACACCTTGATGCCGATGGCTCCCCTGGCAGTTACACTTCGGCTGCGCTGAGGCTGGGCTTGCAGCGTTTGCCTTGAAAAGTGAAACTAGGGGAGGTATGCCTGTTTTCATGTTTTGTTACAAACTCCACCTCAGGCCAAGGTCACTGAAAGGTTGGAGAGCCTTTAAGCAATAAGGCCTTTACAGATTTAAGCTTAACCTGTAAGCCATCCATGTTTACTGTTTTTCACCAGCATTGCTTCACTTTCATGTAAGGCCTTGGTACAGGTTCATATGACTGTGAGCAATTTCTGACTTGGTTCTGACATTTTCCTTGACTTCTAAGGCAACACTCCTTGCATATATCTGACTGTGGCATGAAAACTAAGATAAAAATTGTGTCTTACGTACAAAACTAGGTGCATCCCCACAAGTCCAGACAGCACTATGTGATGTTAATCCATACACACGGTAGACAATACAAGCCAGCGTATACCTTTCCTGTATGCATTTTAGTGGAAAGAAATCAGCTTTGTGCGACGGTAGGAAAAGCTGGCTGATGCTATGCAAGACAGAGTGCAAGAAGGGAGCTGCTGCGGGAGCCGGGAAGGAAGGGGAACTGCCTGACCCCTCCGAGGGTCTGGAGGTGGCTGGATCCTCCTGTAGCGCACGCACCTCTGCCGACTGCAAAGAGCTCTTGCCAGTGTGGCTTAAATTGTTCAGTGAGGTGAACAGAAAAGAAAAAGCTCCTTCTTGGCCTACTACACCCTCAGCAAGGGAAAAGCCCTGCAATACTGTAGGCGCATCACCCCTTAAACTACAAGGAGGCACAACTTCAGGGCAGTATGTTCTGCACCATGGCTCTGTGCAGAGACCCAAAAACCAGTTGGGCTTTTTGCCTTCCTTCTCTCTGGGATGCTGGGTCCCACTCTTTTCATGCTGACATTGCACACATCCCGACAAACTTCTCCACAATCATCATGCTGGTCATTCAGGAGAGCATAAGACAGCTGAGCCCTTTCACTGCAGGTCACCTTGTCCTGCTTGTGCTGCCCCTGCAGGCACCGAGAGCTGTCTTCCCACCTCTCCCCATGCACTATGATTTCCACCCCTCCTTTCATTTTTGTTTGTCCGCTCCCTCCATGTAAACATCTCTATTAAACCATAGTGCTGAGATTATAATGACCCTTGCTTTGCTCATTGGAACCACTTTGGGTAATGTATTTCCTAATAAGACCTCTTTTTAACTGTGGTGATGTCCATGCAGCCCATGGTAGGCAGCCCAGCTAGGTTGACCAAGCAGCTGGGAGGTTTGACTGCAGCTTGTAGCGAAGGCATGTGAGCAAGGCATGTAACAACCCCATGAAATTAAGCAATTGGAGTCCAAGTGGACCTGACCGAAAGAGGTACGCTCAATGGCAGCCTCACGTTCCCAGAAGTCAGCTCTTGTATATCATCTGGTCAATGGTTGCACTGTCTCATCCCTTTTATTGGACAAATGTCTGAGCCGAGGGAAGTAATGGCTCCAAAATCAAGTTAGGTAAGACTGTGGGCATGTAATTCAGCAGGCAATACCAGTAGATGCAGCAGTTAAAACAATCGTTGTGATCCAGAATGTGTAAGCACGAGGATGTGGCGAACTGCAATGTTGATAATATCCCTGCACACAGGGATTAGTGAGGCTCTTAGGAGAGTATTGTGTCTGGTTCTGAGCGCTTCAGGAAAAAGCCGAAGGAAAATTTGATGTCAGGAAGACCTGTCTTACTGAGTGAGAAGTTTAAAGCCCTAAATTTAGTTTACTTGTTCAAAAACATGATAAAATGATAATTTCATGGTTGACTACAATTATCTGCATGTGAAAGGATTTCTGATAATTCATTTTTGTAAACAAAAGCAGACAAGATCTGCTCACTGAAAGTTGGATTTACACAAGTTTACATGTACAACTTGAACGACAAGGACAGCTAATTTCAGGGGTGCAGTAGCTCCTCCTCTGCTTCAAGTCTGGAGAAGACCAAATGTAACAACTCAGGCATCACAAATAAAACGGATAAAGAGATGAGAGAGTGATGTTCTTTGGACAGCGTTGTGGTGCAGAGCAGACCACATCATCGTGACAGTCTGTTCTGCCTTATAAAACCTCAGGTTACGTTCACAGTGCACAGTGCAGCATGGGCTGGAGATACCTCATCTGGATCTAGGAGCGAGCCACGGTGGTGATACGCTTGTGCTGACACAGAGTCTATCTAAGCTTACCTCCCATTACAGTAAATTAGGTGAAACAGAACTGTACACTAATAATGCTATATAGCATCCAGCTTTCATGTCTACAGCTTTATGGCATTTGAGGTAGTGCCTGTACCTCTTAATCTTCATTGGACTCTGAACTGAGAATATTGTTGGGCCAGAGGACTCAGTATCTGTATTACACTGAAAAGTCAGCATATTTGAGAGAAATTTTTTTGGCTGTACCCTTCACTCAGTTCTCCACTTCAGCTAGGATGAAGTTCTCACTGAATCACATTGTCTTGTTTCTTACATTTTCTACATATTGATGTGATGAAATTCCCATTTTCTTTGGTCTTTCTGCTGATATACCTCCCTATAAAGTAAAGGAGAGCTGGAAAATCTTGTTAGTCCCATACTGCTACACATTAGATACTACACTGACACAGCAATCCCTCAAAAAGAGTTGCCATGTAGAAAATAATAATAACAACAATAACAATAACAATAACAATAATCTGTCAAACAGTCTTCTGCTGTGCCCTGAACACCTGCTGGACCCCACACCTGAAGCTTTCCGTTGAGCAGACACCATGCTCTAGATTTCAGTCCTATGGCACTTTTCTTTTTTTTTTACATTATTGACACAGACCAATTTAATCCTCTAGAGAACGAAAGGCCAATCGTATTCAGTTTGGGTTTTTTGTCTGCTTTGATCGGCACAGATAAGGAGCCATTTAAAAATGAAACAAAAAATATGAAGCAGATAAGAACCTTTCCCTTGGGGTGAAGGAGGTGGCCAGCAGGTCTGCGTTATCTCAGTAGCTCATCTGTTATATTTCGGTGGCTGAACAGCATTCTTTGTGCTCTGCTCTGGCAGAAGCAGGGTGAAGCATCTCCTGTTTGCCTTGCGGTAATGACTGTGGCAACTTGCTTTGGGGGAGCTGGTGGGGAAGAGCAGCTCTGCCCCTGAGCCACTACGCCTGGCCACAGGGAAAGGTGAAGCATGAGGAGCACGGAGAGATAGCAGGAATGCGAGCAAATGAGGACTTTGCAGCAGGAATGTTCACAGTGAAAGCAGACAGCAGCAAGCCTTGACAGAGATGAAAAGAAAGAGACTTCCTGAAGGACGGAGGGAAGAGCGGAGCCCGTTGTCATTAGCTGGGCTGAGAGCGAGCCTGGAGAACAGGTCCTGTGTTACGTTGGGTGGTATTTGAAGTCTGATGGAGTTTCTCCATTTCCAAACGTGAAAAATGTGAAACCATCTCTGGGTAGTTTTTAGACGCTCACTGTAACGACAAGATGATGACGAATCTGCATGCCAGCTCTGCTAGCTGGGGTCCCATTACAGCTCACATATGTCCCTTTGCAATTAGTGCCTTATCTGTGTATTTCTTTTCCTCCTGGCTAATCAGGCATAATGGAAGGGGAGAAAATGTGTAATTATTTTTCCCTGTTGTAGAGATTTCCCCACCCCTACATTCACATTTAAAATGGAGGATACTCTTTCAGGTTGATTACATATTTTCCTGTGGTTTTCTGGCATGAAGTGCCTCAATTTAATGGTATCTCAAACATTACTCCTTTTTAATTGGTATGACATAGATGTAATTAATTTTGAACAGCTAAATGTCTCAGTGTACAAAATTAATGACAAAACAAATCACATGAATTATATCTTTTTGTTACCTTTAATAACGTCTGTTTACAACATGTTTTTTTCAGTTGCAATTTCATTTTCTTGTGTGTTTTTCTCAGTTCCTCTACTTCTAAGTAGGTTTCATACCAGGAAAGAGATTTTAAAATATTATTACTCTCTTTTGTGACCTTTTGTTATCTTATGTTTATCCAATCCTCATTTGCTTAAGCATTCTACATGTTTTTTTAAAAAGTCTTTAAAAATATTTTAATGAGTTCAGCCTTACTGAGGAAGCTACATTTAGCTACGCTAATTTTAACTAGTAAATTCTGTTATGCCTACGGCTAATAGTCAGTATGGCTGTAGCTGGCTTTTCAGTGCTGCTCATAAAGCCACTGGAAGACCGATATGTACTGAGGTGTGCAAGAAGAGGGAAAGGGAACCTATGCTGATATTCAAGGTTGTCTTCAGCAGCCTGATCCACCTAAGTTGCCACTCAAATTCACTTTGCATCCATCTAAACAGCACAAACCTTGGTTTAGAAACCCCTCATCCTCCTAAAAGCCTGTCTCTGGAGGGCTCGTCCCTCTCTCCGAGTGCAGAGGTGAGGGCCCGGCCGCCGTGGGGTCGGTGTTCAAGGGCTGCAGCACAAAACCCACGGAGGTGGTGTGAGGGGACAAACATTGGCAGAGCCAGCCCCACAGCAGGACACTCAGCACAGCAGCCACGTCCTTCCCATCCCACCTAGCCATAGCTCCCTTGGGGCCGCGGGCGCCCTGGCTGTGCCACACCACCTGCACTCGACACTGAGTTTTTTCCCTGAAGTTTCAGCTTCCGCTTTTGTCCACTGTCATAACTGCAGCAGCTACGGCCAAAAGTACTGGCAGTGTGCCCAGGCAGACGTGGATCCTGTGCCTGCCCGAGTGGGAGGGAAGGGGAGAAGTAAGGGGGTGCTGCCACCCTCACTCCAGCACTGCCTGCTGGGTGCACACCATCCTCCCTCCCTCCCTCCCTCCCTCCCGCTTACCTGGTGGCGGTGAAGCCCCACATCCAGAGCGCATTAAACGTAAGTACTACAGATGCTGTTTCAGGTTCCTCATGTTCTTTCACACATGCCACCGGCCTCAACTCCCTCAAGATGGTTTCTGTCCATCTGTTCCGTTTTACAGGGACATGTCATTATGTTGCCTCTCTTCACTCCTTCCCTTTGTCCTTTTGCTGAGGTCTATGCTCACTTTTTATCTGGGGCTTACAAAAGAGTACAGGTCTCTGTCACGGACTAGTCATACGTTGGAATGGAGCTCCTCCATTCCCTTGGCTTTTGTTTCTAGAATGGGGTCTGCATGCAAGAACACTATAGCTAAATATTAAATATCCAAAAGCAGTCACAGCTGTCATGAACAGATTCTCAAAGAATGTATTCAGCTGAAACAAAACCAGTTTTTGGTAATCCAAATTTTTAAACTAAAGGAAATTCTAAAAACAATTCAATTAAAAAGAAAGAAAATTCAAACATATTTAACTTAAACATTGCAGGGGTCAGATTGGAGTATTTTACAGAATTAAAATACAGTGACAAAATGCTTCATTGTCACCAAAATGGCAGGGGTTTGGCCCAGCATTGTGCTTGAAAAATGTCATTGAGCAAGTACAGTGATCTTATGGCGGGTGCTCTCCTACAACATCTCATAAGTGAGCCTTGCAGTAGTTTATATGGTTTTTTAAGACCTAGAAAAAAATAATGGGAAGACAATCTAAGCTTTTATTTCTTTAACTGTGGTTTAACTCAAGTTGTTGTAGAGAATAGCTGAAAATATTATCCTGAGTACCCTAAAGACTTAGAAATTAGTAAGGAAATAAAAGAAGCTGAGAAGTATTAATATGACTGCTCTTGTTAGTGCTGTTGTTGTATTTGTTACTTAGGAAAAGAAAACCAGCTTTTTTAGCCTGCCCTGTAGTTTTGGAGTCTGATCTCATAATATTTGAACGCCCAACCAAAGTGCACACCAGTATCCCCTGCTTTACCCTTCACCCAGTAATGTTTTTCTAACTTTTCTATGTTCTTCTCTCAGTGTAACAAGTCTCATTGTTAATATGGTGCCAGTTAATGAGTCCTGGAGGAGGAATTTCAAAACAGTAATTTTAAGTGTCAAAACCTCAAAGACAGTTCAAAGAAACAGTCAAAAGTTTCTGCTCTCTGTTACACACTGCTCCTTTCTTCAGGACAATGTGGTGACAGACTATGTATCTTCCACCCTTCCTTGCTCTGCAGACCAATGTAATTTGGTGGTGAGGGAAGCACAGTATCTTCCAGAGTAAATCCATTTGATCTCAGGGTTTCATTATTTCCAACACTCTTACCAGAGCTGGTTTCTTAGCTGAGGAACAGCAGTGTCCACTCTCTCTGTCCACCCAAGGGTTCAAGTTTTGCCTGTGGCAATGTTGTCTTTAGCAATACTGAATCCCACATGCTCCTGCTCTTGGGTCAGCAAAACACTTCTTAGAGCAGCCTGAGGCTAACCTGCAGCTGAGTCCTGCAGCTGAGGAGCTGTTGAGAGATGTCTCCACCAGGGAGAAGATACGTGGAACCAGGTTTTCAAAACAGGTCAGAGCAAGAAATGTCAGGAAGCAACAAAAAAGAAGATTCCGTATCCCTTTTTTGTGTAGAAGTCCTCCTCCTCACAGCAGAAGATTTCTGCTTCCTGGCATATCTGGTTAAAAAAATAAAAATCTAAGTATGAAGTCTGTTTGAAGGTATATATTATGCATGTTATAATGAGATTCTGGTTTATTACTTGCCTTAATGAGATTCTGGTTTATTACTTGCCTTAACTTTACCAAATCTTTTGCTAACAACAACAATAAAAAGTAATATTAACCATGGTGATAACCACATTTTTTAGTCTTAGACACCAATCTGTAACTTACAAATATGGGTATTAACATCTCAATTTCAAGTGTTTATTGAGTTTCATAAATTCTGTTTCAGAGCTGTATGAATCCCCCAGATTGTCTTTCTGGCAATAATCTAAAGAATCATCCTATGGCAGATGTTTTTTTAAAGCGTGTTTAGGGTATTTTTTCTTGAAGATTTGATTTAATTAGATTCAGAAGCATGTCAAAGTCATGCACAAATTAAATACTGTATTGAAGGAGGGTGGACCTAAATAGATGTTAAAAAGCCAACTTGAATGAGCAAACATGGCCCGTAGAAAGGAAGGGAATGGTGCCATCCTCTCCTCCAGCTCCCCACGTCTTTGAGGAGCAGTGCAGAGCAGGTCAGGTCAGGTCAGGCAGAGGGATCAGCACCTTCGTTCTGTGATATAACAACATAATTTATTAATAGTCTAAGGAACAGAGGAACCCTGGTGCCATAGAGAGGGCCAAGAAGCCCAACAGCTCCTGCCAAATTTGATCAACATGAGAAAAGTACCCTCCCAGTCCCAAACTGGACCATGGGTTTACCCATGGGTATCTGAGCAGGACACACCAACTGAGCTCCTCACACACAAGGATGCCTATATCTTCCAACCATCAGTGCTGCACACTGGCATGTGTCTGGAGGACCCGTTTCACTAGGCTCTCACAGATGCTCTGGGATCTCCCAGAACTGGAATGTTTGAAAAGTGTAGCTGGGAGAAGGATGGGATCTACTAACTTCATCTTTCTATGCAGGTACTGATAGCAGACTTAAATCTAACATATGTGCAACCTTTTGCATTTTTTGGAGCCAAAATAGAACCAAACCAGACTTTTTTTGTCCTCAGGAGAGTAAAAACTAAGTCAACAAACAGTATAAGAAACAAACAGAAATGTTAAATTGGAGATGACTTGCTTGGTTAGTCATTTTCAATAGCTGCAGCACAAGTGATAATCCAAGAAGGCACTGAACCATGTGGAGTGGTCAGCGGCAAGTGCTGAGGAGCTGATACACTACATGGACAACACATATTTGTGACCCATAAGGCACTGAAAAAATTTCTTTCCTCAGTCGTAAGGGTTGCAACCTGGACTTTGTTGATGGCCAAAAATGTAAGAAAATGTAGAATGACTCAGAAGTTCCAAAGCAGAGTTTTGGGACCCAAAGAATGCTGGCAGACCTATGAAGCACAGGTATGTTTTTGCTGGACCATCAAAACTCTTGTTTATTTAAACTGTTTTTTTCTTTTTTTGTGTGTGTGGAACCCTGAATTAGGCGCAGAAGCAGAATAAATCTATTGCAAATTAAAAGTAATCTAGTCTTCTTTCAGCCTCTCCTGGTTACTAACACTGCAGCTGCCCTGCTCACAAATTCGATTTCCTATCTCCGGGGCATTGAAGGAAGGCAACAAGGTGAGACTGATGGACTCAACTATCTCTTAGAAATCAAAGAACTTTTGAAGCAGAGACCCAGAAATAAAACAAAATGTACTTTTGGTTCAGGGTTTTTCTCTACACTAGGTTTTTTTCTTTTCATTGTGGTCCCTCGTTTCCCCACCCAGACAAAATGCAGCCATGACAACATGGAAATCCCCTGAGTGGCACAGCTCTGATAATAAGATTGTTCAGGTTCAACCAAAATATTATGTCTGAAAAGTCTTTTAGTTTGCTCCAGCTGAAACAGGAAAAAAGAAAAAAAAAAAAGAAAAAGATCAAAGTGATAGCCCACTCAATTATAAACAAGACGAATTTAAAGTGAGAAGGTGTCATTTCTGGATAGAGATCAGTTTGCACAGGATAGCCCTCCAGTATTGATATTTCTGGCTGAAAATGAGGCAGAAATTAGCCTGAGGATTTCTAGAATAATATAATACCAAATATTATTAAGCCAGGTGCTGAAATCCTTAAATAAACTCTTCTAAAGCAAGCCAGGGTAGGTCTTAGGGATGTGAAGTCATGAGGACCCAATCTCATTGATTCAAGTTGGCTTCAGTGAGTTTGGGTCAAGCATAGGAAACTTGGGAGGGAGGGACAAGGATTAATTAGTCCTAAAGTCCCACCAGCTGACTCCAAGCTCTGAAAGAGGGTGTTTCTTGAAGGGATACCGTGTGCATGGGGCAGTGACCCAAACAATTCTGTAAGTGAAGTCAAGCTCCCGAGTGAGGGTCAGTCAGGCCATGGTGCTGCCGTCTTCAGTGGCTTCTTGGCCCCGGTGCCATGTCCACCTTCTGCTCTGCTTTATACAGGTGGTCGCTGTGGCCTGGCAGGTCCCCCTCCTGTTTGAGGGTGGAAGGTATCATACAGGTCTGCCAAACAGACATCTATCCCCCACCTCACCTTGAGCTCTTTTTGAATTCAATGGAGAGAAATAAATGTATTCAGGGTTTTAGATTTCATCTTTTGAATGTCTGTGTTAGGATAAGATGAATCATTCTCTCCACTGGCTAGACAGGAGCAAAGTGTGAAAAGCACTGACTAGGAGTATACACTGTAAATACCTGCATATTGACCAATGAATCCAAACCCATTTCTCTGTATCTACATAGGCTTTGTGCACCTTCAGAGAACACTTTGGTGGGGAGCTTCATGGTCATACCACAAGGAAGGACTTGACACGAGTACAGGAGACATTCATCTTCCTGGCAGCCTTGCTGAGCTCTTGTGGAAAGGGGGCCATTTATTGCCAGTAAAACAGGTAGGGAAGCCCAGAAACACCCCGTTGTCTACCTGCTGCCCCCTGCTCAGGGCAGCAAGTGACAATGGAGGACAGTCCCTAATGTCCTGGCAAGAAGGACACTGTTCTAGACATGAGGGCTGAGCTTTCATCATTTTGGTGAGCGGTTTACATTGTTTCCTTGCAAATGAAAAAGCTGCTGTGGCTTCCATATTGAGCCTCCTTATTATAGTGTCATCATTTTTCTGTTTGCTTGGGCATTTTTACCAACTTTGCCCTCCGTTTCCTTTACGCCTCTGACATAAAGTCTTTTTGGTGCAGCTGGGTCTGTGCCAGAGCTTGCTCTTCTCTTTCAGGTCTTCAGCTCACTTGTAGTTAGCCACATCAGTCAGTCGTATACATGGCCCTGCATTACGCTCTAGGGTGCGTTGGTGTATACAGACACAGAAAGTGTGCGAAGGAAATATTTAACAGCTCTTTATCTTCTGCTTTCTACCTCTGCTTTGTCCAAAGCCTGAAAAAATGTGAGATGTACCACTTTGTTCTCAGGATCCAGGTTTTGCGGGAATACTCTATTAAATCACGCCTTTTCTGGGTCAGTATTGCCTTATGTGGGATTTCATAGAATCATAGAATGGTGGAAGGCTTGGAAGGGACCTTTGAAGATCATTTAGTCCAACCCTCCTGCTGTGGCAAGGGGCACCTTTCACTAGGTCAGCTTGATCAAAGCCCCACCCAGCCTGTCCTTGAACAGTTCCAGGGATGGGGCATCCAGAGTTTCTCTGGGCAACCTGTTCCAGCGTCTCACCACCCTCATCGTAAAAAATTTCTTCCCTATGTCCAATCTATATCTACCCTCTTTTAGTTTAAAACTGTTGGCCCTTCTCCTGTCACTACAGGACCTGGTAAAATGTCTCCTTTTACCTTTCTTATAAGCCCCTTTATATATTGAAAGGCCACAATAAGGTCTCCCTGGAGTCTTCTCCAGGCTGAACAACCCCAGCTCTCTCAGCCTGTCCTCACAGGAAAGGTGCTTCATCCCTCTGATCACCTTTGTAGCCCTGCTCTGGACCTGCTCCCTCTTGTGCTGAGGGCTGCAGAGCCGGACACAGCACTCCAGGTGGGGTCCCACAAGAGCGGAGTAGAGGGGCAGAATCACCATCCTGCTGGCCACGCTGCTTTTGATGCCAACACTTAAAGAATAAATAACAGCAATCACGGTGTTTCATAGCTGGAAGATTTTTCTCCTTTGGTCCTGTGTACCTCCATTGAAAAGAGAGTGAATGAGAGGACAAAATAATGCTCTCAGGGAAATCAGCAGCAAAAATCCCACTGGCCAAGCCATGAGCACTGTCCATGAAATGTGCTCCTGACCCGCTGGGCTTGACCAGATTTGACCCAATGAGTCAATGGGCCTGATGCAGGAGGTCCTTAATTTTGAAGTAGGAAGCATGTTTCAAAGTAAAAGCTCTGCAAATATCTTCACGCTGGCTTCCTGCTCTCTGCCACTAGTCATCCTTGTCGGCATGTTTACATTTCCCCTTCCCTGCGGTCTCTTTATCAGGCAATGGGTTTTTTCTGCGTCTAGTATAAAGCAAGCGAGCGCAGGTTTCGCACACACACATATTGCACACATGCAGCATGCTCAGGATGACACAGACGAGTACAATATTGAGCATTTTCGTCTTGTTTCTTCACACCACTTTTGGGGAAAGTGGTTGCACCTCAGCAGATGGTGATGGTGAGTCATTTCATCTTCATCCTTCCACTTATGTATTATCTTGAAAAACCTGAGTTAAAGAGCTCCAAAATGCAACTGCTGGGTTAAATGTGTTAGTGTTTTAGCCTCCAGTCTCTTTCTTTTAGTGCCAGTACTTCAGCCAGATGCAGAGCTGGAGGATACCTATTTAATTTAATTCCCAAGTCTGCTGTCCTTGTAATGTCTAAGTACGTATGAAATGAGGGAGACCATAGCTGTATGCAGAGAGCGTGCAAGATTAGACCTGTTAATCCTCTCATTGTAACCAGTGTTCACGTGCGGAGTTATGCCTGAGAGCAGGGAACAGCTTCACTCTTCTGCAGTCCACAGTCGCTCTGAGCTGCCATCAGAGAGGGGTGAGGTTCTGGCTTCTCTTGCTCTTGTCAGTTTTCTCCAAAGAAAATGTGTCAATGTACTTGTCCCAAGCTGTTCCACCTCAAAAAGCCAAACTTTTTCTCTTTTTCTTTAAGCAATTACACCAGGTGTACCTGGCTTATAGTCCCAGTCTCCCTCATAGTATGGCTGAAGCAGCAGCTCAACCAGGGGGTTCTCACAGCCCCTTACAAAGAGCCTTCATCCTTTACTCAGCAAATAGCTATAAATTAATTCAACAGTTTAAATTTAGGCTTACTGCAGATTTCATTATCTCATTTAGAGAAGTGAAAATTATCCAGCATCATCAAAATCAAAAATCAAAACATAAAGAGCAGCAATAAAACCACTGTTTCAGTTTGCTGTCCCTTTTCTCAAAAGAGAGCTGAAAAATTGGGTTTACGGAATCAGTCCCATATCTCTTAAACTCTTACTTGTTTAACACTAAACAAACAACAGTGACAGAGCTTGTTGCACTGTGTTTTTAGGAAGCCACTGGCTGTGTTCCTGTGCTATCTCACAAATAGCAAATCTCATTTTCCCCTGTGTGTCACGTACTGTAACATGTATGTATGTATACATATGTACATACATACATATATACACAGATCGGATGTGCATGATAAGTTTTTTTTTTAGAAGCAAACGGAGTGGATCAGAACTGCATCTAACAATCTTGTTTTTTCTATTTGCCTTTTATTTATACAATCTGCAGCTACTTAGAGCCAGCTTTGGCAAGCAGCTACGCGTTGAACCGTCAATGGTAGTGATTTGTCACTGGTGTCACTGAAATTGTCAGGGCTTCCCAAAAGTAGATATAACCAGGCCTTTCCTTGTTTTGTCACTAACTTCCAGTAAACCATAATCTGCTTAGAATTAAAAACAAACATGTTCAGAAAATCCCCACTGAGCAACTAGCAGTTTTGATGATTTCCTTATGAATCTTGTGGGTTTGGCAAGCAAACTAAACAATCCAGGGTAAAATGACCTGCGCTGGATGTTTGGCTTTCACTTCACCCTTCTGACTTGCCCTGTCTCCTGGCAAAGTGCCGCCAGCCGACAGAGACGTGAGCTCACCCCTTCTTATGGGCAGAGGAGGGAAGAGCTCATGGCAGCCCTTGCCTTCACCTCCTCCTCTTTTCTAAGTGGCAGACTGCCTCCCAAGCGCTGTCTCCAGCCTGGCAGAGGTGATGGAGATCCCCAAAACCCCTAAGAGAGCTACACGCAGAGCTAAGAAGGCACAGCCACGGAGGCACAGGAGGCCATGGGCAGGGGGAGCAGGAGGCAGGAGGCTGCAGGGTCTCATGGGCAGGACGGCTGCCTTCAATGGTCCTCCTACCCAGGCTTGTATGGTTTGTCCAAACCACATCAAAACTGCTCTGATTAAAACAAGTTCTGCCTGAGTTCTGCCTGAATCAGATCATCACTAGAGATTTCACATTACTCTGTCCAGGGAGACAGTCACTTCATTGACTTCATAAATTCAGTCACTGATCCTGCAGGTGCTTAGCAGTGCCTTTGTTTTCACATCTTGTTGTTCACCCTGGTGGCTTCAGAGCTTAAAGCTGAAGCATGTCCATAGCCTCTGCTAACACTCTTCTCTTGGTAAAGGCTCATGAAATTCCTGCTGTGATTTGAACCATCCTACTGGTTGTTGTCCAAACCCGAGAAAACCATCTCTGTGAAGGACTTGCCATGACTGTCCTATGACATCAGTGTTTCTCCCAATAAAATAACCCCATCTCAAGCCCTGCCTTGATTTTGGCAGAGCCAGACTCAGGGCTGTGCCTGGTCTGGGATTCTCAAGGAAAAAATTATAAACTTGTAAACTTTTAATTGTGTAAAAAGTCCTCAGCAGTATGAGTCATGTTGGAGTCATCAAAACCATTTACGTAGTGAACACTTGTGCGTGGTGGTTATGAGGTTTAGGTAAGAAGTGTAACTGAGGCTACATGCATATTTATATCAGACAAAAAAATTACTGTCAGCCCACAGAGGAACCATACCAGAAAAAGCATTTCAGATTGGTTACTTAACACCACTCATGAGGTTTAATTACCACATATTCTATGGTTAGGATGTCATTTCCATGAATAAGGAACCACGTAATCACAATGTGAAAGTTCAGTGTCAAAGGGGTAAAGTTAGCTTTCCTTCCAGTGCAGCACCAAAAGTGCATTACACTGCTTAAATACTAAATGGTTGTTTGAATTGCAAGACAAAACCTTTTTCTTCTTTTCATTTTGCAGTCAGCTTGATAGAGGATGAATTAAAATTTCTGTCACTTTTCAGCAAAACAGTAGCAGACAGCTGAATGATTTTTTCTGATATGCCATTTATTAACACGATGATTATCAGTTTTGTGTGTTTATGCAAAATCTGATATATGCAGTTCGTATATACAGAGAGCACCAAGCGATCTCTCTCTCTTATGTAAAGGAAGACCAGTCATCCTAATTCATAAGTTTTAATGTTGTGTTGAGGTAGCTATGAGTATAAACAAGCCTGTCTCCTGGTACTTGCAAGTAAAGCCTTAGAGAGGCTAAAATGTGACATATCTGTGCACGTGAACTTTGAGTGTATTTAACCATATAAAATACGGTGGTTTTCCATTTTATGCAGATTCATTTCAGCTGATATATATATATCTATATGCACACACTTTTGCCCACAAATATGTAACTTTATGTAATGTACATTTCTGTACATGTATATATGCCTAGCTGTCTCAAGGCTGTGTTGGTCAAGACTCTCACCTGTGTGAAACTGCTGCAGGGTTTGTTCCAGAGCTGCGCTGACATCTGTGTCTCTCTCTTGAATGTGGTGGTCAAATAGAGCAGCTTTGTACAGCACTGGCTTTGTCCGTGTCGGTGCTGCACAGGTTATCCCCTCAACACAGCAGCGCTGGTGGAAGACGATGCATTTCATTGTCCTCCCCAGAGCTTCCGTGAGAAGGGAAGACCAGTAATTGCCTCTTAGCGCTGGTTGCTCATGGTGGCAAATGGCCACTGTATCTTAGCTCAGGGGATAGGTCTGCCTCTGGGTTCTGGATTCGTGCAGCATCAGATGCTCCCGTCCCTCCTGCTGCCCACCACGGGTGCTGGTGACAGCAGCTGCCTTCCTAGCCCTGCCCACGCTGTTTTTGCACTTTTCTCTACATTCCCGACTGACTTCTGAATTTCTTCTCTTACTCAAAACCCAACTCCACATGCACCTCAGCTCCGAGGTCAAGAGGAAGCACATATCAGAAGGAAGTAGTGCTGATAGTGACCCTGTGGGGTGATGCTCTTTACTTTTATTTTAAAGCAATCAGAAATATCTCCCCTCCTTTCTCCCTGCTGCCAAACCCAGACCATTTTGGATCTTTGTATGTGCTCCCATGCCAGACAGGGTCTGGGTCTCGCTGTACATCAGCAGGATTAGCCAGGGATCATAGGACATCTCTGGCAGAACTGTGCATCACGGTATCCAAGTAGCTGGTCACCCCTCAGTGCTCCAGTTCACTTCGGTGACAGCAGAGATGAACATCATTTTCTCTGGAAGGGATTTTCCATTGGAAATGTTTCCATGGGCATTTCCCCACACTGTTTGTGAGTGTGAGTCACTGATATCCCCACAGCAGCCAAGGTCTCACTCTCTCTGCGGCACGTGCCCTGCATGGCAAGGGCACATCTGCGGTGTGGGTAGAAGAGGACCAAGTAGGGCATCGGGAATAGTCCCTGGACATGGGGAAGAGGGTTATATATTGTCACAGCTACCCTTAACCACCAGTAAAAGGAGACAGGGGCATTCCTGCCCCGAGGATCCGCTTAGTGAGTCATGGCAATAACTCTTTCCCTGTCTGCTCAGCTACCGCGAGTGAGATTCATGAAATGAGGCTGAACTGGCAGTTTCCTACCAGAGAGGACTCCTCTCAGAAGCATCAGTTTTTTGCTTCACTGACCTCAGACCTGCCAAGTGTAGGACTTGAGACATACGCTCTTAGTCAAATCATGATTGTTTTATTAGTCATTGAAGCAAATTTGCAGAAGCCACACATTCTGGCAGAAAGTCTGAGCTTTCCCTCCTGAGCCCAAATTTGTGACATTTCAGAAAACTTTGCGGTACAATCAAAATGGGGCTTAATTGCCTCACGACACCAAAATATTCTTGCTTTGCTAAAACCACCCATATCATTTTCCAGTCTTCTCAGGAACCTGGTGACAGGCCAGACGTTCACAGCATGGGCAGGGGCAGAGCANGACATCTCTGGCAGAACTGTGCATCACGGTATCCAAGTAGCTGGTCACCCCTCAGTGCTCCAGTTCACTTCGGTGACAGCAGAGATGAACATCATTTTCTCTGGAAGGGATTTTCCATTGGAAATGTTTCCATGGGCATTTCCCCACACTGTTTGTGAGTGTGAGTCACTGATATCCCCACAGCAGCCAAGGTCTCACTCTCTCTGCGGCACGTGCCCTGCATGGCAAGGGCACATCTGCGGTGTGGGTAGAAGAGGACCAAGTAGGGCATCGGGAATAGTCCCTGGACATGGGGAAGAGGGTTATATATTGTCACAGCTACCCTTAACCACCAGTAAAAGGAGACAGGGGCATTCCTGCCCCGAGGATCCGCTTAGTGAGTCATGGCAATAACTCTTTCCCTGTCTGCTCAGCTACCGCGAGTGAGATTCATGAAATGAGGCTGAACTGGCAGTTTCCTACCAGAGAGGACTCCTCTCAGAAGCATCAGTTTTTTGCTTCACTGACCTCAGACCTGCCAAGTGTAGGACTTGAGACATACGCTCTTAGTCAAATCATGATTGTTTTATTAGTCATTGAAGCAAATTTGCAGAAGCCACACATTCTGGCAGAAAGTCTGAGCTTTCCCTCCTGAGCCCAAATTTGTGACATTTCAGAAAACTTTGCGGTACAATCAAAATGGGGCTTAATTGCCTCACGACACCAAAATATTCTTGCTTTGCTAAAACCACCCATATCATTTTCCAGTCTTCTCAGGAACCTGGTGACAGGCCAGACGTTCACAGCATGGGCAGGGGCAGAGCAGGGGCAGGAGGATGCTGCCCGGACACTCTTGGCTGTCTGCAATGCAGCTGGTCCTGATGCAGGTGCAGCAATGGCAACTGCCGAGTGCGCATCCTTGGCTGTGGGTCTGTCACTTTGGAGCTGCAAGTTGTTTGATGTACTTACAGGCTGTCCTGCACTGAAATTCCCATACAAATAACTCCCGTTGAAATTAGCCCATGCTCTTGAGCAGATGTTAGCCTTAAGTATCAGCCCCAGACACCTCTGGCAGTAACCGTGCAGAGCATATCCCCCAGTGCGTGTTTCTGTTCAGTTTGTTTTCAAGAGTGTTTTGGTCCTTAACTTAACATTCTGCTTTTCAACAGGCATCATGAACAGGTCTTGCCCCCAAGGATAGCAGAATTTTGTGGTTCCTAATAGGAAAACCTGTTTGAGAAAGTTCTAAGATGGTTTTCAGATAGNCCTAATAGGAAAACCTGTTTGAGAAAGTTCTAAGATGGTTTTCAGATAGACTAGGTCCTGCTTTTATCTTGGTATAAAATTTAACTGTAACTTTTAAAATGAGAATTTCCCTGTCCCTGGCTCAAAGTTAGGAGGAATTAAACTGCAGAGTGGATAATATATCTTCTCTGTTTTACATTTGACACTGGGGCTTTTTCACAGAGGTTTCCAGGTCCACATCCACACCCCTCTTTGCCCATGATTAATAAAAAAGACCAGACATACGGTGTCTCATCTGACCAAACCATCTGCGACACTATGTCTTTTTATAGTTCACAGATCAATGACGCAGAATGTACCTTCATGTGTGGTAAGTGGGTGGGCTTCACTGGCATGCAGAGAGAGCAACCCTGAAAGGTGCAAGTGGCTTTTAATTTCATTTTGAACAAGCTTTCTTTGCTTCTTACGAAACAGGTGGGTTGATCCTCTTCCTTTCAGGCAACCACGTAAAGAAACAACCTCATATACAATGGAGCTGCAAATCAAATACACTC